>OZ018320.1:99249890-99742390 GCA_963969495.1 Ceratothoa steindachneri
CGGAACTAAAATCAGCGAGAGGGCGCTAAGCCTTTACTCACGGCATCTTGAATAGGAGTGATACCCACTTCCGACGGCAAACCAAATCGCTTTCGGCGAAGCCTTATATATTTCCCAGCGCGAAAACGAGCAAATTAGTATTCAACCAGGAGGCAGGCACTGCTCACGCAGAATCCAAGCAGTAATCACGATGATTCATTGGAACCAGCCTAAGGACACACGCGCTACTTCATACGCGACATCCTGTTACTCTATGGATTCGCAGGAAAGAAACTAGTTGTTCAGAACTACGGCAGTCAAGGACGTAAGGACTCATTCTGGAATACGCGCTTCGTTCCGTGCCCTGCAAGGATACTCCCTCCAACCACCAATCGAGGCCCTATTTTGCCTTCTTGGAAAATCGTAAGCTTATTACCATTTTCTCGATCACCGTCAAAGAGGCGTGACGCTTTCCTACTACGAAGCTTCACCCCCTTCCCGACCGTTTTCGCTCGAGTAAATATTGCAAGGAGTAACAAGAAAAGAAAGTACCCTAGGAGACCTTACGGTCCATTCAAAGAGGGTACCTTTGGACTAGCAATCGAACGGGCACATGGCTGCTCAATTGTTTTGCGTCCCTAAACGGCCACTTTTCAAGACTTTGTATAGTCTTGACTTGAACTGGTCAACAGATTCACTGTTGACAACTTCCACTGGAAGTGCGTTTCACTTACCGCAGATACTGTAAGTGAAAGAATTTCCACACAGATTGCGGTTGTAACGCTTCAGTTCAAGGTGAAGCCGTGATTGCGCGTTCTGTTCTCACTCAGTGTGAAAATATCCCGGTAGTCAACATTGCCGAACCCTCGAAGTATTTTGAAAACTTCGATGAGCTGACCACGCAGTCTACGGGTTTCCAGCGAGAACAGATTTAATTCCCTTAGTCTATCCTCCTAACTTTTATGTCGGATAGAGGGGATCAGCTTGGTTGCCCTGGCTTGTACGCGTTCCAACCTTGCGGCACGAGCTACTCATAGCTCGTGCCGAAGCATTTCATTGTAAATTAATTCCTTTGCTGGACGATTAGTTTTCCCATAGTGTATACATTATTGTTAAATTCTGTTATTTGTTTGTATAATAGTAAAAATTATTTTTGTTTCACTTGTTTAAATCCAAGAACCACATAAAAAGCCATTGATCTACTTTAGAAGTCGGCAAACGGAATACACGCACTCGAATATCCCTCATACTTAAAAAGGACTTCCCCCGCCCACCCCTCCACGTCTACGGTGGGCAAGCGAAGGTCAGTGAAATCTACCTGACCTACAACACAGTCTATCCTGTGTTAACCTCGAGCAGGAGGTATATCTTAGTCTGTTACATCTGATCTCTTGCAACCACGCGGAAGAGGGGGGAATGAATGAATGAATAGTGCAATTAAAATTTAAAAGCTGCGTAGCCCAGATGGGCTATCTCGCAGCCAAATTCACTTATGGGCAGTGAATTTAAAATTATTATTTTTAAAATATTGCCATATTAAAATACATAAAAAAAAGCAGAAATGTCCTTGGGACCAAAATTAGTTTAATAGGCAATATTAAGTCAGTTAAAATCTTTTAACAAAAAATAGACTATTAAAAACTCAACAAAATGTAAAAACATAAACTATGAATAGATCAACAATAAATTTATAAAACTATTTTAAATTTTGTTTAAAAGATTGCTTTCTTTTAGGAAGGTTAGTATCCTAGTCACGTTAAAGAAGCAATGGGTCTCAGAAAAGATGCCCCGCAGAGCCTGCTGGGGGGCCATCTCTCTGGTAATGAAGGGAATGAATGAATGAATAGTGCATTTAAAATTTAAAAGCTGCGTAGCCCAGATGGGCTATCTCGCAGCCAAATTCACTTATGGGCAGTGAATTTAAAATTATTATTTTTAAAATATTGCCATATTAAAATACATAAAAAAAGCAGAAATGTTCTTGGGACCAAAATTAGTTTAATAGGCAATATTAAGTCAGTTAAAATCTTTTAACAAAAAATAGACTATTAAAAACTCAACAGAATGTAAAAACATAAACTATGAATAGATCAACAATAAATTTATAAAACTATTTTAAATTTTGTTTAAAAGATTGCTTTCTTTTAGGAAGGTTAGTATCCTAGTCACGTTAAAGAAGCAATGGGTCTCAGAAAAGATGCCCCGCAGAGCCTGCTGAGGGGCCATCTCTCTGGTAATGAAGGGAAAGGTCGTCCTTCTGAGATTCCTTAGCAATGGGCATTCTACAAATATATGGAGGACAGATATTTGTACCCCACACAGAATGCACATAGGTGGGGGCAGCCCACTCATTAAATGCTCATGGGTGAGCCGGCAATGGCCTATCCTCAGACGGACAAGCGCAACCTCCATTTTACGATGTCTAGTTGTACGTGGCCATGGGTGAACGGAGGGTTTTATGGAGTGGAGCTTGGTGGGAGGGAGCTCACTCCACCTCTTCTGCCATAGGCCAACCACGTATTCATTGGTCAGAGGATAGGCATCGCAGAGTGGGACTGGGGCCACTGGAGCTGTCCCCAGTGATGCTGCTTCTTTGGCTGCAGCATCTGCCCTCTCATTGCCTGGGATGCCCACGTGACTAGGCACCCAGCAGAAGGATATCTCGTGGGTGGGCGATAGTCGTAGGAGCCACCGCTGGATCTTGGAAACCAACGGATGGCTCGAACCAACATCACCCAACATTTGAAGCGAACTAAGGGAGTCTGTAAAGATAGTATGAGAACCAGATGGCCTGCCAGCTATGATGGTCAGTGCCGCCATCATAGCAACGAGTTCCGCTGTGAATGCGGAAGCTGCGTTTGGCAGGCGGACCAATGCTGTCTCAGATGGAAAGACAGCAGCTGCTCCAACTCTGTCCGGTGACTTGGACCCATCGGTGAACACAAAAGTGCTATGCCGATGTTGAGAGGAGTGGTCGCCATACATGGCTCTCAATACTACAGGCAGATGGTGATCCTTGGGCCCATCAGCTAGTTCCCTACATACCATTACAGGTGGTATGAGCCACGGGGGGGTCTTTGGCATGGTAAAGGGAATCACTGAGAACTCCCTTAGTTGCGCAGTGTGCTCGGCCATACGCAGAGCAAAGGGGCGAGCCAGAATGAATGAATGAATAGTGCATTTAAAATTTAAAAGCTGCGTAGCCCAGATGGACTATCTCGCAGCCAAATTCACTTATGGGCAGTGAATTTAAAATTATTATTTTAAAAATATTGCCATATTAAAATACATAAAAAAAGCAGAAATGTCCTTGGGACCAAAATTAGTTTAATAGGCAATATTAAGTCAGTTAAAATCTTTTAACAAAAAATAGACTATTAAAAACTCAACAAAATGTAAAAACATAAACTATGAATAGATCAACAATAAATATATAAAACTATTTTAAATTTTGTTTAAAAGATTGCTTTCTTTTAGGAAGGTTAGTATCCTAGTCACGTTAAAGAAGCAATGGGTCTCAGAAAAGATGCCCCGCAGAGCCTGCTGGGGGGCCATCTCTCTGATAATGAAGGGAAAGGTCGTCCTTCTGAGATTCCTTAGCAATGGGCATTCTACAAATATATGGAGGACAGATATTTGTGCCCCACACAGAATGCACATAGGTGGGGGCAGCCCACTCATTAAATGCTCATGGGTGAGCCGGCAATGGCCTATCCTCAGATGGACAAGCGCAACCTCCATTTTCCGATGTCTAGTTGTACGTGGCCATGGGTGAACGGAGGGTTTTATGGAGTGGAGCTTGGTGGGAGGGAGCTCACTCCACCTCTTCTGCCATAGGCCAACCACGTATTCATTGGTCAGAGGATAGGCATCGCAGAGTGGGACTGGGGCCACTGGAGCTGTCCCCAGTGATGCTGCTTCTTTGGCTGCAGCATCTGCCCTCTCATTGCCTGGGATGCCCACGTGACTAGGCACCCAGCAGAAGGATATCTCGTGGATGGGCGATAGTCGTAGGAGCCACCGCTGGATCTTGGAAACCAACGGATGGCTCGAACCAACATCACCCAACATTTGAAGCGAACTAAGGGAGTCTGTAAAGATAGTATGAGAACCAGATGGCCTGCCAGCTATGATGGTCAGTGCCGCCATCATAGCAACGAGTTCCGCTGTGAATGCGGAAGCTGCGTTTGGCAGGCGGACCAATGCTGTCTCAGATGGAAAGACAGCAGCTGCTCCAACTCTGTCCGGTGACTTGGACCCATCGGTGAACACAAAAGTGCTATGCCGATGTTGAGAGGAGTGGTCGCCATACATGGCTCTCAATACTACAGGCAGGTGGTGATCCTTGGGCCTATCAGCTAGTTCCCTACATACCATTACAGGTGGTATGAGCCACGGGGGGGTCTTTGGCATGGTAAAGGGAATCACTGAGAACTCCCTTAGTTGCGCAGTGTGCTCGGCCATACGCAGAGCAAAGGGGCGAGCCAGAGATGGAGATCTATCGTATGAGGCCACTGTCCGTGTATTGAACATGCACTCATACACTGGCGTCTGCGGTAGTTGCTCAAGTCTAAGGAGGTAGTTTAAATTAGACTTGAGCCTGTGATAGGGAAGGGGGAGAACCCCGTTCTCTGCGTAGAGGCTCCACACTGGGGAGGACTTAAAGGCTCCAGAAGCCAGGCGCACACCCTGGTTACGCACAGTGTTTAGTTTTTCGAGAATGGATGGCGAGGCAGAGGAGTACACCTGTGATCCATAGTCTAGCTTTGATTGGACCAATGCTAGATACAGGAGCCACAGAGTACGTCGATCACTTCCCCAAGAAGTGTGAGACAACAGTTTCATTATGTCCATTCTCTTTAAACAAGACCTTTTCAAGGCGTCCACATGGTGCCGGAAAGAAAGCCTTGAATCAAATATGACCCCCAGATATTTGAAGTGGGGCTCAAAATCTATAGGCACACCATATAGCGACAAATGGGGGGGGTCCCATGTCACTAACTTATGCCCATAAAAGTGAACAGCCTTGGTCTTTACTGCGGAAAAGCGGAAACCCTTGGAGGAAGCATTTTCAGCTACAGTGCTTATAGCTCGCTGTAGCTTACGGACGATAAATGGGAGTCTGGGCGAACAACAAATGAGCGCCAGATCATCCACATATAGCGTCGACGAATGAATGAATGAATAGTGCATTGAGATTTTAAAAGCTGCGTAGCCCAGATGGGCTATCTCGCAGCCAAATTCCCTTATAGGCAGTGAATTTAAAATTATTATTTTTAAAATATTGCCATATTAAAATACATGAAAAAGCAGAAATGTCCTTGGGACCAAAATTAGTTTAATAGGCAATATTAAGTCAGTTAAAATCTTTTAACAAAAAATAGACTATTAAAAAATTCAACAAAATGTAAAAACATAAACTATGAATAGATCAACAATAAATATATAAAACTATTTTAAATTTTGTTTAAAATGAATGAATGAATAGTGCATTTAAAATTTAAAAGCTGCGTAGCCCAGATGGACTATCTCGCAGCCAAACTCACTTATGGGCAGTGAATTTAAAATTATTATTTTAAAAATATTGCCATATTAAAATACATGAAAAAGCAGAAATGTCCTTGGGACCAAAATTAGTTTAATAGGCAATATTAAGTCAGTTAAAATCTTTTAACAAAAAATAGACTATTAAAAAATTCAACAAAATGTAAAAACATAAACTATGAATAGATCAACAATAAATATATAAAACTATTTTAAATTTTGTTTAAAAGATTGCTTTCTTTTAGGAAGGTTAGTATCCTAGTCACGTTAAAGAAGCAATGGGTCTCAGAAAAGATGCCCCGCAGAGCCTGCTGGGGGGCCATCTCTCTGGTAATGAAGGGAAAGGTCGTCCTTCTGAGATTCCTTAGCAATGGGCATTCTACAAATATATGGAGGACAGATATTTGTACCCCACACAGAATGCACATAGGTGGGGGCAGCCCACTCATTAAATGCTCATGGGTGAGCCGGCAATGGCCTATCCTCAGACGGACAAGCGCAACCTCCATTTTACGATGTCTAGTTGTACGTGGCCATGGGTGAACGGAGGGTTTTATGGAGTGGAGCTTGGTGGGAGGGAGCTCACTCCACCTCTTCTGCCATAGGCCGACCACGTATTCATTGGTCAGAGGATAGGCATCGCAGAGTGGGACTGGGGCCACTGGAGCTGTCCCCAGTGAGGCTGCTTCTTTGGCTGCAGCATCTGCCCTCTCATTGCCTGGGATGCCCACGTGACTAGGCACCCAGCAGAAGGATATCTCGTGGATGGGCGATAGTCGTAGGAGCCACCGCTGGATCTTGGAAACCAACGGATGGCTCGAACCAACATCACCCAACATTTGAAGCGAACTAAGGGAGTCTGTAAAGATAGTATGAGAACCAGATGGCCTGCCAGCTATGATGGTCAGTGCAGCCATCATAGCAACGAGTTCCGCTGTGAATGCGGAAGCTGCGTTTGGCAGGCGGACCAATGCTGTCTCAGATGGAAAGACAGCAGCTGCTCCAACTCTGTCCGGTGACTTGGACCCATCGGTGAACACAAAAGTGCTATGCCGATGTTGAGAGGAGTGGTCGCCATACATGGCTCTCAATACTACAGGCAGGTGGTGATCCTTGGGCCTATCAGCTAGTTCCCTACATACCATTACAGGTGGTATGAGCCACGGGGGGGTCTTTGGCATGGTAAAGGGAATCACTGAGAACTCCCTTAGTTGCGCAGTGTGCTCGGCCATACGCAGAGCAAAGGGGTGAGCCAGAGATGGAGATCTATCGTATGAGGCCACTGTCCGTGTATTGAACATGCACTCATACACTGGCGTCTGTGGTAGTTGCTCAAGTCTAAGGAGGTAGTTTAAATTAGACTTGAGCCTGTGATAGGGAAGGGGGAGAACCCCGTTCTCTGCGTAGAGGCTCCACACTGGGGAGGACTTAAAGGCTCCAGAAGCCAGGCGCACACCCTGGTTACGCACAGTGTTTAGTTTTTCGAGAATGGATGGCGAGGCAGAGGAGTACACCTGTGATCCATAGTCTAGCTTTGATTGGACCAATGCTAGATACAGGAGCCACAGAGTACGTCGATCACTTCCCCAAGAAGTGTGAGACAACAGTTTCATTATGTCCATTCTCTTTAAACAAGACCTTTTCAAGGCGTCCACATGGTGCCGGAAAGAAAGCCTTGAATCAAATATGACCCCCAGATATTTGAAGTGGGGCTCAAAATCTATAGGCACACCATATAGCGACAAATGGGGGGGGTCCCATGTCACTAACTTATGCCCATAAAAGTGAACAGCCTTGGTCTTTACTGCGGAAAAGCGGAAACCCTTGGAGGAAGCATTTTCAGCTACAGTGCTTATAGCTCGCTGTAGCTTAGGGACGATAAATGGGAGTCTGGGCGAAGAACAAATGAGCGCCAGATCATCCACATATAGCGTCGACGAAATCTCGGGAGGGAGATTTCTAACAATGCTATTAATGGCCACAGAGAAGCAGGTGACACTGAGGACACTTCCCTGTGGCACACCCTCAACTTGGTCCACGTGCTCCGATAAGGTGCCTCCAACCCTTACGCGTAGTGTGCGTCGCATCAGAAATTGCTCGACAAACCTGGGGAGGTAACCCCGCAGGCCCCAATCATGGAGTTGTTTAAGGATGAATGAATGAATAGTGCATTTAAAATTTAAAAGCTGCGTAGCCCAGATGGGCTATCTCGCAGCCAAATTCACTTATGGGCAGTGAATTTAAAATTATTATTTCTAAAATATTGCCATATTAAAATACATAAAAAAAGCAGAAATGTCCTTGGGACCAAAATTAGTTTAATAGGCAATATTAACTCAGTTAAAATCTTTTAACAAAAAAAATAGACTATTAAAAACTCAACAGAATGTAAAAACATAAACTATGAATAGATCAACAATAAATTTATAAAACTATTTTAAATTTTGTTTAAAAGATTGCTTTTTTTAGGAAGGTTAGTATCCTAGTCACGTTAAAGAAGCAATGGGTCTCAGAAAAGATGCCCCGCAGAGCCTGCTGGGGGGCCATCTCTCTGGTAATGAAGGGAAAGGTCGTCCTCCTGAGATTCCTTAGCAATGGGCATTCTACAAATATATGGAGGACAGATATTTGTACCCCACACAGAATGCACATAGGTGGGGGCAGCCCACTCATTAAATGCTCATGGGTGAGCCGGCAATGGCCTATCCTCAGACGGACAAGCGCAACCTCCATTTTACGATGTCTAGTTGTACGTGGCCATGGGTGAACGGAGGGTTTTATGGAGTGGAGCTTGGTGGGAGGGAGCTCACTCCACCTCTTCTGCCATAGGCCAACCACGTATTCATTGGTCAGAGGATAGGCATCGCAGAGTGGGACTGGGGCCACTGGAGCTGTCCCCAGTGATGCTGCTTCTTTGGCTGCAGCATCTGCCCTCTCATTGCCTGGGATGCCCACGTGACTAGGCACCCAGCAGAAGGATATCTCGTGGATGGGCGATAGTCGTAGGAGCCACCGCTGGATCTTGGAAACCAACGGATGGCTCGAACCAACATCACCCAACATTTGAAGCGAACTAAGGGAGTCTGTAAAGATAGTATGAGAACCAGATGGCCTGCCAGCTATGATGGTCAGTGCCGCCATCATAGCAACGAGTTCCGCTGTGAATGCGGAAGCTGCGTTTGGCAGGCGGACCAATGCTGTCTCAGATGGAAAGACAGCAGCTGCTCCAACTCTGTCCGGTGACTTGGACCCATCGGTGAACACAAAAGTGCTATGCCGATGTTGAGAGGAGTGGTCGCCATACATGGCTCTCAATACTACAGGCAGATGGTGATCCTTGGGCCTATCAGCTAGTTCCCTACATACCATTACAGGTGGTATGAGCCACGGGGGGGTCTTTGGCATGGTAAAGGGAATCACTGAGAACTCCCTTAGTTGCGCAGTGTGCTCGGCCATACGCAGAGCAAAGGGGCGAGCCAGAGATGGAGATCTATCGTATGAGGCCACTGTTCGTGTATTGAACATGCACTCATACACTGGCGTCTGCGGTAGTTGCTCAAGTCTAAGGAGGTAGTTTAAATTAGACTTGAGCCTGTGATAGGGAAGGGGGAGAACCCCGTTCTCTGCGTAGAGGCTCCACACTGGGGAGGACTTAAAGGCTCCAGAAGCCAGGCGCACACCCTGGTTACGCACAGTGTTTAGTTTTTCGAGAATGGATGGCGAGGCAGAGGAGTACACCTGTGATCCATAGTCTAGCTTTGATTGGACCAATGCTAGATACAGGAGCCACAGAGTACGTCGATCACTTCCCCAAGAAGTGTGAGACAACAGTTTCATTATGTCCATTCTCTTTAAACAAGACCTTTTCAAGGCGTCCACATGGTGCCGGAAAGAAAGCCTTGAATCAAATATGACCCCCAGATATTTGAAGTGGGGCTCAAAATCTATAGGCACACCATATAGCGACAAATGGGGGGGGTCCCATGTCACTAACTTATGCCCATAAAAGTGAACAGCCTTGGTCTTTACTGCGGAAAAGCGGAAACCCTTGGAGGAAGCATTTTCAGCTACAGTGCTTATAGCTCGCTGTAGCTTACGGACGATAAATGGGAGTCTGGGCGAAGAACAAATGAGCGCCAGATCATCCACATATAGCGTCGACGAAATCTCGGGAGGGAGATTTCTAACAATGCTATTAATGGCCACAGAGAAGCAGGTGACACTGAGGACACTTCCCTGTGGCACACCCTCAACTTGGTCCACGGGCTCCGATAAGGTGCCTCCAACCCTTACGCGTAGTGTGCGTCGCATCAGAAATTGCTCGACAAACCTGGGGAGGTAACCCCGCAGGCCCCAATCATGGAGTTGTTTAAGGATACCACGCCTTCAGGTGGTATCGTATGCTTTCTCAATATCAAAGAAGACAGCGATGGCGTGCTGCTTCTTTGAAAAAGCATCTCTTACGAGTGACTCCATTCGGACAAGCAGGTCTGTCGTACTCTGCTTTTTCCTGAACCCTGATTGAGAAGGAGATATGAGATTTTGAGTCTCCAAAAACCAGACGAGTCTCAAATTGACCATTCTCTCAAACACTTTACATGGACAACTGGTAAGAGCAATGGGGCGGTAATGGGTGGGCTCCGTCCCGTCCTTTCCTGGTTTGCGGAATGGAAGGACTATGGCCTCTCTCCACATGGAAGGGAAGCGGCCCTTGATCCAAATCCAGTTGTAAATGTCCAGTAAATGAGAGAGAAGGGATGGATGCATATTCCTAATCATATCTTAGGAAATGCCATCCGATCCGGGGGCAGTGGATCTACAGTGCTTCAGTGCATTATGGAGCTCATGGATAGAGAAGAGTCGGTTGTAAGACTCATTATCCATGTTAGGCTCCATAAAGTTGAGCGGTTGCTGCTCCTGTTGGAGCCTAAAGCACTGGAATTGCATCTCATAATTATCTGGGCTTGAGATGCTAGCAAATGATCTGGCCAAGACATTGGAAATATGGGACAAGTCCCCCAACAATTCTCCAGCTTGGACAATGTTGGGAGCTGTAAAGCCATTGGATTTGCCCAATAGCTTTTTGACCCTTTTCCACACTTTGTCTATAGGCGTTTGCCAACTTATGGACGCGATGTAACCTTCCAACGAGGTCTTTCGAGCCTGTCGAAGGATGCGTCGCCGTGCTGCCCTTGCTCTGTTACGAGCAATTTTATTTACCATCGTAGGGGAGCGATGGTAACGTCGGCAAGCCATTTTACATTCAGTCACGGCTCTCGAGCATTCAGCCGACCACCAGGGAACTTGTGGTCCGCGAGCGGTTGAGCCGGAGAGCGGGATGGAGGAGTTAGCCGCTTTATTGACGTGGACTAGGAGGTCATCGATAGCCACGTCAATATCTTCATGAGGGAAGGACCCGTCATGGCTCGAGAGGTGCCTGAATTTAGGCCAGTTTGCTTTTTTTGCATTCCATTTTTTACTAGGTGGTGGAGGGGGGGGCCACCTGTACATGGCGCTATAATAATGGGGAAGTGATCGCTGCCTCGCAAGTCAGGATCCACTGCCCAGTCAAAATCAGCTCTACAGCTTGGTGAACAGAGGGACAAGTCCACGCATGTAGAGCTGCTCGTCTGGATGTGAAATGATGTATGACTGCCATCGTTTAGAAGGCAGACATCATTTTCACCCAGAAATTTCTCAATCATGTTTCCCCTAGGGTTCTTATCATGGTCCCCCCAAAGGGGGTGTCGAGCATTAAAATCCCCAATCAATAGAAAGGGGGGAGGGAGCTGTTTAATTACCTCTACTAGTTTTCTAGCTAGAGAGGCTGTGTCTTTTTCCTCACTTGGAGGGAGGTAAAGCGAGCAGACCGTATAGTGGCGATGGGAGAACAGGCGGACAACGACCGCCTGCAGGTCTGTCGCAAGGTCGATCTGGTTGTGGGGAACCCTGCTGTTGATGAGCACAGCAGAACCATGGATTGGTTCTATAGGGTTCTTATAGTATCCCACAAAACCAGGAATATTGGGTACACTACGAGTACCCAAGCAAGTTTCCTGTAAAGCTATACAATCAGGATTGTAGTCTTTAAACAGGAGCTTGAGTTCTTCCCACTTGGGGAAGAGACCTTGGATGTTCCAATGAATTATTGGATACATCCTTACCTCTTTAAGACGATCATCCTACCCTTAGGGGTAGGAGGTTTTGGTTTTATACTACCCGTAGGGGTAGTTTTGGTCATACCAATTACCGGTTTTGGGTATGACTTTGGAGGCATCGGGAGCGTTAATTTAGCTCTCGGCTTTTCCTTTAAACGTGGCAATTTTGTTAGCTGGCTATACGAAATGACTGTCTTGACTGGAGAAGCAGATGTGGGAGCATCTCCATCAGTCATTTCGTGAGCCGATGACATCGACTTGGCTGGTGATGGTGGCAGTGATTGTTCGGCTGGCGAAGGATTCTTGGAATCTGATGGTTGGTTCGGCTCCTCCTTGGATAAAGGGGCAGCCTCTACTACAGCTGTTTCCTGTGATGGGGTACAGGTTGATTCCTTCTCACTTAGGGCTCGAAGGAGTTCCAAAGCAGTATCAGCAAGGGGTGGGTTGCTGACTACTCGCTTTGGGGCTGTAGTTCTCTGTTCTTTGGGGGCAGGATGGATGTCCAGAGCTGGAATAGACACCACCTGCGGCCCAATCCGATTCACATGCACGTCTTGTGGAGCGGTGGCAAATTGTTTTGCCACTCTTGGTGAATCGGGAGAGGATGGAAGGTTCCTCTTCTTTGTGCCATCAGAAGCTAGGCTAGATTTTGGTGAAGAGTTTTCTCTACCGATTGATCGTGGTTTCGGTCGAGGGGGGCTCTTAACCTTTTCAGGTGTGCGTGGAGATGCGGGTTTAGGGTGTGGAGAACCCCTTACCTGTTGAGGCACATCTCTGCGCGGAGATCTGGGTTTTGGTTGTGGAGGACTTCTTGTTTGTTCAGGAGAGCCTGTAGATGGTCTCTGGCTTCTCCCCTTCTTTGGCGTGGCGGTGCGCAGAGCATCCGCGAAGCTCACGCCAGGCTGAACGTAAGTCTCTCTAACTCTTCGTCTAGCCTCTTTATAGCTCACCCTGTTTTTATTTCGAACAGCAATGACCTCTCTCTCGTAGAGGAGGGGGCGATGGGGAATATCGCGCAACTCATAGCCTATGTTCCCTAAATGTTGGCACACCACCTTCACGTGGTGCCCCTGTTTTTTAACTGAGCGTGTGCCCAACGTCCGAACACCAGGCGGGATATCCTGGTTTGGGTATCTAAGGGTACCCACCAACCTTTTGGGGCAGTTGTGTGTATGGACACCAGCACACTTCCGGCCCATATGGTTGTCTTTGCTGTGGCCCTGCAGTTAGTGAATGGCATCACAAGGGCTAGGTGACCTCACACCAACATAAAAGGTGGGTGAGGGGAACCCCATGAGGCGGTTTGATGACCAAACACTGGCATCACTCCGGCATCCCCAAATAACCTTGCGGGGCGACTGTGTGTCTGAACCCCAGCGCACTTTCGGCCCACTTGGTCCTAGTCAGTATGTGTACTCTGTACGAGTCGACGGATGTACCCACTGGGGGGCATCGTCCGCAGGACCGTGCCACGGAGGTAGGTTTGGTTGCCTGGGTCGTTGTTTTGCTTTCGGGAGGTCTTTGCACCGCAGTCCAGTAAAACTCCGTTATGCGGCTCCGCTGTTTTTGAAACAACAGTGGGAGTCGGGGGGCGGGCTACCCTGTCTGGACTGTATGGGCGCTCTCCGGACTCACGATGGCGATTTGGTACATGCCCTCGGCTCCAGAGACACCACTTATAAAAATAAAAATCATATGGGTAAACTTGCAAAAAACTCATCCCAGAGACCGCCGGCCTCTGGTCACCGTGAAAAAAGCAGAGATCTTCGTCGCTTGGATCCTTTTGGATCAGAAGTAGACGAAGAACTGGATTATGACCGCTTTATTGTACTCAAATCCAGCAACGAACGTTGTCCTCTTAGTAAAGCTGACATCTTTGATGTCTTTGACGACTTCGTAAACAAGTGTGGCGAACCTGCTCAAATGTGGCCGCGCAATGATGGCGCATTGATTGTCGAGGCCAAGTCTAATGAGCAGCAAAAGAGAATTCAATCTCTCGAAAAGTTAGCCTCAGTGAATGTATCATCCGCGTCTCACCCAACATTTAATACCTCCAAAGGTGTTATTCGATCGGGTGAACTCATTGAGTATGATATCGGCAGGTTGGTGACAAAACTTGCCAATCAGAAAGTAACGAGTGCACATCGCATTTCTAGGTTTGTGAATGGCGCTAGGGTCCCTACCGCCACCATAATCCTAACTTTCAACAGATTGGAACCGCCCAAGTACGTCAAGGCTGGCTACCTTAACATCCCAGTCAAGCCTTACGTCGAAAACCCCCGGCGGTGCTTCCATTGCCAACGCTTTGGCCATGTAAGCAAGTTTTGTAAAAGCGAAAGGATTTGTGTAAACTGCTCAGCAGAATTTCACGGAACACCCTGTTCCAAACAGCCGTGCTGCCCCAATTGTGGCGGAGACCACTCTGCCACATCACAGCAATGCACCTTCTTCCTCTACGAGAGAGAGGTCATTGCTGTTCGAAATAAAAACAGGGTGAGCTATAAAGAGGCTAGACGAAGAGTTAGAGAGACTTACGTTCAGCCTGGCGTGAGCTTCGCGGATGCTCTGCGCACCGCCACGCCAAAGAAGGGGAGAAGCCAGAGACCATCTACAGGCTCTCCTGAACAAACAAGAAGTCCTCCACAACTAAAACCCAGGTCTCCGCGCAGAGATGTGCCTCAACAGGTAAGGGGTTCTCCTAACCCTAAACCCGCATCTCCACGCACACCTGAAAAGGTTAAGAGCCCCCCTCGACCGAAACCACGATCAATCGGTAGAGAAAACTCTTCACCAAAATCTAGCCTAGCTTCTGATGGCACAAAGAAGAGGAACCTTCCATCCTCTCCCGATTCACCAAGAGTGGCAAAACACTTTGCCACCGCTCCACAAGACGTGGATGTGAATCGGATTGGGCCGCAGGTGGTGTCTATTCCAGCTCTGGACATCCATCCTGCCCCCAAAGAACAGAGAACTACAGCCCCAAAGCGAGTAGTCAGCAACCCACCCCTTGCTGATACTGCTTTGGAACTCCTTCGAGCCCTAAGTGAGAAGGAATCAACCTGTACCCCATCACAGGAAACAGCTGTAGTAGAGGCTGCCCCTTTATCCAAGGAGGAGCCGAACCAACCATCAGATTCCAAAAATCCTTCGCCAGCCGAACAATCGCTGCCACCATCACCAGCCAAGTCGATGTCATCGGCTCACGAAATGACTGATGGAGATGCTCCCACATCTGCTTCTCCAGTCAAGACAGTCATTTCGTATAGCCAGCTAACAAAATTGCCACGTTTAAAGGAAAAGCCGGGAGCTAAATTAACGCTCCCGATGCCTCCAAAGTCATACCCAAAACCGGTAATTGGTATGACCAAAACTACCCCTACGGGTAGTATAAAACCAAAACCTCCTACCCCTAAGGGTAGGATGATCGTCTTAAAGAGGTAAGGATGTATCCAATAATTCATTGGAACATCCAAGGTCTCTTCCCCAAGTGGGAAGAACTCAAGCTCCTGTTTAAAGACTACAATCCTGATTGTATAGCTTTACAGGAAACTTGCTTGGGTACTCGTAGTGTACCCAATATTCCTGGTTTTGTGGGATACTATAAGAACCCTATAGAACCAATCCATGGTTCTGCTGTGCTCATCAACAGCAGGGTTCCCCACAACCAGATCGACCTTGCGACAGACCTGCAGGCGGTCGCTGTCCGCCTGTTCTCCCATCGCCACTATACGGTCTGCTCGCTTTACCTCCCTCCTAGTGAGGAAAAAGACACAGCCTCTTTAGCTAGAAAACTAGTAGAGGTAATTAAACAGCTCCCTCCCCCCTTTCTATTGATTGGGGATTTTAATGCTCGACACCCCCTTTGGGGGGACCATGATAAGAACCCTAGGGGAAACATGATTGAGAAATTTCTGGGCGAAAATGATGTCTGCCTTCTAAACGATGGCAGTCATACATCATTTCACATCCAGACGAGCAGCTCTACATGCGTGGACTTGTCCCTCTGTTCACCAAGCTGTAGAGCTGATTTTGACTGGGCAGTGGATCCTGACTTGCGAGGCAGCGATCACTTCCCCATTATTATAGCGCCATGTACAGGTGGCCCCCCTCCACCACCTAGTAAAAAATGGAATGCAAAAAAAGCAAACTGGCCTAAATTCAGGCACCTCTCGAGCCATGACGGGTCCTTCCCTCATGAAGATATTGACGTGGCTATCGATGACCTCCTAGTCCACGTCAATAAAGCGGCTAACTCCTCCATCCCGCTCTCCGGCTCAGCCGCTCGCGGACCACAAGTTCCCTGGTGGTCGGCTGAATGCTCGAGAGCCGTGACTGAATGTAAAATGGCTTGCCGACGTTACCATCGCTCCCCTACGATGGTAAATAAAATTGCTCAGACAGAGCAAGGGCAGCACGGCGACGCATCCTTCGACAGGTTCGAAAGACCTCGTTGGAAGGTTACATCGCGTCCATAAGTTGGCAAACGCCTATAGACAAAGTGTGGAAAAGGGTCAAAAAGCTATTGGGCAAATCCAATGGCTTTACAGCTCCCAACATTGTCCAAGCTGGAGAATTGTTGGGGGACTTGTCCCATATTTCCAATGTCTTGGCCAGATCATTTGCTAGCATCTCAAGCCCAGATAATTATGAGATGCAATTCCAGTGCTTTAGGCTCCAACAGGAGCAGCAACCGCTCAACTTTATGGAGCCTAACATGGATAACGAGTCTTACAACCGACTCTTCTCTATCCATGAGCTCCATAATGCACTGAAGCACTGTAGATCCACTGCCCCCGGATCGGATGGCATTTCCTATGATATGATTAGGAATATGCATCCATCCCTTCTCTCTCATTTACTGGACATTTACAACTGGATTTGGATCAAGGGCCGCTTCCCTTCCATGTGGAGAGAGGCCATAGCCCTTCCATTCCGCAAACCAGGAAAGGACGGGACGGAGCCCACCCATTACCGCCCCATTGCTCTTACCAGTTGTCCATGTAAAGTGTTTGAGAGAATGGTCAATTTGAGACTCGTCTGGTTTTTGGAGACTCAAAATCTCATATCTCCTTCTCAATCAGGGTTCAGGAAAAAGCAGAGTACGACAGACCTGCTTGTCCGAATGGAGTCACTCGTAAGAGATGCTTTTTCAAAGAAGCAGCACGCCATCGCTGTCTTCTTTGATATTGAGAAAGCATACGATACCACCTGGAGGCGTGGTATCCTTAAACAACTCCATGATTGGGGCCTGCGGGGTTACCTCCCCAGGTTTGTCGAGCAATTTCTGATGCGACGCATACTACGCGTAAGGGTTGGAGGCACCTTATCGGAGCCCGTGGACCAAGTTGAGGGTGTGCCACAGGGAAGTGTCCTCAGTGTCACCTGCTTCTCTGTGGCCATTAATAGCATTGTTAGAAATCTCCCTCCCGAGATTTCGTCGACGCTATATGTGGATGATCTGGCGCTCATTTGTTGTTCGCCCAGACTCCCATTTATCGTCCGTAAGCTACAGCGAGCTATAAGCACTGTAGCTGAAAATGCTTCCTCCAAGGGTTTCCGCTTTTCCGCAGTAAAGACCAAGGCTGTTCACTTTTATGGGCATAAGTTAGTGACATGGGACCCCCCCCTTTTGTCGCTATATGGTGTGCCTATAGATTTTGAGTCCCATTTCAAATATCTGGGGGTCATATTTGATTCAAGGCTTTCCTTCCGGCACCATGTGGACGCCTTGAAAAGGTCTTGTTTAAAGAGAATGGACATAATGAAACTGTTGTCTCACACTTCTTGGGGAAGTGATCGACGTACCCTGTGGCTCCTGTATCTAGCATTGGTCCAATCAAAGCTAGACTATGGATCACAGGTGTACTCCTCTGCCTCGCCATCCATTCTCGAAAAACTAAATACTGTGCGTAACCAGGGTGTGCGCCTGGCTTCTGGAGCCTTTAAGTCCTCCCCAGTGTGGAGCCTCTACGCAGAGAACGGGGTTCTCCCCCTTCCCTATCACAGGCTCAAGTCTAATTTGAACTACCTCCTTAGACTTGAGCAACTACCGCAGACGCCAGTGTATGAGTGCATGTTCAATACACGGACAGTGGCCTCATACGATAGATCTCCATCTCTGGCTCGCCCCTTTGCTCTGCGTATGGCCGAGCACACTGCGCAACTAAGGGAGTTCTCAGTGATTCCCTTTACCATGCCAAAGACCCCCCCGTGGCTCATACCACCTGTAATGGTATGTAGGGAACTAGCTGATAGGCCCAAGGATCACCACCTGCCTGTAGTATTGAGAGCCATGTATGGCGACCGCTCCTCTCAACATCGGCATAGCACTTTTGTGTTCACCGATGGGTCCAAGTCACCGGGCAGAGTTGGAGCAGCTGCTGTCTTTTCATCTGAGACAGCATTGGTCCGCCTGCCAAACGCAGCTTCCGCATTCACAGCGGAACTCGTTGCTATGATGGCGGCACTGACCATCATAGCTGGCAGGCCATCTGGTTCTCATACTATCTTTACAGACTCCCTTAGTTCGCTTCAAATGTTGGGTGATGTTGGTTCGAGCCATCCGCTGGTTTCCAAGATCCAGCGGTGGCTCCTACGACTATCGCCCACCCACGAGATATCCTTCTGCTGGGTGCCTAGTCACGTGGGCATCCCAGGCAATGAGAGGGCAGATGCTGCAGCCAAAGAAGCAGCATCACTGGGGACAGCTCCAGTGGCCCCAGTCCCACTCCGCGATGCCTATCCTCTGACCAATGAATACGTGGTCGGCCTATGGCAGAAGAGGTGGAGTGAGCTCCCTCCCACCAAGCTCCACTCCATAAAACCCTCCGTTCACCCATGGCCACGTACAAATAGACATCGTAAAATGGAGGTTGCGCTTGTCCGTCTGAGGATAGGCCATTGCCGGCTCACCCATGAGCATTTAATGAGTGGGCTGCCCCCACCTATGTGCATTCTGTGTGGGGTACAAATATCTGTCCTCCATATATTTGTAGAATGCCCATTGCTAAGGAATCTCAGAAGGACGACCTTTCCCTTCATTACCAGAGAGATGGCCCCCCAGCAGGCTCTGCGGGGCATCTTCTCTGAGACCCATTGCTTCTTTAACGTGACTAGGATACTAACCTTCCTAAAAGAAAGCAATCTTTTAAACAAAATCTAAAATAGTTTTATATATTTATTGTTGATCTATTCATAGTTTATGTTTTTACATTTTGTTGAGTTTTTAATAGTCTATTTTTTGTTAAAAGATTTTAACTGACTTAATATTGCCTATTAAACTAATTTTGGTCCCAAGGACATTTCTGCTTTTTTTTTATGTATTTTAATATGGCAATATTTTAAAAATAATAATTTTAAATTCACTGCCCATAAGTGAATTTGGCTGCGAGATAGCCCATCTGGGCTACGCAGCTTTTATTTTAAATGCACTATTCATTCATTCATTCTCGTAGAGGAAGAAGGTGCATTGCTGTGATGTGGCAGAGTGGTCTCCGCCACAATTGGGGCAGCACGGCTGTTTGGAACAGGGTGTTCCGTGAAATTCTGCTGAGCAGTTTACACAAATCCTTTCGCTTTTACAAAACTTGCTTACATGGCCAAAGCGTTGGCAATGGAAGCACCGCCGGGGGTTTTCGACGTAAGGCTTGACTGGGATGTTAAGGTAGCCAGCCTTGACGTACTTGGGCGGTTCCAATCTGTTGAAAGTTAGGATTATGGTGGCGGTAGGGACCCTAGCGCCATTCACAAACCTAGAAATGCAATGTGCACTTGTTACTTTCTGATTGGCAAGTTTTGTCACCAACCTGTCGATATCATACTCAATGAGTTCACCCGATCGAATAACACCTTTGGAGGTATTAAATGTCGGGTGAGACGCGGATGATACACTCACTGAGGCTAACTTTTCAAGAGATTGAATTCTCTTTTGCTGCTCATTAGACTTGGCCTCGACAATCAATGCGCCATCATTGCGCGGCCACATTTGAGCAGGTTCGCCACACTTGTTTACGAAGTCGTCAAAGACATCAAAGATGTCAGCTTTGTTAAGAGGACAACGTTCGTTGCTGGATTTGAGTACAATAAAGCGGTCATAATCCAGTTCTTCGTCTACTTCTGATCCAAAAGGATCCAAGCGACGAAGATCTCTGCTTTTTTCACGGTGACCAGAGGCCGGCGGTCTCTGGGATGAGTTTTTTGAAAGTTTACCCATATGATTTTGATTTTTATAAGTGGTGTCTCTGGAGCCGAGGGCATGTACCAAATCGCCATCGTGAGTCCGGAGAGCGCCCATACAGTCCAGACAGGGTAGCCCGCCCCCAGACTCCCACTGTTGTTTCAAAAACAGCGGAGCCGCATAACGGAGTTTTACTGGACTGCGGTGCAAAGACCTCCCGAAAGCAAAACAACGACCCAGGCAACCAAACCTACCTCCGTGGCACGGTCCTGCGGACGATGCCCCCCAGTGGGTACATCCGTCGACTCGTACAGAGTACACATACTGACTAGGACCAAGTGGGCCGAAAGTGCGCTGGGGTTCAGACACACAGTCGCCCCACAAGGTTATTTGGGGATGCCGGAGTGATGCCAGTGTTTGGTCATCAAACCGCCTCATGGGGTTCCCCTCACCCACCTTTTATGTTGGTGTGAGGTCACCTAGCCCTTGTGATGCCATTCACTAACTGCAGGGCCACAGCAAAGACAACCATATGGGCCAGAAGTGTGCTGGTGTCCATACACACAACTGTCCCAAAAGGTTGGTGGGTACCCTTAGATACCCAAACCGGGATATCCCGCCTGGTGTTCGGACGTTGGGCACACGCTCAGTTAAAAAACAGGGGCACCACGTGAAGGTGGTGTGCCAACATTTAGGGAACATAGGCTATGAGTTGCGCGATATTCCCCATCGCCCCCTCTATAAAGGTGAGGAGGGAGTCACCTCTGCTATTGCAGATGGAATCCTCTTATAGCAAATGACGACAGCTGAAGTCTCCGATCAGTAACATTGGGGGAGGGAGCTGTCCCACAATGTTTGCTAGGTGCTTGGGTACAATGTCATCATTTGGTTATAGATAAATGGAGCAGACTGTGGAGTCTGTGCATAGGTGGACACGTCCTGCTACACCCTGCAGGGGGGGATTGTAATTTTATTTCTTGAAAGGGGACATCACGAAGGTGGTATAAACAAACACCACCGCGATGTACTCCACTACCGGTAGTAAAGGTTTGAAGCACCTCATATCCCGTGGGGCAGGGACAATTTCCTTGTCTTATCATGGTCTCTTGAAGACAGATAACTGCTGGGGAGGAGTCTGCCACCAGGGTGGCGAGTTCCTTCCAGGGTGCTCTTAGGCCTCGAATGTTTCACTGCAGGATCGTAGCCATGTTTATTTTGATTGAGGTTTAAGGACCACTATGCCTATCTTTTTGGTTGATGTTCCTGCAGTACAATTTAACTTTTTTTAACCTCCCCCTGAGGTGAAGGTAAGGTGGGGGTGATGTTTGGAAGTCTTTTTCCCTTTTCTTTTACACCATTCTTTAGGTTTTTGTACAGCACCAGTGGCCCCCTTTATGGGGGGGATTCACTGATGGCTGCTTGTCACCTTTCTTGTCCTTATGGAATTCTTGGGTGACTACCTCCCAAGGCATGACAAGACGTCATCCTTCTTATGGGGTGACGAGCGGATCTTCAGGTTGGAGCCGGTGAAAGGCTGCTCTCTTGCTTCTCTGTGCCACCGTTACTTGACATGTTGTCAGTGTCTTGGTCTTTCTCCACTGGGAGTACTGGAAATGTGGAGGCTGCACGTACTGCCTCAGCTGCCAAGATGATTTTAGCCGGTGTTGGTTTCTCCACCGAGTCCAAAGACTGAGGAGAAGCGACGTCTCTTCTGCTGTAAGAATTTTGTAGACAGGTTCCTCTTTGGCTTGGGATCTGAAACCTGCACCGAGTCGACCGGTGGAGACTAAGTTGAATTGGTATGTGTCGACTCAGCTTCGTTTTCTAGGTCACCAAATCTGTTCTCAGCTGCCGATGGAACAGATGCACCTTTTAGCGGCGGGACTGTGGCATTCTGTTTTGGAAGAGCCGCTTTTTTTATATGTCAGGGTGGCTAGCCACCTTCGAGGACAAGGGATTCTCTCTATAGGCTGATTTTCTGTGAGTTGGCCAGATGTAGGATGTCCTGCTTCAATGTATAGGTTTTGCATTGCCGGGAATTCCCAGAATGATCTTCCCTGCAATGGAAGCAGTAGGCTTTTTTACTGCATTCTCCCATGGCATGATTATCTAGGGCAGAACAGTTGCCGCATCGTGGTGCATCTTTACCATGTTTCCTCCAATGTCCATAATTGAAGCACCAGTAGCATAGAAGGGGCCTTTCTGCCTAAGGTTTCTCCTTCATTGATTGAAGGCCAATCTTGATCCTGTCGGGTGCGAAGTACCCATGAAAACCTAGATTATCAGATATTTTGACGCTTCCATTTTTGTGACATGGCTCACATTGTCAGGACACATCTCAACTATTTCCTCTTCAGAGAAGTCGAAAAGGTCATAACTGTATATGCACCCTTTACTGAAGTTAAAGGTCTTATGGTGCTTAATAGTGTAAAACATGCCATCTGATGGGCATGGGAGGTTGGAGAGCATTTTTGCCTGGGTGAAATATTTGACATACTTTCTCAGATGGTCTTCAGGGATGGGTACTATCTCTCTCTCCAGATACCTGGCAGCTCGGATGAAATTGCCCTTACCCTCTTTGTAGTAGACAATGAACAGGTATGGAGTGCGTACTTTTCGTAGCCTTGTTGACTTCTCTGGCAGATGCTCTTCAAATGTGTTCGAACAGTAGTCCTGCTCTGTCTATTCCAGATTGCTTGATCTTACGAGTCTGGCAGAGAAGGTTTGTTGCATATGGGTAAAAAGGTTACATGTTAAAGGGATGTCAGGAAAACCACTTAGCATCTGTTGGTGGTATCATTATTCTCGTAGATGATTCTAATTCTAGTTACAGTACCAAACTTCTTAATGATAGTGTGTATTGCGTTGCATTTTTTTTTTATTTAAGAGGCTATCTGGCGACTGCCGACTTAGGCATAAGTCGCCGTAAACAAACAGCCTAGTTCTAGGCTACTTTAAAAAATTGAACAGAAAACAACAATAAAAAGAAATAACAATAACAATAACAAAGCAAAAGCAAAAACAATACCAAAAACAACAACAACAATTAAACCTGGTTAAATAAAAGGGAGAGGCCAGCCTCCCCCCAAAAGTCAGCAAGTCCACCAGTCAAAGTGCGCGCACTCGTTCCGAGTACAAGAGACAGGCGGTAGCGACCCCGCCCATCCCGGTACCGGGACAGGTGTCGTGCGCGAAGATCACCCAGACTGGGACATTCGACGAGATTGTGCCGAACAGTCTGGGGAACGACGCAGTCGTTGCAATAGGGCACAGGCGAGCGCTCCATTAAACAGCAAGGCGTCACACGAGTGTGCCCAAATTCGGAGACGACAGAAAGCAACCTGAAGCGGCCGCGGCATTGGGGGATAGGTCCATGGGAGCAATCGCGGCACAATGGCACGCAACTTTAAGCTCCCTTCGACCGTCTCCCATCTTCTTTGCCAAGCAGTCCGAAGAGCTGCACGTATTCCTGCCATGTAGTCGGTGTGAGGAAGAGCGAAACGCTGGTCCAGTCGCAGAGTCCTCGCGGACTCTTTGGCGCCCTTATCGGCGTGCTCATTCCCCGCAATTCCTACATGTCCAGGAACCCAGCAGAAGATAATCTCGACATCTGCGCGGCTCGCAAAAACCGTGGCGTCACGGATTTCGCAAACCAAGGGATGCGGAGATTCCAATGCCCCGAGAGCACTCAGGGTGCTTTGTGAGTCGCTATAGATCACAATCCAGTCTCCAAACCGGGCACGTCGCGTAATCTCCCGTACCGAGTGGTGCATTGCCACCAGCTCGGCCGTGAAGACAGACACAGTGCCTGGTAGAGCCCTGCTGACTTCAAACAGAGGATATACGGCGTGAAAGCCGACCCCCTCTTGGGACTTGGAGCCATCCGTATACACTGGCACGGTTCCAGCGTGACACGATGTGTGCTCCAAAAAGGTCGAACGCAATACTCCCGGTGCAGTACAAGCTTTGGGAGCAGAGGCGTGGCGACAAATAGCCAAATGTGGTACCCTCCAGGGTGGCGTCCTGGGCAGAACCAGGGGCGCCACCGGCCCGAGAGCTACATCTACCTCTCGAAGGAGTTTCCTGGCCCTAAACCCAAAGGGCTTAGGGTATGACTGGCGTCTCTCGGCGGCATAGGCACCATCGAGATCAGCTGCGGATGCAGTGAGAGCTGTTGGCGACTGAGGGAGGCGCCGGGCTCGCGCGTACAGGATAGTAATGCACTGCACGCGGCGCAGAGCGAGTGGCATCTTCCCAGCATCGACCAACAGGCTCTCAATGGGGAAAGTGCGGAAAGCACCGGTCGCAAGGCGAAGGCCGGTGTGGTGGATTGAATCCACCTTCCGCAATAAACGCTCGGCTGCGGATGCATAAAACTCGCATCCGTAGTCGAGCTTTGAGCGAACAAAGGATCGATAAAAAGTAAGGCAGTAGCCCTATCAGCGCCCCAAGCGCTGAACGTCACGGAACACAGAATGTCGATGGCCCGGGTACAAGACACCCTAAGGCTGCGAATATGAGCCTCCCAGGTGAGGCGTCGGTAAAATACAAGACCAAGGAAACGGTGCGACTCAACCACATCCAGGCGCACCCCATTAAGAAACAAATCTGGATCGGGGTGAAGCCGTGGATGGCGGCAGAAGTGCACCACCTTAGTCTTTGCCAAAGAAAACCGAAACCGGTGCGCTTCGGCATAGCGAGAGACGCGGTTCAATGCCTGTTGGAGTTGACGCTCCAGAATGGGCATCTGGGCCGCGCCCAAAAGAGATCGAAAGGTCGTCCACGTAGAGCGTAGCGAGAACATCTTTCGACAGCACTGAAGTGATGCCGTTGATGCTCAGGACAAAGAGTGTGACACTAAGGACACTTCCCTGCGGGACACCCTCTTCATGCTCCTTTGGGCCGAAGAGGGCTCCCCCCCACCCGTACGCGGAATCGACGATCTCGCAAAAATTCAGATATAAACATTGGGAGGCGTCCTCTCGCCCCCATCGTGTGGAGAGTCTCCATGATACAGTATCGTCATGCGGTATCATAGGCCTTCTCCAGATCGAAAAACACCGTGGGGTAGTGCTGTCTACGAAGGAAAGCCTCGCAGATGGCATTTTCCACTCAGAGCAGAGCATCCGACGTGAAGTACAATTTGCGCAAGCCGCACTGTGCGGGAGACAGATGGCCTCCGCTGTCCAGGAAAAAGGCTAATCTAACATTTACCAATTTCTCCATCAACTTGCACACGCAAGAGGTTAGAGAGGATGGGCGGAAACCGGTCGGAGTAGAGTGATCTCTCCCTGGTTTGCGAAAGGTAAGCACAGTAGCAACTCGCCAGGAGTATGGGAGAAGACCTCCCACCCAGATCCTGTTAAACAAATCTAACAGAAAGGCCATGCCTCGCTCACCCAGGTGTCGAAGCATGGCGTACAGGACATCGTCCGGACCATGGACGGTCTCCGCGCACGAACCGAGAGCGGAACGCAACTCACTCACAGTAAACATGTCGTTGAAGGGGTTTCCGCCTCTGGAGGTAAAGTCCCGCCAACGGCCTTCCGCGACATCACGACGTGCATTAAATGCTGGCGGAGCAGCATCACGGCTAGAGAATGTGGAAAAAGCGGTCGCTAAGGATTCCGCCACGGACGCGGGGTCCGAGATTGCGGTCCCATTCTCCTGGAGAACGGGAGGAAGGTTCTGTGAGAACTTGCTCCAAATCCTTTTGACTCGCTTCCACACCTCAGCTAAAGGGGTCTTTCCTCTAAGTGAAGACACGTATGCCCGCCAAGAAGAGCGGCATGCGTGCTTTGAAATATACCGGAACCTAGCCCTAGCCCGACGAAATTCAGCCACAGTGAAATCGTTCGGGCGGTGCTTATAGCGCATGTAGGCATAACGCTTTTGTTTGAGGGCCGTCTCACACTCGGCCGACCACCATGGGAGTGGTCGGCGTGCAAAACGGCCAGACGTCCTAGAAATAGTAGTCAGGCCCACGGCGATGAGGTTGCCGGAGAAGAACTCAATGGCATCATCTACCGACCTAAACTCCTCGACTGAGATAAAGAATTCAGTCATTTCCTGAAAGGTAGGCCACCGCGCCCGCGCTAAGCACCACCGATGTGGTTTCTCAGGTGGCAGTTGCCCTGAAAATGATATTTGAATGGGAAAGTGATCACTACCATGGAGGTCATTGACCACCCTTCAATCAAAATCAGGCTGTGCATCCGAAGAGCATAAAAATAGGTCAAGGCAAGAAAATGAAGTGGTTCTCGGACAGTGATGCGTAAACTCATCCACGTTTAGGACACCCATCTCAAACTTCTCGATCAGATCGGCAAGGACTTGTCCCCTGGGATTTATGGAGTAATCTCCCTAGAGAGGATGCCTGCCGTTCAGATCTCCAAGCAAGAGATAGGGCCTCGGCAACCGTGCCACGACGCGGCGGAAGTCCCCCGCGTCGAAGTCAGCTGACAGTGGAATGTACGCAGAAATGATAGTATACCTCCTATCCAGGTGCAGCTGCACAGCGACTGCCTGAAAGGAGGTATCTAAAGAGAAAGGAAGAACGGAGACATCATGCTGGGTGTAAACCGCGCACCTCCCAGCCCAGCCATCCCGCGGTGGTGGGGTTGCAAGACCCTTATACCCCGGGAGGGCGGTCAGGGGGCAGGCGCCTAGCATGGTCTCCTGCAAAAAGATAGCTAACGGGGAACGGGAAGAGACGAGCCTCCGCAGCTCCTCGAGTTGGCCCGGAGTCCACGGCAATTCTATTGAAGGAATATGCCCTCCAGGCCTAGCACGAAGGAGACGCGGGGGCCCTCCTCGAACAGAAGACCCTCACGGGAATAACCGTACGCTTTCCGGGGGCAGAGCCCCGGGCGCTGTTGGCCAAACAAAGCGCTGAAGGCGCTGTCGCCTTCGAGGACTTATTGGGGAAGGTTGGGCTCGCCATGCGAGTCTTTTCCTCCCTCCACCTTGAAACCTTAGGCGGGCGTTGCAAGTTCGGAGGCGAGGGGCACTCTATTTGAGGAACCACAGTCTCCGAGCCACTCGCTCCACCTCGGAGCGTGGGTGAAGGAGCCGAAGCTGCTTTGTTGCTGTCCTCCTTTTGGGGGGCAGCTTTAGGAACCCCCGTGTTGCCTCCTGTGAGTCTAACGACTCGGTGGAGGCACGTGGCCGCTTCGCCTTGCGGGAAACGGTCACGCTGGGGGAAGAGGGGGGAGCTCTGGTTTTAGCCGGGGCTGGGTATGAACCCTTTTTGCCGCTCGCTTTACCAGAGAGCGCCCGGGTTGGGTAGAGCCCGCAGAAGGGCTCCGAATGGGCGCGGAAACAACCGTGCTCGTTGGCCTGGATGGGCCAGGAGCAGAGGGTGCCTTTCTAGCTACTGAGGCATATGACGTCCCAGGCAGAGCTGGGCGCGCCAGGACCAAGTCCTTAGCCTCGCGTAATGAGAGTCTATCCTGGGCCTGAACGGCCAGGATTTCTTTCTCAAAGAGATATGCACCACATTGCTTCGAAGAAGCAGGGTGCGGCTCTCCGCAATTGACACACTTGGCCACACACGATTTGGACTTATCGTGTGCCACCTTGGAGCAATTTACACAGACTTCGGGTGACCCTGACTTTGCACGTCTACATGAGCGATTCGTATGGCTAAAAGCGGTGACAGTAATAACACCGCCACGGCAGTGGCACTAATGCCTTCACGCGGTAGCGGTACCAACCGGCACGCACCGATTCAGGGAGCTTGTCACAGTCGAACGTGACGAAGATTGTAGGGGTGGGTCTCGAGGCCCCTCCCTGTTTTCTCATCACACGTTCCACCTTGACCTCCCAATGGTTGGCCAGCTCTAGGGTTATGTCCTCAATGGAGTAGTCAACGAGTTCCCTCGCATAAACTACTTCTTTCACAAAGTTCATGGTAGAGTGCGGCGTCACACTCACCGGGGTGCCATGAAGTGTCCGAAGAGCACTTATCTTGGCCACCCCGGCGGGATTCGCCGCATTCGCCAGAAGGCTCCCGTCCGAGAAACGGGCGACCTTCGGCTCTCTACCAATTGCACTAGCTATTCCTCTCCTCTGATGGATCATGTTGCCCTTGGACAACATGGTGCCATCAGTAGAGCGAATAACGAGGAAGCGTTTGAAGCCAGCGGGCTCGAAAACGTCAGGTAACCTCTGAATGAGGAGCCCCGATGTCATCAAGGCTCAGCCCTGTGCACTCTTGGTCTTAGTCAGGGGCTTTGCACACGGGGGGGTAGAGGCACCGGATGTGCCGATCTTGGCTTGGTCGCTAACAAAGTGGCAGCAGACCCATCCGTCCACGCAGCCCCCGCGGATGGAGAGGAGCCCCGAGTCTTCTTTGTCTTTCTAGTCTTTTTCTTTTTTGGAGAGGAGGGCGGGGAATGAACCCGCTTCTCACCTCCGCCTGTAGAAGCCCCCATGCTTGATGGGCTGGCCTCAGCTAGGTCTCTCTCCGAAATGGAGAAGTTCCTGATTATCGTGGGTGCACCTGTCGGAGGAGATCCCTTCCCTCCTTGTATTGCCTCGGAGCCCTCAGCCGTTTGAGGAGGACCTTGCATAGGGGCGGACTCAGGTTTGGTGCTTGGCGCCGAGCCCGGATTTCCCCCCATGGAAGGCCCTACCGTCTGAGGCTAGGTCTCCTCAAGGACCATGTCTATCACAGGAGGGGCCTTCAGTTGGCCATCCCCTCCCAGGACATCGCAGGTCCTCTTAGGTAGCGTCAAGAGTCATTTGTGGGGAGGCACAAGCCTTAACCTCGGAAAGGTTTAATATCCTTGCCAGCAGGTCTTTTGAGGGAAGCGACCGAAGGGGCCTGGCTTCCCTCTCCTTCCTAAGGGGGTTTGCCCTACCGAGCCGCTTCGATGTGGAGCGGCTGGCTAAGGGCTGCCTGCTGGCTTTGGTGGCAGTCCCCTTGGAAAGAAAATAGGGGACTGTCGCTGGGAAAAGGGAGGTGCCCGTAAGCACCTCCAGAGAAGGGGGTGAGGGGGACTCTTCTTCACCCGTAGGCATAGGAGAGGAGTAAGCCTCCTCTCCGGTTGAAGAGATATGGAGGGTCCCCTGCGCAAGCACAGGGGGGCAGACCTCCATTTTTTTTGCTGGAGCTGCCCGAAGGCGGCTCCGTCGATGAGCAAGGGGGAGTTGGGGGTTGGTTTTTTATTTGTTCTACATACATGGGCATGGTGACCCACTTTTTAATACGGGACGCAATAGCTTATCACCTCTCGCAGTTGCCCGCACTGTGAGAGGTGCTTACAAGCTCGGCAGAGCCAGGCGCCGCCATTCGGGACCACCCCTCCCGCCTGGTGGCCTGGCAGTCCATCGGCATGGCGGCTCCACCTTGGACACGGCGTAAAATTGATAGAATGTGAAGAGGGGAGAAAAGAGGATGTGAGAAAGGTATGGGTGGGGATGAAGCAGGTTGTTAAAAAAAAACATCCCGAACCGGAGCTCAGGGGTTAGGGAACAATGTCCCCTCCCATCTCAGCCCCGATCCGATGTGGTTGGCTTGAGAAGAAGGTCAGCATCTACCCTGTGAAATTAGAGTCTGACCAGAGAAACTTGTGGGAGAGGTTGTATGGAAAGCGACGAGGTAAGAGAGAAATACAGGCTATCTGAAGGAAGGAAGAGAGGCTAAGCTAGGGCCGGACGGAGCGCTGGATCCCGTCAGCACGGCGGCCAGGATGGCAAATCGCCGCGCCCCTTACGGGGTCGTCTACGTACAGCGTAACGAAAATATCTTCCTCTAACTTCGAGGTGATACCGTTGATGTTCAGGGCAAAGAGTGTGACACTGAGGAAATTTGCCTACGTGACGCCCTCTTGCGGCCCCATTAGGCCGGAGAGGGCTTGCCCCCTCCCACCCATACACAGAATCAACAATCTCACAGTACTTAGGAGATAAAACTTCGGAATCATCCCCTAACCCCCATCGTGTTGATGGTCTTCATGATACCGTACCGCCATACAGTACCATTGGCCTTATCCAGATCGAAAAATACTGGCGCGTAGTGGTGTCTACGAAGCTTGCCCTTTCTGATAGCATTTTTCACCTGAAGAAGAGCATTAGACTTGGAATGCAACTTGCGGAAGCCGCACTGTGCGGAAAATAATTGGCCTCTTTCGACTTACGAACGCAGGTGGTTGGAGAAATTGAGCCGAAACCGGCCGGGATAGAGTGAGGGCCAGAGAAAGTCATTCGCAAGGAGTCTGGGAGTGCACCTTCTGTCAAAATCCTGTTTAACAGATCTAACAGAAATGCCATGTCTTGCTCACCTAGGTGTTGAAGGATGGTATACGGGAAATCGTCCCGAATAGAGGGGAGGGGGGCGGCGTGCATGAAGCGTAAACGTACATAAAACTGTTGTTGAAGGGTTCTCCGGCTTTTGAGGTAAAGCCAGTCGGCGGCCCTCAGCGACATCACGACGTACATTGAATGCTGGCGGAGCAGCATATCGGCTAGTAGAGAACGTGGAGAAATTGGTCGCAAAAGACTCCGCCATGGACATCGGGTCCGAGGTGCGGTCATGTTCTCTTAGTATATAGATATATATCGCTTCTGTTTGAAGGCCGTCTCACACACTGCCGACGACCAAGGAAGCGGACGCTGTGAAAAATAACCAGACGTTCTAGGAATAGTAGTTAGGCACACGGCGATGAGGTTATTGGAGAACAACGGCCTCATCTAACAATCTGAACATTTCCACTGGGACAGAGAAATTGGTCATTTCCTAAAATGCCGACCACCGCGCTCGCTCTAGAAAATTATACTTCTCATGGGAAAGTGGTCACTAACATGGTCATCGACCCCCCCCCCCCCCCTTCAAAATCAGGATCTGCAACCGGAAAGCACAGGGACAGATCGAGGTTGGAAAATGAAGCGGTTTTGGCCTACAAATGAGAACCTTCGTGGTACATTATACGAATCTCATTTCAATACAAATCCGAAAATAATTTTTAATATTCCGAACCTCTCTGATAGAGATAATTATTCACATATTAATGGTTTTCTTATCGGCTCCAACACAAGTTCAGAAGTATTTGAAAAGTTCGGTTTTCATATGTGTGTCAGTACCATTTTTCCTTTGCCACCATTGTTTCTATAGAAACAAGTAGTGGGGTCACTAGCTTGGCTACTCACATAAATGCCTCGCGACCACAAATCTGGCCGTACTCAATTTATGATGGTGAATGCTCGTATGAAGAGAGGATTTATAAGTTGCCAAAACTTTGCCTGTTGAGACTTTAAAATAGTAACTTGAATGGGAAGGTTAAAAAAATTGTCCTTCGTTAATTTATAATAAACATTTGTTATAGTCTATAAGCTAACTTTATCATGACTAATAAATCTTACGTAATCTACACGTTAGAAACTTGGCGTAGTTTGTTTATTAACTGGAACACTTACCACTTGGCAAATTTAATTGATTTAGTTAGGCTTGGTTGAGTCACTTAATTTTTTATCACTTAATACCTCTTTATTAAGTGATCTCAAAACAGGGTCTGGTTGTTATGCTTCCCTTTCTATCGGGCTATGACATTATAGGTCTTATGGGGAGAGAGAATGATAGTTAGTTTGGCTGTATTTTGACTACTACCCATTATCTATTCTTCCAATACCTACATAATATCGCTTCTTCCACACACTCACCAATATTTTTGGATAACACTTCAGTTTCGGGGCGCACGGTAGGTGGCGCTGTTTATAGGCTACAATTTTGGGCTACAATATATGTCTTATGACGTCAGAAGGTAGCGTCAGATGTGAACAATTACGGCGTTATATTTTTTACTATATGAGTATATACTGGGGGATGTGGCCCCCCCCCCAATTGATTGAAACTCAGGATCATCGCAAGGTGGTCCGCCCGCAGTGATATCTCCCCCACGAGCAGTCCCCTTGAATTTACCGGGTTTTTTTTCTCCAACAGCTTTTTACTGGCAGAAAAACCTAACCTAATAACAAACAATACTTACTTTTATAGGTTTCTTGATTAGTTTATGCGCCTCTAGATAATCTAAAAGTTTTTCGCGATTATACATAATAAAGCCGAATTCAAATAACGAAGAAGCACATGTAGAGCACAAAAACGCCTTAACAAAACAAAACAAAAATATTTGCAAAACGGGTCCTATTTATAAGCTACGACATTGCCAGTAAGAAGCTGTTATCGTTCGCAGCAAACAAAAAATACGAAAACAAAACAAAAAACAATAAAAGACATCAAGAAACCTTAGCTAACTTAGAAAAAACTATAAACGAGCAGAGGCACAGATATTTAGTAAATAATACAGACTAAAAGTTACAAATCCCCCAAAACAAAAACAAAAATATAAGCGCGTGATTGGTCACATCTGAAGCTACCGTCTGACGTCATAAGAGATATATTGTAGCCCCAAATTGTAGCCTACTAACCTATTTTTGTTGCTCCCACTGTCCTCTCATCAATATAATTGACTCCACATTCAAACCTTATAACTACACGATTCAAAAAATGGTTTACGAGAAAACGAATCAACCGTATTCAAAACCCACTTCCCAGACTAACGTTTTCTACTGTGACCAGCGGTCGGCTGATTGGACGAGGGAATGATGACGTAATAGGTTGTTCCTATGACGTCATGACACCAATGACTAAAATCCTACCTAGTTTTTTTTTTTAATTCGCCCATCTGGCGACTGCCTTCAGGGGCATAAGTGACCGTAATTAAAATTTAGCCTAGTAATAGGCTATTCGAAGATTCGCAAAGAAAAAAAACAAGAAAAAAAAAATAAGGAATCACGTTCGGGGGAGGCACACTGTCGTAGAATGACTCCCGTTGATATACCATATATCACTCTTCGTTGAGGGAACTTCCTTAATTATCTTTAGAGTGCGTTAATGTCTGGCGGCCGATATTATGTATCTTCGATATGCTTAAGAAGTGGAACTGAGCTCAAGGATAATAATATTGCTATCATTAATAAAATAGAGTTTTATTAATAATAACTATCAACAAACACAAGACGGAAAATATTTACATAAACAGAGAATTGAAAGGGTCGTGGAGACTCGGACTAATCCGAGGATTTAAAGGGTTTAAAAAGGTAAAACAAATATAGAGTTAAAGAGATGGGATGGTTCGATAAACCATTTAAAGCACAGGATAGAATTGACAAAAGGGTTAAGTACTCAAAGGTGACGTTTGGCTTACGTAACTTTTACACTAGTGGTGCAGTGGAAGGTGGCGCGAAGGAATTTTCGGTCCGCTGGCGAGTTCCAGCCGAAGGGGGGGGAATAAAAGGATCCTGACGTGGCGTCTTGGGAAGGAGAACCGTTTCTCGACGAACGGCTTGAAGAACAATGGCTGTTCTACGTTGTTATCTTCTGAACAAAGGGGGGGTGAGAACCGTCTCTTGTCTACGGGCTCAAAAACAATGGCTATTCTAATGTTGTTCTCCTCTGAACAACAAGGGGGAAGCCTTTTGGACTCGGCGTCGCAAAGGCTCGAACTTTGGCACTCGAGGGATATTGTCCTCCTTCTGGACAAGTGATGGTGAATCTCGAGGTCGAGGTCCCTTGGCGCACAAAGGGAGAGAGGGTCGTGGTGATGTTTCGCGACGAAAATCTAGATCTCCAATCTGATCTTAGTGGTAAAGTTTCCATATAAATAGCCAAGACATCTCCTTGGCGTGGAGGACAATGGAGTGGAAGCTTCGAGGAACGCACAGCCGGGCCGGAGAACAATGCCTTATCTGCCCATAAGCCTAACTCAATCTGGCGAGGTCGGCGTATGGGGCGAACGGGGAGACGATAACCTCCTTGTTTAAACATTGACATCCGGTGGCTGTGATAAGGCGCCAAGCTTCGAATCGAAGATGCACGTGGGCAACATCGTGGTTTTAATTAATATGTGATAAAAGTTGAAATTAACGCAGCTTCAACTCGTTCTATCACACACACCTCCCACGATGCAGGATCATGCTACTTACACAAAGAGAATCAAACAGAATGGAGGAGGCCGGCCTCCCCTAAAAAGTCGTATAGACCACAATTGTGTGTGCACGAATCCCTCCCGAGTTGAAGAGACAAGTGTCAGCGATCCCACTCGTCATAGTACCGGGGCAGGTAACGTGGGCGCATTCAACAAGAATGCGCCGAACAATCTGAGGGACATCGCAGTCGTCACAATAAGGCGCAGGCGAGCGCTCCATCAAATGGCGGTGCGTCCCACCAGCGTGTCCAATTCAGAGACGACAGAAAGCAGCCTGGAGCCGTCGCAGAATTGTGGGGTAGGTCAATAGGAAAATTTGCGGCGCAATGGCACGTCAACTTTAAGTTCCCCTCGACCGTCTCCCATCTGTGTGAGAAAGAGCGAAACGCTGGTCTGGTCGCTAAATCCTCGCAGACTTTTTGGTATCCTCATCGGCGTGCTCATTCGCCGCAATTCTTACGTGTCTAGGAACCCAGCAGAAGATAATCTCGACATCTGCCCGGCTCTTTAAAACCGTGGCATCACTGATATCGCGAACCGGGAGATGCTGAGATTCTAATGGCCCGAGAGCACTCAGGGCGCTTTGTGAGTCGCTATAAATCACAATCTGGTCTCTGAATCGGGCACGTCACGTTATCTTCCGTACCGAGCGATGTATTGCAACCAGCTCGGATGTGAAGAAAGACGCAGCGCATGGCAAAGCCTCGCTGACTTTAAACAGAGGAGACACGGCGTGGAAACCGACTCTCTCTTGGTACTTGGAGCCATCCGTATACACTGGCACGGTTCCAGTGTGACACGAAGTGTGCTCCAAAAAGGCTGAACGCAGTACTCCCGGTGCTGTAGAAGCTTTAGGAGCAGAGGCGTGGCGACAAATAGTTAGAGGTGGTAACCTCCATGGTTGCGTCCTGGACAAAACCAGGGACACCACTGGCACGAGGTCTATACCTAGCTTTCGAAGAAGTTTCATAGCCGTAAACCCAAAGTACTGAGGGTGTAACTGACGTATCTTGGTGGAATAGGCACCGTCTAAACCAGCTGCGGATGCAGTGAAAGCTGTTGGCAACTGAGGGAGGCGTCGGACTCGTTCCTCCAGGCGAATAATGCAGTGTGCATGGCGCAGAGCAAGTGGCATCTCTCTAGCATAGACAAGTAGGGTCTCAATAAGGGACGTGCAAAAGGCACCGGTCACCAGGCGAAGGCCAGTGAGGGAGATTGAGTCCACCTTCCGCAATACACACTCGGCTGCGAATGCATAAAACTCCCATACGTAGTTGAGCTTGGAACTAACAAAGGATTGATAAAAGGTAAGTCAGGAGCCCGCCCGATCAACTCTCCAGGCGCTGAACGTTACGGAGCGAAGAATGTGTATTGCGTGGGTACAAGAGAGGCTAAAGCTGCGAATATGAGCCTCCCAGGTGAGGTGTCGGTCAAATACAAGACCAAGGAAACTGTGCGAGTCCACCACTTCCAGGCGAACCCCATTTAGAAACAAGTCTGGGTTAGGATGGGACCATTGATGGCAGGAGATGTGCTTCAGAAAAACGAAGCCTATGCGCTTCTGCCTAGCAAGAGACGCAGTGCAATGCCTGTTGAAGTCGAGGCTCCAGAGTTGGCATCTGTGCCGTGCCAAAAGAGATCGAATATTCGTCCGCGTAGAGTGTAGCGAGAACATCTCCATGCAGCACCGAGGTGAAGCCGTTGATGCCCAGGACAAAAAGTTTGCCACTGAGGATACTTCCATGTGAGACTTCCTAGCGAGAGACGCAGTGCAGTGCCTGTTGAAGTCGAGGCTTCAGAGTTGGCATCTGTGCCGTGATAAAAGAGATCTAATATTCGTCCACGTAGATTGTAGTGAGAACATATTCCGGCCGAATCGAGGTAATGCCTTTGATGCTCAAGGGAAGGAGTGTGCCACTGAGGACACTTCCATGCGAGACTCCCTCTTTCTACTCCATTGCGCCAGAGAGGGCTTCCCTCACCAGTACGCGGAATCAAAGATATCGCAATAATTCAGATATAAAGATTCGTAGGCGTCCCCTTTCCCCATCATTTGGAGAGTCTCCATAATACCGTATCGTTATGCGGTGTCATGAGCCTTCACCAGATCGATAAACACACTAACATAATTGTGTCTACGAAGCAAGGCCTTGCAGATGGCATTTTTCAGCAGGAGCAGAGCATCTAACGTGGAGTGGAACTTTCTGAAGCTGCACTGTGCAGAAGACTGATGGCCTAGGCTATCCAGATATATGGCTAATCTAACCTTTACTAATTTCTTCATCAACTTGCACACGCGGAAGGTTAGAGAGATTGGGTGCAAATCGGCCAGAGTAAAGTGATCTCTCCCCGGATTGCGAAAACAGATTCCAACTGCAGTAGCGATTAGCCAGGAGTCTAGGAGGATACCCTCTCCCCAGATCTCGTTGAACAAATCTAACAGAAAGTTTATGCCTCACTCACCCAAGTGGCGAATCATGGCGTACGGGACATCGTCCGGACCAGAGGAGATGTACGCGTACGAAGCGAGTGCGGAACGCAACTCACTCAAAGTAAACATGGCGTTGAAGGGTTCTTCGCCTATGGAGGAAAAGTCCAGTCAGCGGCCTTCCGCGACATCAAAACGCGTATTGAATGCTGGTGGAGCAGCATTCCGTCTAAAGAATGCAGTGAAAGCGGTCGCGAAGGATTCTGTCACGGACGCGGGATCGGAGAATGTGGTCATATTCTCCAGGATAACGGCAGGGTGATTCTGCGAGAACTTGCCCCGGACCCTTTTAACTCACTTCCACATACTTGCTACAGGGATTTTCCAGTTAAGTGAGGATACGTATGCCCGCCAAGAAAAGCGGTGGGCGTGCTTCGAAATATATAGGACCTAGCCCTTGATCGACGAAATTCAGAGACAGTGAAATCGTTCGGGCGGCGCTTATATCGCATGCAGGCATAACACTTCTGTTTGAGGGCTACCTCAAACTCGACTAACCACTGTGGGAGCGGTCGGCGTGCAAAACGGCCAGACGTTCTAGGAATAGTAGTTAGGCCTACGGCCATGAGGTTACCGGAGAATAATTCAAGGGCCTCATAGAGTGACCCAAACTCCTCGATTGATACCAACATGCCCTCGCCAAGCACCATTTGGGAGTCTCCGGCGACGGCACTCCAGAAAATTATATTTAAACGGGAAAGTTTTTACTTCCATGAATGTCATCGACCATCTTCCCCCCCCCCTCCCACCCAAATCAGGCTGTTAATCCGGAGAACTAATCAATAGATCAAGAGAGGAAAATGAAGCATTTTTCGAGCAGTGATGCGTAAACTCATCCACAATTAGGACAGCCATCTCCAGCTTGTCGATCAGGTCGACAGGGATCCGACTCTTGTGAATGAGTAGGCTCTCCAGAGAAGGTGTCTATCGTTCAAATTTCCAAGCAGCAGAAAGGGCCTCGGCAGCACTGCCACGATGCTGCGGAACTCGCTCACGTAGAAGTCGGTTGACGGTAGAATTTACGCAGAAATAACTTTACACCTTCTATCGGTAATTCAGGTTCAGCTATACTGATAGTGCCTGAAAGGAATTATTTAAAGCAAAGATAAAAAAGAGACATCATGTTGGGTGTAAATGGCGCATCCTTTTGCCCGGCCCCATCTCGTGGTGATAGAGTCTCAAAACCCTTATATCCCGGCAGGGTGAGCAGGCAATGCGGAACTGGAGGAGATGGGCCTCCACAGCTCCCCCCAGTTGGCCAGTAGTTTGTGATAATTCCAATGAAGGAATATGTCTACCAGGCATGGCCCAGAGGAGATGCGGGAGCCATCTTCGCAAAGAAAACCCTCACGGGAATGGCCGAACACTTCTTGGAGGCAGAACACCAGGCACACTGTTGGCCGAATAAGGCGCTGATGGCGCTCTCGCTTTCGAAGACTTATTGAGGGAGGTTGGACTCGCTATGTGATTCGTTTCCTCCCTCTATCTCGAAACTTTTGGGGGACGAGCCGTCTTCGGAGACGGCGGTCCCTCCTTTGGAAGAATTCATTTGGTTGTGGCGTAGGAGCCGAAGCTTTCTTAGTGCTGTCCTCCATACGAGGGGGCAGCTTTAGGAACCCCGCAAGACGGTCTCACAACGACTTTTAGGGTGTTGCCCCCTGTGCGGCCGTTTCGCGTTACGGAAAACGTTCACTCTTGGGGAAGGGAGGGGAGCTCTGTTTTTAGCCAAGGCTGTGTGTGATTTCTTTGTGTCGCAAACCCTACCAGAGAAGCGCCTAGGATGAGAAGAACCCGCAGAAGGGTTTAGAATCGGCACGGAAACGACCCTGCTCGTAGGCTTGAAGGGACCAGGAGCAGAGGATGCATTTTTCTTTTAAAAATTTAAGGCTAAAATACGTCCGAGGCAGCGCATGGTGCGCCAGGACCACGTCCTTAGCCTTAAGTAATCAATCATAGACTATCCTTAACCTGAACGGCCAGGATTTCCTCCTCCAGGGAAATAACCACCATTTTGCTTCGAATAAGCGGGTTGTTTCTCTTTGCTTTTCACACACACTGGAATAGACGATAGGAACTTATGTATAGCCTTTTGCAAATTACACAGAGTTCGAGGAAACCGGAATTTGCACGTCTACATCAGTGATTCGTATGGCTGAAGCGGTGGCAGTAGTAGCACCTTCGCAAAGGTAGCGATACTAACCAGAACGCACAAGCTCAGGGGACCAGTCACAGTCAAACCTGTTGAAGAGTGTAGGGTTGAGGCTTGATGCCCCTTCCTCTTTTCTCATCACACGTTCAACCTTGGCCCCCCCATGATCGTCCAGCTCTTATGTGATATCTTCTAATGAGTAGTCTACGAGTTCCCTCGCATAAACCACTCCTTTCACCATTTCATGGTATAGTGCGGCGTCACAATCACTGGTAAGCTATTAAGTGTCCAAAGGGCACTAATCATGGCCGACTTAGGAGGGGGGAAGGGGCAACTCATTCGCCAGAAGTCTTCTGTCCGAGAAACAGGTCACCTTCGGTTTTCTACGAATCGAAGAAGCTAATGCTCTCCTTTGATGGATCATGTTGCTCTTGGCAACGTACGTGTTGTTCTTGGCTCGGTCGCTTGCCTAACATCATTGAACCGGTCCGTCCTGTAGCTCTCGCGGCGGGAGAGGAATCTTTAGTTTTCTTTGTTTTCCTGTTCCTTTTCCTTTTGGGAGAAGAGGGTGGGAAGTGAACCCGCTTCTGTCCACTGCCGTAAGGAGCCTCAGCAAGATCCTTCTACGAGATAGATAAGGTTTCATCTGTTTCAAGGTGCGGCAGCGGGGGAAGTGGTTCCTTCACTCCATGTGAGTATTTGTGGACCCGAGCCACGCTAAGAGAAGCTTGCACAAGGGAGGATCTAGGTACGGTGTTTGGCACCGAGCCTAGGTTCGCTCCGATGGAAGATCCTGCCATATGCAGCTGGGCCGCCTCCGGGGTCATGTCCATCTCATGTGGGGCCTAAATGTGGCGGCCATCCAACTCAAGGAATTACGAATCCCAATCGAGGACTATGTCTCGTGTTTCGTTGACCCTTGCAGGACCAAGATGCAGGACGTTATGGGTCTGGGTGGGGAGTGGGAGCACAAACCTAAGTAGCATTATTTTCCTTGCATACCGAAGGGGTTTGACTCTTTCGAACCACTCCCACCGGGATCGGTCAATTTTGGATCGCTTTCCTACTTTCCTGTGATAGGAAAGGAGTGACTGCTGTTGGTGGAGTCGCTCGAGGGCGCCTCCAAAGAAGAAAGTAAGGGTGAAGCCACCGCAGCCGTAAGCCTATTTTCAGAGGTGAAACTGCCCCAAATCGGCTCCAAAAGGTGGCAAGGGGGAAGCCCCTTTACCACCTAAAAATAGTGAGAGGGGAGCCCCTCCACCAGTAAAAGGGGGGCACAGATTTTCCTCGACGTCTTCTGTCCCTATTGCTGGAGAGGCCCCGCTTGGAGGCGGATCTCCATACATAGGATCAGAAATTTTCAGATTGTGATTGTGTTAGAAGGGTCTGAGGCCGCCATGCTTCAGCCCCTATCACATGTCAAAACACATGCTTCCTCACGGGTATGCTGTGAGAGGAAGTAGAAGGCGTGTTATCGCCCATCATCCTCAAGTTTAATCGAGGAGGTTCAATCCCCCGTTCGCCTCCATGCGTCGATCTCGCCAGATTGAATTAGGCTTATGGGCAGATAAGATATTTTCCCATGCGCCACCGGGACATTCCATCGAAGTCCGCCCCCCCCATTGTCCCCTACGCCAAGGGGCTGGCTCCGGCTATTTATGCGATAGCATTTCGCATTTGAACCAGATCCTGATTATCTTCGCGAGGCATCACGCCGATCCGGTCTCCCTTGTGCACCTAGGAACTCTACCCCGAGAAACTCCTTATTGTACAGAAGAGGACAATATCCCTTGAGTGCCAAGGTTCGTGCTCCTCGAGACACTAAGTAAAAAGAGCCCCCCTGTTGTTCAGAAAGAGAACAACTTTGGAACAGCCATTGTTCTTCGAGCCCGTTCGACAAGAAACGGTTCTCACCCCCCCCCCTGTTGTTAAGAAAGAGAACAACATTAGAACAGCCATTGTTCTTCAAGCTCGTTTGTCAAGAAACGCTTCTCGTTCCCAAGACATCACGTCAGGGTAATTTAATTCCCCCCTTTTTTAACGTTCTTCAAGAGAACGATTGGTTACAACAATAACCTCCATTGTTCATCTAGAACATCTCTGATATCCTAGCTGAAGGATCGCTCGTACTTCCGAAACCCACTTTGCTCTCACTCCTCGAAGACAGTCCTTTTCCCTCGTTAAGGAAAACCCCCCGAAGAACCCCTTTTCCTGGGAAAGAATCGCTAGTTGGACCGAAGATTCCTTCCCGTCGCCTTCCTCTGCACGACAACCTTGTAATTACGTAAGCTACGCATTAAATTTAACCATTTAACCTTTTGTCAACGCAACTCTGTGCTTTAAACGATTATAGCCAACCATTCCCCCTTTTTGTTTGTTTTGCCGTTTTAAATCCCTCCAAATCTTAATCCTCAGCTTAGTCAAATATTCCCATGATCTTTTTCATTTCCTGTGTTTCTCCCATTTTAATCCCCGGTTATGTAAACATTTTCCGTGTGTTTTTTTGATAGATTAATTAATAAAACTCTATTTTATTAATGTTTGTTATATTATTTATCCTTGGGCTCCGTTTCACTTCTTAAGTATATTGAAGATAAATAAGCCCTCTCCAGGCTCCCCTTCCTTTTGAACCATTCTCGGAATCTGATTACCACGCACTCGAAATATAGAATAATCCCCTCAACGAATAGTTATATATAGTATATCGTCGTGAGCCTATTCTACGACAGTGATCATTTACACATAATCGGTCCAGATTCAGGTCCAGCGTTGATGGCTTCGCCAACCAGGCCCGTCATTCAGGTGAAATTTTCCTGGCGTTATAACTACAAATGATGGTACCACGTAGGAACCTTACGAGTATGTGTGTACTGTAAGAAGGTGAGCCGAGTCACAAGGAGACGACAAATTCCACTAATTCTACTATCCATAGCAAGGATTTCCATAAAACCTCTAGCAAAGTTAAATCCCTTGGTGTCACATTTGAGCAGGGGATGACGTGGAAACATCATGATGACGATCTGCGTAGGCGATCGATCCCGGTTCTCAACCTATTAAACAAAATATCTTACCAGCACTGGGGCGCAGACCGAAGATCCATTCTCCACATACACCAAATGCTTCTGCTCACCAAATTTAACGATATGAGCCATTTTTATGTAGCAGCAAAAACCAGCACGTTCAAAAGACTAGACCCTCCACCATCAAGGTTTAAATGCTGCCAGAATGGTCTGCAAAAGCTTCCCAGTCATCTCATTATACGCTGAAACACGCTTACTCCCTCTACTCTTCCGCAAGTATCAATACGCTTTACGTTATTACACCAAAAGCCTTCTAACGATCCAAAATGCACTACCATCAGGAGCTAATAGGCCTCACACATATTACCCCTATACCGGGCACATCGACAAGATACTAGAGGAACTGAAATTCCCACAGATGAACATCCTCTCAGAAGACTATGACGCAACTCCTCCCTGGAAACAAACCAACCTAAAGATATGACTACCCCAAAATATACACGTCAAATCATCAATTCCACTCTTAGTAACGTCGCAGCATTTCAGAGACTACCGACTACAGCATCCAAACGACATAGTTGTCCACACAGGGGCTCAAAAGCTGTGCTTCCGGATAAAATAAGCACAGCACGGCTACCACCACCAGCATCGGTCCTTTCAGCCGAACCAACTGCAATTTACATAGACATTAAGGCCATAACCCCAAATAACCCAAGTAACTGCACAATATACACAGACTCTGCAAGTGCGCTCCTACTTATACACGGCCAAAGGAAGAGTCAATTTATAATGTCCGCCATCATACATGAGACAAGAGACGTCCCGCATAGCATCCAAATCTGTTGGTGCCCCGGTCATGTGGGTATCAGGGAAAACGAGGAGACAGACATAGTAACTAAAGAAGCAGTCTCTAACATCACAAATACTATATAAACTTAAGAAAAAAGCGCATACATATGATGTGGTAAAACACCTGGCAGAGAAATTAACACCCTCATCTGATAAATATAAAGGAAGAACCTTTTAAAGCAGAGACGGGCAACCTGCAGCCCGCGAAGGCCTAGCGTCTGGCCCACCCCCTTTTTTCCGCTGTCCTTCTTCCGCGACCACGTCCTCCCTTCTAGCAATTTTACAAAATACATTATGCATGTACAAGGCATCGTGGCCATGTTTGGCAGCACCTACTGTTGCGAACAGCTCTTCTCCAAAATGAAGTACACGAAGTCTGGCCTTCGCTCCCAACTCTCGGACCGTCAACTCAATGACATTCTCCTGTTGTCTACCTCATCCATCGAGCCGGACATTTAAACACTTCTTCATGGCACTTTGGTGATTTCGTTTGTCACTCTGGCCTGCTCCTATAAGTTTCACCTGGCCTTTACTCTGAAAAGGTTGCCTGCTCCTGTCTTAAAGGGTCATGATCACTCCATAAAAAAAAGGGAAGATGAGGTGGTAATAGCGAGATTACGTCTTGGACATAAGAACATAACCCATAATATCCGGTTCTCCCTTCCCCCACTGTATCCAGTGCAACACAGATTTAAAAATCAAACATATGTTGATAGATCGTCTCTTTCATAATCATCATCGAAACATTTCTCGAATCTAACCCGACGTTAAGAACAATCTTCCAAGATTACAGAATAAAAATAGAAAACCTCGAAAATATTTGAAGGTTCGGTATTTATACACTAGAATTTAAGGAAAGAAGATATATTAAAAAGTTCGAATAGACGAATAGATCCATAAAAGGGTAAAAGTGAGGTCAAAGCTATTTAAAAGGAAAAAAACGTATATATATATATATATATATATATATATATGAGGGAATCCCCACGTGGAAGATCTTTAGCAGAAAGGAACTCCCATGTGCAGCAGAAGCCCGGCTAGGCCTAAAGTGGTAAGCCCCCCCCCCCTTCCACAAGCGGTAGCCTCGAATCGAATGCCCCACGATTCACCTTAATGCGGGCTAAAATAGCTCTGCAAGAAGATTCGAGGCCCTTCGAGAGTAGAGCTGTTTCCCGCTAACCGCCAACTCCGGGAAGAGCCTCGGACATAAATAACGCTCGACTCCCCGGAATAGACGCAGAGTTGAGAAGTCTCGCCGAGAACTCAGAAGATTTCCCCATGGTTCCAAGTCAAGTGCTAGCAACAAAGCAAAGTGACAGCTGGACTATTTTGTGTATTTGGAATTAGCCCCAGCCAGGAGGTAATTCCACTGAACGATCGCCCCGAGTGATTTTCCTGACTTCTTTCATCAACTCCTGTCGAAGCCCTCCTCATTTCGGGTAGCCGAAATACTCTCCCCTGGACCGGAAGTTACCCCCCCCCCCTTGCTTTTGGAGAACCGTCATCACTCCAACTTCCCGCTTTGAAGTCCGAGCGGCCTCACCTCAAGTGCATAAGACATCCGTAAGCCAACCCCTCTTCCCCTTTTAGTAACCCAATTGAGTTAATCCCCCCCCCCCCATTTGAATAGTCTCCTGCGGGAATACCTTAAGTTCTAACTTCATAGCCTGATTTATAACTACAATTCCCTCTTTCATTTACTGATGTGATTTTGCCCGTTAATTCTCTGGGGTAATTTTACCCATCAATTCTCTCATTATTTTTGTGTAAATAAAATTATATTTTTGTACATGCCTCTTTAAATAACCTTGAACTTTGCGGTTGTCCATAATTTACCGACCTCGTTGCACTCTCTCGCTACTGAACTCTGAACTCGTGGTTTTCCGTCCCTTTTGTTGGTTCGCTTTCAAGTTATTGGTCCCTCCCTGATAGATATAATATTGTATTGATATAATGTAATGTCATACCATGACAATATATATATATATATATATATATATATATATATATATAATATATATATATAAATATATATATATAAATATATATATATATATATATATATATATATATATATATATATATATATATATATATATATATATATATATATATATATATATATATATATATATATATATATATATATATATATATACACCGGGTATTGCAAAAGTTCTGTTACACTCATTACGACTCTCCCAACAGAGGACAAAGATAGTTTTTAAACAGTTATGCACGTTTTTATTGTTTTAACCTAGAAATGCGTGTTTAAATTGTTATATGAATCAATGTGACCGAATCTCAGCGGCAAGCACGCGCTCTAGGCGAGACCTGAATGCAGCGCACACGTTGCGGTTGAAGTCCTTCCTCATGCTGGCCGACACGGGGTTGACGGGGTCTTTAGCTTGTCTACGTTGCTGTGGCGGACCTTGCAAGCCTTGCCCTCGACATGCGCTCACACGCTGTAGGCTATTAGATTGAGGTCAGGCGACCTCGGCGGCAAAATTCTTTGACCAAAAGTTCATGTTCGACCTCAACCACTCTTCCCTGGTCTTGGCCGTGTGAGCCGAGGCACCATCCTGCTGAAAGACTTAGTACGCCTTATTTGTGATATTTTTCACCTAGGGCAGGACTCTTGTCCTCAAGGTGTCGCAGTAATAGGCCACTCTGAGCCTGTAACCGGCCATGAACCTCACCGTCGACATCTCGCCCTTTGAAGCTACGACGCCGAGCACCGTCACGGATGCCGGGTGCTTGGTCGGGGAAACGTAGCGGACCTCGGAGACGTCCTGGCCGAAGCTTACCACGCGCTTGTTCTGCTTGTTGATGATCGGATCGACCGCAAATGTTTTTTCATCAGAATAAATGAGAATTCAATTTCTTATTACTCATCAAGTCGTCGTGAAGGTGACGACAGAGCTCCCGATGTTGTTATCGCATACGGTAGATAAGCAGAGGCCTTTCCACACACCTCGAGCTCTTGCCGCCCTCCTTCTTGACGGCCGTGAACGCCTTGGCCACCGACATGTTCTTCGCGAGTTCTGTCATTTTGGTAAACTTTAGCATTAGCTTCACTGCGCCGATTGTCGTTTGTTTTCGAGCCAAAATCAATGCAAACTCATGAATATGTTTAATTCCAAGTTTAAATTATCTGACTGCAGCATTTCTGTATGTAGCTAAAGACCCAAATAAATAAGGAAAACTCAGCTTATTATAAACAATATGGAAATGAATTGTAATGATACTTACATTATTCCGGCGTTTCCCAAACTTAGCCTCGTCGGTTTTCACGACTTTCTATACACCGCCTAATTTTTTGGTATGCTTCTCACAAAAGTCAATAGTGACCTCCCTATTGACCAGCGTAGGTTCTGATACCTGTACTTCAATGGCAATCCTTTCCAAAGTATTTTGCTTCCCCCAAAACAATATACGAGCTTCAGAACCTTTTCTATGGGGAGGTGCGAATTTGAGAAAAACGTGCCTTTGAGAGCCGACCCGTAGAAAAAAATGGCGTGCGCTTTGACCATAGTTTTCGTCCCGTAATCGTTTCAAGCATTTATAGCTACAATCCGGTTGGATCGCAATGGGCTTATCACAATGAGCATTGGGCATTGTCAAAGGGATTAGTTGTTGCTTACCTAAAAATAGGATTAATCGATCGCAGTCGGTAACTAACGCGGATAACTGGTCAGAAGTAATCGGGCACACTTCACAGTTCGAAGCCGTTTGGATGCTAATTAATTCCGAAAGTGACTGATTTCGTAATGAGCCACAAAAACTAGTTCCAATAAAATCTTTAAGTTTCTTTTATAAACTAGTATAAAATAGTAAAAATACTATTAAAAAAATGCAGAAAATTGAAAAGGCTAAAAACTAAATAAAAATGATTGTAGGAAAAAATGAGGGAAAGAAAAAAGAAAAGGAACCTAAATTAACTTTAATACGATTTATTCTGAATACAATATGTCATGTAAGTATAAAAAACTATGACAAAATAGAAAAAAATAATTGAAGGTAGGAATAGATGGGAAAAAAAGGGAAATTGGGAGTAAAATAAAATGTAGGTAATACAAATTGCACTCTTCATCCATGCATGACGGCAATGTGTTCATAGCAAACGCATGTAAACGTCAGTCTTGAGAAAAGCGTCTTTAATAAAAAAAAAAGAATACAAAAGGAACGATGGAAAAAAAACGTATATAAAAAATGTAAAAAAAAACCCAAACGGAAAAATAATATACCCGAAACTGTAAATACCAAAAAAGTGAGTTAAAATTTCGCTACATGTCCGCGCGACCTTACTTTATTTCGTAAAAATGGCGGGGAGGGGTTTGCCCCCACACTCCCCAATGGAGGGCTTCGCCCCACATACCCCTATATTGTTTTATTTCTGTTTGCGGGGACGCAGCCCCTACACCCACAATTTAAAAAATTAAGCGAATCACATTGGGAAAGTGAACGAAACATTAAGGGAAAAAAGACAAAATAGCCTGGAGAAGCTAATCTTAAATATTACCGCTTGCTTTAATCGGAACAGCTCAGTTACAATGTTTATTGTATTATTAAGATTATTAGATTAATGTTGCTAAGAAGATTATCTCGTTCACGTTCACCCTTTTAAATTCACCAAGTCTTGTCGCTCCAGAATTTAATACTTCACCTTGAATATATATATAGACTGCTAGTCGCCCGCATAATAACTCCGTGACGTGCCGCTTGCCCCGTTAGTAGGCCAATATTAGAATAAAGTATAATTTTGCAGCGTCCTTCTTTACCTCGATTACCTTGAAACCTTCGGTAAACCCAGCCAAAATAAGAACACAGTGAAGAAATCATCTTTGGAGTCAGATACTTAATTCACCTTCACCATAAACTTCCACTTCCCTCTAACACACCGCAAAGGTCTGTATGAACACCATCATTTTCGTGGCACAAAATTAGAACAATATTAACAGGGAGGGACCAGAATTTCGCTCATCTGAAATATAAAACTAAACTATGTGAAATAAAAGAATTAAACCAATATTTACAGGGAGGTTGGCAAGACTTTCGGACCACCCTGTATGTCGAGATGCGTCACCTGAATGTTAAAACATAAGGGACAACATTCGAGAGACACAATTAGTTAACTCCTATCACTTAAGGGGAGTTGGGAGTGTAGATAATGTGGCTGGGGTTTTACTGTACCTTTTTCTCGATCAAGACCTTTATTGGTAGGCGATCAACAACTCTAAGCTTCGGGTGGCTTGTTAGGTTCGGTTGTAGGTGGTACTCAAATTAAATCGAGTCTGTATTAGAAGACTTGTCGCCCGAGGTATATAATAAGTACATGAGTTCAATCAGGGGTAAATAGCACTCCGCACCAGAAAGAAATTTTTGTTTGTCTTGAAAGTTGAAGCGCAATAACAACGAGGCCGTACCCCGCAGACACACTGCAAGGATAATCTGTAAAGAAATTAGTGAGGGTAGATGAAGGGAAAATGATAGAAGATGTATGGCCATAGGTCTTCCTCTAGGCACTGAAACCAGGAAGGCGGCCTGATCCTCCATGTCTCCCCCCCCCCCTCCTTACGAGGGATGGGGAAGACGGAGTGAAAAAGAATGGGAATTTTAAAAGAGATATAAAAGACGATCCAAGAGAGAGAGAGAGAGAGTTACAAGGAGTTACAAGGATAGTAAGTACCTCAAAAGAACATTCGTTCCATTTCAATGGAGGTACTTATTTTTTTGTATTTATTTGCTACATCCAAACTTTTTATTATGCTACTTGTGCTACATTATGCAAGAGTTAACTCTTTTTTGTCAATTTGCTGTTCTCTCATAACTTACTTATTCTATATAATATTTTACATGCTAATATATATATATATATATATATATATATATATATATATATATATATATATATATATATATATATATATATACATTCAACTTAGATTAGGGTTTCTCGTCCAATATTAGAACATAAACTCGTTCTTTGTCTTTGGTTAATGATTCTGAGCTATAAGGAATATTTAGAACATATTCATGTCAAAAAGCATTTTATTATGATTGCATACAATAAATATATTTTATAATAAATACAATTAATATTTTGTAAATCTTAAAATTAGCATACAAATTTTATTTTAACTTATTAGTCACGTCACATATTATGTTAGATTTCTTAAAATTTTGTCTAATTTCTTTTCAAAATTTTCTACTGTATTACATTTCACTACATCCTCTGGTAATTGATTCCACTTGTTTACAATTTTATACGCAAATGAGTTCCCACATATATTTGTGCGAAAATTCTTGGGTTTTATTTTCATTCCGTTTGATCGCGTAGTAGATGTGCTAAACTGAAACCAAATATTAGAGTCGACATTTTCTATTCCTTTTGGTATTTTAAACATTTCTTGTTTCAAGGCTGAATAAATTTAATCTTTCTAATCTTCTTTCATAATTATAATTCCTTAGTTCTGGAATCAATTTCGTGGCTCTGGCTTGTACTTTTTCTAACTTCTCAATATCTTTTCTTAAGTAAGGAGACCAGGCTTGGGAACAATATTCTAATTGTGTCCTTACTAGTGCATTGTACATATTCAGAATTGTAATCTTATTTTTGAAAGTGATTTGGCGTTTTATATATCCAAGAATCCTTTGCGCTTTCTTTTCGACTTCGATGCACTGCCGTGAAAACTTTAGATCGTTTGTAATGTAGACACCTAGGTCTTTTTCATTTTCAGTTTCTTTGATCTCATTGTCGAACAGTTTGTATTCTCTCCTTGGATTATTATAACCAATATGCATTATTTTGCACTTTTTAAGATTTAAGGGCAATTCCCATTTTTCCGTCCATCTTACTATTTTATCAATATCATTTTGAAATTCTTGAACATCCTGTTCAGTAATTATCCCGAGCCTTGCGGGACGCCACTACAAACGGAAAACCCATTCTGACGCTTGTCCGTTTATAACTACTCGCTGTTTTCTATCCGTAAGCCAATTTTCTATCCATTTTGCAATTTCGCCTTTTATTCCAAAGGCTTTTACTTTACACATCAACTTCTTATGCGGAACTTTATCAAATGCCTTTCGGAAGTCTAGATACAAGATGTCAACCGATCTATTATTGTCGTACAAGGTATTTATATAGTGAAAAAACTCTAGTAAATTTGTGAGGCAAGATCTCTTTCTCCTGAAGTCATGCTGAGAATCATTTAGGAGTTTATTCTTTTCTAAATGCTCTACAATTGTATTGGAAATGTGAGTTTCAAGGAGTTTCCCAACTACGGAAGTTAAACTTATAGGGCGAAAATTGCTGGCAGTCTCTTTACATCCATTCTTAAATATTGGCGTTACATTTGCCATCTTCCAGTCTTGAGGAACAATTCCACTCTCTAGGGATAAATTGAAAATTTGCGTAAGATGTTCTGCTACTTGATTTATGACTTCTTTTAAAACTCTTGGGTATATTTTATCCGGTCCCGGGGATTTAAATTTATTCATCTTCTCTATTAGTTTCTTTGTGTTGTCGACACTGCATCGAACCGATTCGAGTGGTATAATATTAGCCATTTCACGTGTTTCTGTATAGTCATACGAGTTACACTCTTTTGTGAAAACAGATACAAAATATTCGTTGAGAGTGTTTGCTATTCCAATATCATCGAACTGCAAATTATTGTACTTATCTCTTATTGGGCCAATATTGTTCTTTATGGGTTTTCTGCTGTTTACTAAGGCAAAGAATTCTTTAGGATTATTTTTGAAATTTTGAGCTGCTCTTATTTCTTCATTTCGTTTTGCTCTTGTAATCTCGGCTTTAACTTTTCTTCTCAATTCCAAATAATGGTTCCTGTTTTCTATGTTATGGTTGTATTTTAGCCTTTTATATGTTTTATCTCTGTTTCTAATGAGTTTCATAATTTCTTGAGATAGCCATTTCGGTTTATTAACATTTTTATCTTTAATAACAGCCAGTGGTATGAATTGAAACTGTTTGTTGAGAAGATTGTTTTTAAATTCATGCCATGCTACGTTTATTTCTTCATTATTTATCCTAAAAGTGCTCAAACTCTTTCTTAGTTCAGCATAATTTTCCCTTTTGAAATTAAGTTTAGCGGTGGTGTCATTTTGTAGGACACGTGGTATATTAATTTCAAAATCTATTGCGTTATGATCACTATTTCCTATTCTGTCTCCAACATTTAAATTTGAAATCAATTCATCGTCTGATGTTAACACTAAATCCAATATGTTTTCATCTCTTGTTGGTTCTTTCACCCACTGAGTCAGGAAATTATCCTCAATAAAATTAATCAATCTTTGTCTTTCTGAGTCTGCAGTTTTGTTAGGCCAGTTTATTTTAGCACAATTAAAATCTCCAATGATCACTGATAACTTGTCTTTACAAATGTTCGTTAAGTATTCCTAAAATTGGTCATCTGTCTCCCGGAGCTGATGTGGACTCCTATAAACTAAAATAACATATAGGTTCTTTTTTTGGTTTATTTTAACCGTTACCATTTCAAAAACAGAGTCAGTGTTACATTCTACAGGGTGCAAATCTTCGCGTACATATAAAAGAACACCTCCACCTTCTCTCTGTAATCTATCTTTATGAAATAACTTGTATCCTTTTAACTGGAATTCTGAAATAATATCACGTGACTCTGTATGTATCCATGTCTCAGTTATTCCTATGATGTCGTACTTTTTGGTCAATACCAGCGCTCTGAACTCCGTAAATTTGTTTCTAATTGATCTTGCGTTAAAGAATAGAGTTTTTAATGTGTTTAACTGATTTCTTCTGAATTGGGGCTTCGATCGTTTCCCTGTGGTACTTGACTTGGTGCTTTATTTTTCATTAAATTTCGTAGGTTAGTTTGTAGCAATTCTCCATATTTCATTTTACCTTTTGTGGAGAGATGGATGCCATCCTGAGAAAACAAGTCTTTGTTGTGGATGAAAAGTAGCCAGGGGTCAATAAATTTAACATTCTCCTTCTTGCAAAGATCTTCTAGACGATGATTTATCCCAATTGCTCGACTTAGATTTTCGTATCTCTCGTAAATTCTTGGTAGCACCCCAGCAACAATTGAGAGAGAGAGAGAGAGAGAGAGAGAGAGAGAGAGAGAGAGAGAGAGAGAGAGAGAGTAGAGAGAGAGAGAGAGAGAGTGTACCAGGCTCCCCTGGGTCACTGAAGAGGGAGGGGGGGAGGGTCGAAGTCAGCATAAATTGGGATTCAATCCAGTGACCTCGCGCATGGGAATCTTAGCTCCGTGGTAACGCCCGCACTGCTCCTTCATGAGCTTCATGGATCGATGTAGAACCTGGTGATTTTTCATAGTTATACTAGTTCAAATCTTCCAAATTTCCTATGGACTTGGTGGATGCGCAAAGCCAGCTGGTTGGATAAATGGATCAGATAAAGAAGCCTTTTCAAATCGACCTCTATCCTCTATCTTTATCGTGGTATTTTTACCACTTAGGAGTACTTAACTTCTGGTACATAACTCAGAGCTTAAAATGCGAGTCACTAATTATTTAGTACCAGCCATTTATGTCTCATCTTTTTGGACATTTTGGAATAATCTTTTAGTTTAAAATTTAGAGCGTCTAAAATCTGGTTACCACGATATTTTTTTTAATTGGAAGCGCAATAGCAACGAAGGCACATCCCGCAGAAAGTTTGTAAAGAGGGGTCTGTAATGAAAGTAGTGCTGATAGAGGAAGTGAAAATGTGCGGAAGATTAGTATGGTTGCATAACCTCCCCCAGGCACTGGGGCTGGGAGGGAACGCGATACTTCAGATGTCAGCTGCATTATGGTAACCGATGCTACCCGCCCCTTCCTCAGCGCTTCAAGGATAGGTTGTTGTGTGAGCGTCTTCGATTGCCCCGACGATCAATTCCATTCTCAAAGCTCTTGATCGGCATTCTTATCATTCGTCTCCTGATCCTGCGCTCTGGTAGGGCTAACAGCCCTGAAGGGCGCATTATAAATACCTATTATTATTATTATTATTATTATTATTATTATAGGTCTATGACAACGAAGCCTTCAAGTGATGAAGATTCGAACCCATGATGTCATTTTATTTATTTTAAAGACCCCATCAAGGCGGCAATACCCCCTTCCCCTCCTGCCCCAATACCCAATACCCATGTAGTCAAACGATTCAAGGTATCTTTCTCTCCCACTCTTGGGGAGCAAGATTTTGGGGAAAATAGTTTCACGATTATTGTGATATTCGTTGTGCAGTTATAGGCTGTCTAATGCTTGGATGTTGCTGATAAAAGACCTGTTTGACAAAACGAAAGGTCTCGGAATCTTATTTTATTTTTCCTGTGGGTAATTTACAAACAAGTATTAAAGTTAATTCCACGTGGAAGATTTGGCAAAATAATTCCACCACCAGGCCCCGATCCTACACAGGAAACATTGTTTTCCCATTGTCATTGCTCTCATTTGCGCCTCTACCCCCTTTGTCAGTGGTCCCCTACAGGATAAGGAAATCGAAATAATGATCAGTATGACAACTACTAACAAATCAGAGGGTACCAGGGGGAAGTCCTCGTTGGAGAGAAGGGCCTGCATTTTGATACTAACCGACGAGCGCGGAACCTTTCGTGGCCCATGGGAGAGCTACCCATTCCGCGTCGGGTAAGTGTGGAAATGAAAACCCCTTCAGATGTATGCGTGCATGCCTCAGACTAGACGCACCGCCTATATGGCGGCTACTCCTTACGGACCCCTAATTTGTTTGTTTCCGCTCTCACAGGAAATCGAACCGTGTACCTAAGCGGGGTGTTGCAACGGCTTATCCACCCGGCGAGTAAGAGTGCAGGAAAACATGTTTTCAGTGCAAGTTCTGAAGGAAAAAAATGATTTGGAAAAATGTGAAACAGAGCATAAATTGTGGGCGAAGCGGAGCGAGAGTTGGGGAAAAGATTTGACTAACTTTAGGAAAGAGAGATAAAAAAAAGAGCTAAATTATGGACGATTCCGAGCAGATGTGAAAACATAACTTTTTCGTGTTTTGTTTCTCGGCGAGTTTTTGAGAACTCCCCAAAATGGAAGAGGAGACGCCAGGGATAGGGGAAGGGAGGGGGGGGGGGGGTCGAAGATGAAATTGAACTCGAAAACATTTTTCTTTGGTCTTTTATCCTTCATCCATTTCTTCTTCTTCTTCTTGTTCTTGTTCTTGTTCTTCTTGTTCTTCTTCTTCTTCTTCTTCTTCTTCTTCTTCTTCTTCTTCTTCTTCTTCTTCTTTTTCTTCTTCTTCTTCTTCTTCCTTCTTCTTCTTCTTCTTCTTCTTCTTCTTCTCCACTCGTTTCATCTTTTTCTTCTTTACCCGCTTCAGAGTTTTCTTCTCCACCGGTTTCATCTCTTTCTTCTTCAGCCGTTTCATGTTCTTCCTCATACTTTCAACTTCTTCATCTTTTCTTCACCCCCTCCTTTATCTTATTATTTAACCCATTAATCTTCTTTTTCAACCTTTCATCTTCCTCATCATCGTCTTCATAATTTTCATTATCCCATTCATAGTCTTCATCATCCATTTCATCTTCTTCATCATCCCTTTCATCCCTTCATGTTCTTCTTCACCCCTTCAACTTATCCATTTTCTTCACCCCTGCTATCTTTTTTACCCCCCTCTTCTTCATCCCATTCGTCTTCTTCATCCCCCTCTTCTTCATTGTATCCATATCCTTCTTCTTTATCCTCTTCTTCATTTTCTCCTTCCTCATATTCTTCGCCCCCTACTTCATCTCTTTCTTCTTCCTTTCTTCTTCTTTTATTCATTTTATTATTTTTTCTTTCTTTTCTTATTCTTCTTCTACTTCTTCTTCTTATTATTAACAATATTTTTCCCCTTCTTTTTTGCTTTTTTAGCCTAAAACTAAAAGAAAAACCAACAAGGGCATTTCCACATAAAATTTTAAGGCGGAGTCTAATAAAAAAGTGCTGTGTTAGGGTAGGTGAAAATGTGAAGGAGACAAATAGCCAAAATAGTTTAAAGAGGAGACTACTTGGAGCGCTCGAGAAAGGGCACTGTCGCAGATCTTCTCAAATAAGGTCGGTATTCCTGTGGACGTGGGGTCGGGAGGGAACGTGTCCTGCACTTGTATATTTAAGAGCTTATAGGATAGAAAAGGCCCTCCCCTATTTACCAAACAAGTGTTACGTGCCCCACGGGCCCAGGTCCCTATTGGCCCATATGGTCTATTAGAGCTATGCATGTCCACACCTTTTCACTTCTCCCAACTTCGCCATTTTATGAACGCTTCCCAAATGTTCTGTTGTAAATGCCCCCGTTGGTTTCTTTTTTAAAAGTAAATAAAGTTCCCGTTCTGTTAATTAAAGGGTTCGCTTATTTTGCTTAATATTTATTAAAAAATAAAGCGAAAACCAACGAAGGAATGCATGCAAGGGTATATATGTCGGAATTTTTAAAGAGTGTTGAAGTTATGCGAAGTGAAAGTGCATGGGCGAACAACTCTCCTTGGATGTGTGCAGCTTCCCACAGAAACAAGTCCACACGGACGAGACAGGAAACTCGAATATAAGAACTTAAAATCAATACGAAATCCGTTTTAATTTTCGAACGACACGACTAATACCACAATACCACTCTTAGATGGTAATATAGGGAAGATTGCCTTAAAAAAACGGGTGAGGGAAAAGAGGGAAAGAATGGAAACAAGAATACCAAACAAGAAACCACCTCATGTCAAATTTCAACTTCAATTTTGCAAAGGCTTCATGGAAAATCTGGTAATTTCGAAACCAAATCCCGTATAATAGACAAATATGCCCCCAAATGGTTAATATCCGACCTCTACGCATGAAAGACATTCGGCATAAAATGGAAAATTGAAATGAAAAGAAGTGTGACGACAAAAGCAATGGAATGCACGAAAGCTGACTGCCGGATTTCACGAGTTCACGAAATTATAACTTTGTATCATCAAAGTTCTCTATCAGTTCACTGGCGACCTGCGTGTATGCCCCCCCTCCCCACCTCCCCTTACTATTAGGAGTGGCAACCACAGAAAATGCGAGAAGAACAAACAGATGAACGACAAGAGGCACCTACTCCATGATTACCCTGGGATAGGATGAAGACCACAATCACGTAGGAGCTTCATGACAGTGGATGGATTAGAACCCCATAAATACGTGATCAATGGAGAAAGAATGACCGGCTTCCACCCAATGCGTGGTGACTCCCAGAACGAAGCGAGAGCCTTCCAAAAGGAACATCCTCAGTAGGAAGGATTGGGTAACCTTAAATCGAGCAAGAGCCAAAGTGGGTAAAATAGGGGATGACCTTGTTAATGGGCACTCACTACAAATGCTACATATGCCCTTTTGGCGAACCTATCAAAACTATGGAACACATTTTCCGAAGATGCTCTTTGGGACCAAGTTGCTCCGACCAAGGCCTATTGGAAGTAAACCTCTCTTAGCCCTACGGTGGACCCAGTGGTGACGCGACAAGATATGATATGATATGTATGATTGCGGGTCCTTTGGATTTATTCATCTGCCTATTTATCTATTTACTACTAAAACTGATCAACAATGGCAATTCAAAAATAATATTAACATCAATTAAAGAAACAGAAATGGAATTGAAATTTTTAGAAATAATCATCATCACTTCACTAACTCTATAATTTAAGAAGGGGATTTTTTTTTAGTATTTGAATAATAATTTCATCTTAGTTTGGTTATGGCTTATGTTTTTTTATCAAAGTTTTTCTAATAATTCTTTTATGATATCAAAAAACAGAATGGTGAAGTTCAGAAATAAATATAAGTATCGAAATTTTTAAAAAAATTTAAAACCCAAAGAATTACAAATGGTGAAGTTCAGAAAATATATTTTTATATATCTTCTTCTATTCTATAACTCTATATTTTAGCATCGTGATATTTTGAAAGGGGGGAAATAGTTTAGAGTTCCTTTTTAAAATTATTATAATTGGCGAAGTTCAGAAAATTTATAAAAATTCAACCACGGCTGCTTTTTTTTAGATTTTAATCTTAGTAGCGAAGCGCAAGCTTTCCCCCGTAGAGGGGATAGGCGAAGCCATTGCCTGGTTTTAATATAATTTGATAAGGTTTCACTGATACTACTGATCTATACACTGAAGTGACAAAAGTCATTGGGTATGTAGCTAGTATCGTGTAGGACCCTTCCTAGCAAGATGAAGTGCAACAACTCAACGTGGCATCGTTTCCACAAGTGGATTGAAGACCTCCGGGGAGATGTTTAACCCAAGTCGTCTCATTAGTTGTTCACAGTTCCCGGATATTTATAGCTGTGGGATCTATCGTACGAATAGACCTGACACCACATCTTAAAAATGGGTTCGTCTTAGGTGAATGTAGTGGCTATATTGTTTGTCGGGGCTCTTCAGAATGCTTTTCGAATTAATTCTGGGTACTTTGAGGCCGGTGATACGTTGTATCCTGCTGGAATATCCTATCATTATTGTGGTAGATGAAGTCTATGAATGAATGCAGATGGTCATCAAGCAATGCAATATAGCGATCGTCGGTCAATGTCGGGTTGAGTCGGACGCAACGAATGCAACATGAGCCTCCTCCCATCAGTATGGAACCACCACCAGCCTACACGGTACCTTGTTGAAACTGAGGTCCATGGACTCTTATGGGATCCGCGCAACACCAGAACACTAGCATCAACCCAAAGAAGTGGAAACGTGACTCATCAGAGCACATCACATGTTGCCAGTCTTCCAGGGTCTAATGATCGACACCATGTGCCCAGATACGGAGCTGTGTCCGGTGGCGTGGAGTTAACAGGGACACTGGTGTGTCTTCTGCTTTCATATGTCATGGAAGGCAAAGAACGCTGCATTGATATGATGGATATGCGTCTGGTCTCTCCTGCATTGAATGTCGATGCGACTTGAGCCAATGTTCTTGTCTGTTACCATGGACAATTCTAGCCAGACCTGGCTGGTCACGATCATTAAGCACCTCTGAGGGGTCACTGTGTTGTACTTGGTGACTGGTAATGCACCGTAGATCGAAGAATGCTAAATGTCCGCACAGTTTCAAAATTGAAATGCCCTATCCGTTTGGCATCCACTATTATGCCTCGTTCAAACTCCGATATAATTCTGGTCGCCTTGCCACGAGTAGCCTATCAGGTGCTGACACTGGCCTTCGAGATGTCAGATCTCAACTGTTGAGGTCTAGGAATTTCCATGACATCATATGCCATTGACATTGCCCACCTTTACATTTACATATTGCATTCACAAGACTTCTGGCACTTCAATCTATTTATCTATCTGAAGATGACAAAGTATCACGTTTAAGAACAATATATAGAAATCATTCACAGGACAGAAAAAACTATGATATTGTGATATTTCATGAAACTAAACTTAGGAGAGGGTATTAGAAACCTTGAAAACCAGTTTGGTTTATCTCAGCGGGTAAAATTGCGTGTATCTATGCATATACACACTCAGCTTATGTTCACAGGTCGTGTATGTATAGAATATCTTCCAATATTCTTTAAGGGCGGGAAGCAATTGTGTTTTTTCATGCTTATGACACGTTCCGTGTTATATGCACATTCAATATTCGCATAAACGTCGGGATTGAATGAAAAATGGCCATGATTATACCAATGATTGAATAGCAAAGTATTATTAGGGCCAAATTCCATTGAAAAAATGACATGTTTGCGACAAGTTTACAATCTAGCTAATGATTTACAAAGTTTTGAAGGAAATAAATGCTGAATGGATCGACGGTAGACTTAGAAACATGATTTTATGTGGGAGCAAATATCTTTTGTTACAATGGGTCTCTTTTATTAACATTCACTCGTATCTCTTTTCGCTTAACGCTAGATTCTGTCTCGGTTAATCTCGGTTAATATTAGAAGGTAGCTTATCGTGGAAAATAGAGTTCTCTACTTTGTGACTTTTCCAAACTTCACCACTATATTAATTTCGCATCACAGACTTTCGAGGGAGAGCCTCGTTGCTTTTCGCTTAAAAATCATCCTTAGGCCCTATCGAGTTTTTTATAAACCTGTTCTACCCATTCAACTAAGGTTTTCAAGCACCATTACCAAAATTCAGAGTGGAGCTCAGCGTTATACTGTATGCAGACAGAATGACAACACAAAATAACTCCACGTTTAAAAGAAATGATAAAATGACGGCACTTGAAAATAAGACAAAATGACAACACAAAGTAACGCCACGTTAAAAAGACATGATAAAATGACGGCAATTCAAAACAAGACAAAATGACGCCACGTCAAAACAACAAGACAAAATAACGTCACGTCGAGGTGAAAATACAAAATGGCGAGAAGCCAAGATGATAAGACTAAATGACGAGAAGTCAAAATGACAAGACAAAATAACGACACGTCAAAATAACAAGACAAGCCTGCGACACGTCAAAATGGGAAAAAATGATGACACGTCAAAACGACAAGACAAAATGCCGAGAAGTAAAAATCACGACAAGACAAAGTGATAAGTCAAAATGACAACATTCAGAATGAGGAGAATTCAAAATGACAACAATTCAAAATGAAAATACAAAATGATGACAAGACAAAGACAAGAAAAAGTGACGAGAAGTCAAAATGACGACACTTCAAAGTGACGACCAGTAAAAATAACAAGACGAACAAAATAATCCGATTAAAATATTTATTAAAACTCTTCAAATATTTGAAGGATGGACTTCTATAATCCGATTAAAATATTCATTAACACTCCTCAAATATTTGAAGGAGGGACTTAATAATCCGATTAAAATATTCATTAAACTCCTCAAATATTTGAAGGAGAGACTTCAATAATCCGATTAAAAAATTCATTAACACTCCTCAAATATTTCAAGGAGGGACTTTAATAATCCCGTTAAAATATTCATTAAACTCCTCAAATATCTGAAGGAGGGACTTCAAGAATCCGATTAAAATATTCATTAAAACTCCTCAAATATTTGAAGGAGAAACTTCAATAATCCGATTAAAATATTCATTAAAACTCTTCAAATATTACACAAAATCGAAATCAAATGTATATTGTACTGAGGAACGATAATTCAATAAGATATAAAACAGTATAAAACCTTTGGCGCCGATGACGTGATCCGTTCGTGTATAACAAAAAAAAATTTCAACATAGGCGTGAAAGAGAAAAATGAGACTATTATCATTATTTATTTATAAAGTTTGTTGTTTGAATCAATTATTAGTTATACGCATGGAATAATGAGCAAATCTACGCACTTTTGATCCATATTTTAGGTACAAACAACCACCATTCATTGATTCAAGTGCTAAAAAGAAATAAATTACAATAATTCTATCCAATTTTAGTGAGTATGAACTATTTAGATTTATTTTACAACAGGGGTAAATTTGAAAACAAATGAAATTAACAAAATTATTGGGAAATTAAATTGTCTGGAACACACTCGAATAAACGCAGTTAGTCTTATAATTAGGGGAAACTTGGCTACGGAAAATCAGATTAAATATATGTTTATCTGTCCCGTAAAATTACGGTAATATTTAAGAAATATTAATAATAATTATTACTTAGTTGGTTACACTCAAAAAAATATAAATGAATTAAATTTCAGAACTGTACCTATCAAATAAAAGTCACTTTTATTAGTGTACCAATTTACCCGTGCTCACATTCGCCAAATCCACTCTGATAACAAAAACAATGCACACATACTATTTAAATTTCTTAGCAGGCTTTCTACTACTGTCAAGCCTCATTTCATCACTCTCACCAGCCCAACTAATCTCTCCCTCTGTTCTTCGACAAGGTTGTTAATATTCGATCGTGTATTCTCTCTGCCCCATCTGAACCTTGCCATATGATGCCCCCCCCCCCCCACCTCACCCTAACTACTCTCTATCACCCCCGTATCTACACAGAAAATAGCTTCTATCCTCTCTCGTAAAAAAAGTTGAATAGAGATTTTAATGCAATACTTAATGAAATTTCTTCGCTTAGTCTTAAAAGTGAGTCCCTTCCCCCGAGTTATTAGGGGCAGTAAAACGTCGCTATTTATTTCTAAAAAATGAAATGGCGGAGTTTAATAACCTACATAACTGTTTATTTTTTGGCCACTTTCAGGCTTATATGTAGAAATTGCCTTAAAACTTTCCATAAAATAAATACCGTTGTGAGTGGGTCAGGATATATATATATATATATATATATATATATATATATATATATATATATATATATATATATATATATATATATATATATATATATATATATATATATATATATATATATATATATATATATATATATATTAGATATACCTGCCGTTGCCCGGGTAAAATGTGCGTGCGTTCGGAAATAAAGTAACAAGGAGTAACAAGGAAAGAAAGTACCATAGAAGACCTTACGATCCATTCAATGAGGGTACGGATTTTTATAAAAGGTCCTACCGCAAATAAATACAGATGTGCATTCTTTGAAATTCTTATGTTGTAGGACAAAAATATCTTTACTTGCTTATTATTATTATTATTTTTAGTTTGAAGGCAGATTCAGGTGAGGTGCGGACTCTCCCTATCATAAAATATACTTAAAGTGGGCACCCGGTAGTTTACGCTCACTCTTGACTGACTATTAGTTATGAACGAAAAACGTTGTGGCCACAGAAATAGATCGAGTGTTTTGCTTTTTTTTTAATAACATTGTAACTAATCGGCTGATTGCAACGAAATTTTAAACACTTATGTTGTTTTACATTCTCCTTTGACTGATATAATTACCAAAGTCCTGCCAAGGTTAGCCCGGGAATTATTTTGTTTTGACAATAACATCATAACTATTCGGCCGATTGTAACGAAATTTGAAACCTTAAGTTGTTTTATATTCTCTTTTGAATGATATAATTGCCCAAGTCCGCCTAAGGTTAGCCTGGGATTTTTTATTCCTATAAAAAGACAGACAGACAGACACAAAAACACACACACACACACAAACTTCATTTTTATTATATACGAAGGGTGGTCAATAAGTTTTGCAATTCGGATATAAGGAAACGAGATATGAGGAAAAGTGTTTTATTATTTTTCAATATAACTACCCTCGACTTCAATGCACTTGCGCCACTTGTCGCTGAGGCTTCGAATTCCCGACAACCAGAAATCTCCCGACTGCTGTTCAATCCACTCCTGGATTGAACAGCCGAAAACTTAAAAAAGAGTTGTTAAATTCAATCTATCCTCAATTATTACCATCTATTGTTCTCATTAATGACTTTAGACTAGGATCATTATTTAAGTTCAAAGATCAACCACCCACCAGTATGAAACTAAAATTATATCCGTTTTTCGTTGTACGTGCAGTATCACTGTATCAAATGTGGGGGCAACAAGGCGTACGCTTTACTCCCGCTTCATGCAGTATATGGGTAAATCTAGAGCTACACTCGAGAACTTCACGATACTTAATGGGGTAAGAAACATCTCGGACCTTTTTACCTGCTAGAGTCAATTTATATTACAAAACTTCAACCCAGTCTAAATAATAACTCATTATCTGTCCCATCAAATATAGTGACTCATTAAAAAACATGTTAATTTGTTAAATTTCACAGTTTTTTTGTAGGGGTGGGTGCAAGAATAAAATCCACTGTCAATTATTTTCTTTTCTATTTTTTTAAAATTCTCTCGTTGGGTTAGTTTGTCTTTTCCTCCATATTTGTAATGTAATCAATTAGTCTCAAATTTAATATTCATGTTTCACAATTTTATTACATGTGTTAACTTTTTATGTATACATTTAAGTTTGTATTTTGTATTCTTTCTTTAGCACTGATGATGGGATTAGTTATAATCTTGAAACGTTTGAAATAAATGTTACGAGGCATCTACGGCTCTGTCCTGGTTATCCTGATGTTAAATCTCTCTTAACAAACATTCCTATAGAAGAAACGATAAACATAATTTTAAGTAGAATTTTTACTGATAGAGACAACTTTGCAGGATTTACCAGAAATAAATTTAAATCTTTACTAAGCCTAATATTCAAAGGCACGTATTTATATTCAACGATAAAATTTACAAACAAACTGATGGTGTCGCTATGGGATCACCGATACTTTCTTTATCGGCAGATATTTTCATTGCTTATCTTGAATCTAAAATGTTTAAAGATTCTCCATCTGACTGTCGTCCTATGTTTTATAAACGTTTTGTTGATGACTCGTTTGCAGTATTTTAAAATAAAACTCAAGCTGAAACATTCTTCCAATACCTAAATACAATTCATCCAAATATCACTTATACAATGGAAACGAAAACAAACTTAACCATACCATTTTTAGACCTTATTATTTGTAAGACGCGAGATTCCATTGTCACAACAGTTTCCTGAAAGCCTACGTTCATTGGGTTAGGAATAAACTTTTTCAGTTCGTGTGATATTAAATACAAAATTTTAGCCCTAAAAACCTTGTTATACCGTGGTTACCATCTCTCCTTCAATTAAGACTCTATGAATGCAATGTCCCGCAGGGAAAATGAAAAAGGTGCTTCCAAGTACTTTCGAACTTTATTCAGTTCATTTTCAAGGATAACTACAAGAGAAAATATTATAATAAGGGTATATATAAGCTAGTGAAAGATAAAGGACCACCTCTAAGATAAGAAATCACCAAGGAAGAAGTAGAAGAGGGACGGGTAAATTCACATTAGATTTAGCTATAACAGGTAGCAAGTTCAAACCGAGAAGCAGAAAGAGTCAAGGTCAGAGCAATGTTTCCTGCGGGACATTGCATTCCTTATGAACCTCACGTGCAACTTTGTCAGTTATTCATTTTAAGACTCTATGCATCATGAATTCCTAAAATTAAAAATGTACTTTACTAATAATAACTATCCGTCGTTATACATTGATAAAATGATTCGAATATTTCTAAACAATATTTATTCACCCAAAATAAATATACCTACAGTCTCTAAGCAGATCCATTATTTTAAGTTTCCCGAAATGGGACTATAAATAAATTGTGCAGACAAAAATTCTCATTACTTGTTAAACAATATTTATCTCAAATTGAATGTACATTCGTATTTGTTAATGATAAATCAATACAATTTTTTTCCCTGTCAAGGATCGAACACCTGATTGCTTGCGCAGTGGTGTTGTCTACAAATTTATTTGTTCAGGTTGTATCTCGGCTTCATATATCGGCAGCACTGTGCGATCATTGGGGGCTCGTTATTCTTCGCATATGGGAATTAGCCATCGGACAGGGTCTGTTCTTTCGAAAAAAGAACATTCACCTATAAGAGACCACATAATAAATTGTAAAGCGTCAATGACAATAAATAATTTTAAAATCATAGCCAGCAATAACCGACCACACTCAAGATCGCAGAATCAATATACTATATATTAAATCTTTAAAACCAACTCTTAATTCAGATAATTCGTCAGTTCCTCTTCATGTTCTGTAAAAATCACAACCTACCAAAACATACTCAATATTATTGTTTAAATATTCGTCAGTTGAAATATTTCACCGCTTAGTGTTAAGGTGTGTTCTTCACTATAGTTACCAAAAACCTTGTATATTATAACTTTGTAGTATTATTTATTTAAATTGCATAGTGAATTACGCATTTACCCTTGTCCCACCAGTGAATTCCCAGGCTGCGTCTCAGGCAGTTTATATGAAAGCTCTCTAGCTTCTTGATCTGATGTTTATATGGTGCCCTAGATTCGCATGCATAGAGCAAGATGGAGAGGCAGGTAGCCAGGTATACTGAACGCTTGGCAAGGGCAATTCGTCTGGTGATTTCGTCATCCAGGGAGCAGTCAGTTGACAGGATGGATCCAAAGTATGTGAAGTGTTGGACTTCCTTTAATTGATCCTCTCCTATAGTGATCTGTGGGTGACTATCTGTCCTGCACCTTGGCTTGTGCGCTGGAATAACACCCCTGTTTTTTCAGTGCTAACCGTTACTCCCATTCGTGTATATGCTTCACATACACAATTAAGGATGGTCTGGAGCCCTTGTTCTGTATGGCTGACAAAGCCAGCATCATCAGCATATTGAAGCTCTATGTACTTTAGGACGACTCTCAAGTAAATGGGATTAATTTTTGTAAATGAAACACAAAGATTCGGGCGTATCGCACATTTTCTGGTTCTAAAATCATTAAAAAAACGACTTAATAACATTAATTTGTTATGGATATTAACCTTATTAGGAAATCTTTAAAATGTTTGAAAACCAAGAAAGATTGAATTATTTTCACAGGAGAGAGCGAGAACAATAAAGTAATCCAAGGTAAATTAATGCAATTTCATTAAACAACTGGGGCTTAAAATGTATTTAAATAAAAAATAATTATTATATGTTAAAAACGGTATGTTCAAACTAAATGTTTTATCTGTGAACAGAAATTCGGTTAATTAATATACATATGTATAATTCTATGCGGTCTCCATGGCAATGGAATTTCGATTATGTAACATACATTCTCTAATGAAAAAGCAAACTCAACTTTAAGTCGATTTTGTTTGTTGAAAACTTCTCTATAAAATGTAAAATTTTCTTCAGGTGTGTTTCAATAACGGCGAAACTTCATTGATGTTAGTGAAGGTAAGAAAAATTACGTTTGCCCAAGACCGGTAAATTAATCTTTGAATCGAAAAATAAATTTATTAAGATAAATAACCCCCCGAAATCTCATTCGCCATAACAACAAAAATGTATTCTTAAGAACCAGTTACTCCCCCTAATTCCCTAATTTTTTTCCTGAGTTATTTACCTTGCATTTGGAGAGAGGGGGTGGGGACTATTCTTGGTAAAGATTCGTTTTAACACATTTACTATTTTATACTTTTTCAAAGACATAAACATTTTTAACTTTAAAAATGATGCTCATCGATGCCATTTTTAACTTCCGGAACTTAATAATAACGTAGTTAATTTTATCGAAAATATATTGCTATTTTGCTAACTTCGAATCTTTCTGTGTCATTTTCGACCTAGCTCCTTTAACTTTTGCCTTGATTCAATCACCTAGACCTGGAATTTTGAGATCTAGAAGCGATTTACGCATGCCTTTTTTGGCGATATTCAACCAATAACATGTTTGTTTGTTTTTAGATCTGCACCCGCTTTGCGCATGCGTCCTTTCCCAAGGCACCAATAGCATTCCGTGTTACATTCCCGTGTATTTCGAACGATTTACGGCTGTATTTTTTTCTTAGTTTATATGGTATAATGACGTGCAGTGGCTGTCGTAGGTCGAGATTTTAGGATTAGAAGGGAGAGAACCCTAGTGCAAATTTTCCCTTAGTGCTTTTAAGGGCACGTGGCTTTCTAATGCCCACATTCGAACAAGTACGAGCCTTTTATTTAGAAACTGTTTTCTGCGCAAAGCTTTGATTCAAATTAGAGGCCTAACGACATTTAGAAATAGACTTTTGAATTCAAATCTGAAGGTAGGCTTTCGAAGAATTAGGAATATTTTTTTTTAAAGTTGCGGGGGATGCAACCTCCACAATTAAGTGGGAGGTAGGGGGGGGGGAGCCCCCATTTCTAAAGTACCTAAAATATGTTAATTTTTAGCCGAAATAGCCTAAAGTAGGCGGCGTTATTTTCTTAAATTACCAGGTTAGGTCCGGTCTGCTTCTAAGTCTTCTAAATGATTTTGATAATGTGTTTTTCTTATGCAGTTTTATGTGCAGTTTTCAGATCTGAAACTCGTTTTCGCTGGAAATGCATACCTTTCATAATATGGACTTCGGTCGATTATGGAAAAAGTGTCAGATCTGAAAACTACACATAAAACTTCATCAGAAAAACACATTTTTAAATTCATTTGCGACCATGTGTTAAAACGAATCTTTACCCTAATCTTTAAAGGTTCACACCAGAAAAAATCGCTCTACTCATGTTATTGTAGTAAAACAACGAACTAATAAGACAATAATTCCCGCATATCCCATATTTCAATCCCTAGAGTTACTCATACCTTCTCTTTGCAAATTTAGGCGCGATGGGAGGTGTAAATAGAGGGGCTGAAGTTAAATTTAGGAGAGATGTTTAGTGGTGCATACTGTTGAACACTAGGTATTCACTTTTCCATCTATAATTAAACTGGTGCTGCTTCATCAATCAAATTGTCAAAAATGAGCTTGATGATAAGCAAACCATTTGAATTTTGGAGGATGCATCTTATAAGGACGCCATTTCAAATCAAGTTTAACAAAGGGAGTAAATAATGACTTTGGCATTGCACTTGTTTCCTTCTGTCAGATACAAATGCTTGCATAAGTATAGGCAACGTCAGATACAAAATCTAATGTAGGACCCCATTTGTATATTTGTTAAGTCTGAAACCGTTTTTCTGCATATATTATTAAAGGAACATTCTGTTCGTTGTATGGTATACAGTTAAGGCTCACTTAACGAGCACCTCGCATAACGAGTAAATCGCATAAGGAGAAAATTTGTTGTTTTTTTTACTCGCTTAACGAGCAAATTAAAAAGCTTTTTGACTCACTTAATAACAATCGACGTTTCACATAACAAGCAAATTTAAAATTCACCGTGCGCATTTTACGGTGATTTGTATTCCCCACTTGAAGGCTCCTTTCTATTTAGCAAGCCACTAGTCACGAGGAGACAGAACGAGGTCCCTTGTTGTTTACTCGTGACTTGCTTCCTCCTGCTTCTCGGTTATCAATCAGTCTGTGTTTAGCGCTCGGTCCGGGATCATCTTAGTGTCGCTTGTGATCGTACATTAGCCAAACTTGTGTTCAGACGCATTATTTGTGATTTTTTTTTAGTGCAAAGTTTAATAACCCTTGCAATAATGTTCCCGAAGAAAACAACGATAAAAAAGATGAATTACTGTAGAAGTGAAATCATTGAGAAGCGAGAAGTTGTGAGTGTGTCTAACCGACCACCCACAAACAATCGAACTACATCAACAATTTGCACTATCCTCAAGAACAATATTAAGGACATAATTCTTCAAAGGGAATGGCAAGAATATCTATGCAACGGCCACGTATTCTTGACGATGTTGAAAGGTTGCTTCTCATATGGATCAACGAGAAGCAAATGGAAGCTGACAATATTAAAGAGCATCATGTGTGAGAAGGCGAAAGTGATTTTCGCCCACCTCGTTAAGAAAACGCCAGGAGCATCAACGGACGAGGAAGAAGCATTCAAGGCAAGCTGTGGGTTTTTCAAGAAGTTTAAATGAAGAACCAGCAAAATCCGTCACGCCAATAATCTCCCCTCCCATCTCCGTCTCACTTTTTTTTCGTAAGTTGCAATAGTATTTATTTTTGGTAAACATGAAAATCGGTGGCACGCCTGAAAAAGTGTATTATTTTGCGTGTATGTTTCGTTCACCCTCGCATGCATATTCATGCGCGTTTGGTTAAATGAAAACGTTAAAAAAAACCGTTAGAACATTATTCTATAAACAATTAATTGAAAATCTGGATCATCGTAGGGGAGACCTCCGCAGTGATAAACCCTCCCACGAGCAGTCCGCTTGAGTTTACTCTAAAAAGGTGAAACATATTGGAACAGGGACGAAATATTTTGCGTCCCATCGTTCGCGACGCCGATCTTCATGTTTACCTTATTTTTATTTTACTAATTATAATTATTTATTCTTTACAAGGTTCATTTATATTAATAATATTTTTATTTTATACGTGGTAAATATGTAGACGAGCGGCCCGGCCGATAAGACGTACTATTTTCGTCCGTGTTCCAAAATGTTTCACTTTTTTGGAGTACATTTAGGGGACGGGTCGTGAGGGGTTAAACACGATGCGTGGACCGCACTACGATGATCCTGAGGTGCATTAATCTTAATTGTTATAATGTTCTGACGTTTACAGAGGTAAATGCTTTAACTACTTCATGTCAGCGCCTTTAATCGTTTTGCGAATTATAATATGGGTTGGGGGTGAGGTATGACGTCAGAAATGCTTGATTTCAATTTTTATTTTTTTTCCACTTAATAGCTTTTTATTATCCTTAATGGAGTCATTTTTATTTTTCAATATATTTTTCCCCATTTTACTATTTTTATTACCTTCTTTTATACATTTAAATGTAATTAGCTAGATCATTTCGAGGAACTACTTGTTTTTTAGCAGTTTGGGTGTCAAACATTTCCCTTTTACGCAGTTTGAAAATGATCAATCAGACGTCTTTTAAGCAGTGTGAAAATGGTATCGAATTGTGCGTTTTGTCCGTCTTCTATTTCGGAATTATTAACTCTAGTTTCTGATACAGATAAATTGTTCACCTTTTTGGATGTTCATAATTTAGTTAAAATTAAAAGCGAATTCGACATTTGTGGCCAGGCATTAGATGTGACCCCTCAGTTTGAATTTAGATGCTCTAAAATATAACTTGATTCAAGTCAGCTAGATTTCGAATAGGACGCAGACGCGCAAAATAAATAGGCTTTCCTCTTCGCTATTTCGTAAGTATAACCACTGCAATTAAGTACGAAAACAGCGTGTTTCGTTTGTTTTTTGGGTCAATTCTGTAAAAAAGAATGGCCTACGTAAACAGCGTTTTCGGTTTGTTTACTTTCGGGCATTTTTTGAATACAAAAAATGGTGGCAGCTATCATTCGAAGAAAACTCAAACGCGCATGAATATTCAGACACGGGTGAACGATAATATTTACACAAAAATATTTTTTTCCGGCCGGGCTGCTCGTCTACATGTTTACCTTATACGTTAATACAATGATTTTAGATATAATTACAAATTATTTGGGGGTTTAATTTTCGGCATGAGATGTATTATCGTATTTTACATTGGTTATTACTATGGGAAAAATTGTTTCGCATTACGAGTAAGATTCGGGAACGAATTATGCTCGTTAAGCGAGGTTCCACTGTATTTAAATCATTTAGGACCGGGGATTATATAAACAAATGGTGGTTTCGTATACGAGTTATTATTATATGAGTGCAAAAGTAGAGGCAAAATGGATAGATTTGTGTTTTAATTATTACTTGGACATTTTTAGTCGCGTGCACGGGACTCTATAAGTTACTATGTCAGACCGTAGTTTAGTTGGTCGGATGGTAATCGTTTTACTTTCCAATGAACCTTTTGGCAATAACATCGTAACTATTCAGCCGATTCTAACGAAATTTGAAACTCTTTTGAATAATATAATTGGCAAAATCCTCCCAAGGTTAGTCCTGGAATTATTGAAAGTTTTGAAGGTCATATGGTCATAAGTCAGAATAATTGAGACCTCGCGACTTAGGTCTGTTGACCTTGTTTCATATAAAGCGACACTCCGAAAGTTTTTGAAACGTCTTAGAGGCGGTTCTAGAGTAAACTAGAATGTTCAAGAAAGCTAGGTTAGCTGTTTATTTAGGTGCGAGATACGTCATTCGTCACTATTTCGCCGAGGAAACATTTCTAAGAACAAAATGGTCTATAATGAAGACACAAACAAACCGAAGACTTCATTAAACAAGTTACAAGCAAATCTTTCTGCACGCGGCGTAGATTTACACCGTTCAACGTTATTTACACAGGGAACGATTTCATGGACGTGTCCCTAGAAGGAAGCCTCTGTCGAAGAGAGCTCCTTAAGAGGTTCGTTCGGTGTTAGTTACAAAGCATCTGGAGATAATCGAGCTAAATTAGATAAAATACTATGGTCAGGTGACCTAAAAATCGAACACTTCGGTAGAAATGACGAACGGTACTTTAGGCGAAGATCTGGAAAATCCCTCATAGAAAACTGTAGAATGATAAGCAAACTGAAGAAAGAGAAGCAAACTGATGAAAGAGGAAAACTAGAGAATGAGAAACAAACTGAAGAATGAGAAACATAATGAAAATTGAGGAATGAAGTGTAGAGTGCAAAGCAAATTGAAGAATGAGAAAGAGAAGCGAACTGAATAATGAGAAGCAAGATGAAGAAAGAGAAAGAAACTGAAGAATAACTGTAGGAAGAAAGGATTTTTTCTTCCACCGGCAAAACTCGCATTTGAAATTAAGGCATTGGACGGTCCGGTACAAATTCCCTATCAGGCGAAGAGGGATTCTCGTCCTTACCCTGTTGGCTAATTGGGACGAAATTCCAATTATATCACCGATGAATGCGTCTTTTGAAATGCGGAATGCGGAACTCATTGTGAAACGATACGCATCTCGCAAACTCAGCTTCGGAATTTCCTTTTATAAGAAAAGAAAACAGGAGTAAAAAAAAGAGAATATGTAAATAAAAAACAGAAATAAATGTAGAATAAAAAAACAGGGCAAAAGAGGGAATATATGACTAGAAAGAAGGTAGAAATAAACCTAGAATAATCAAACCGACATACAGTTTGAAAATGAACTTAACTACCACTTAATAGTTACCACTATGAAGATAGATGTTTTGATACTAGGTATTAAATTTTCCAGTAGCTAGGATACTGGATAAAAAGACGAAATACTAGAACTGACCTAGGTACTAGGTCCTGGCTACCAGGGTACTAGTACTGTTAAAATGCGTTTGCGTTGACCCTTCGAAGAAAATTAATGGTCATTTGGGTTTAGGGAACCCACAATATCTTCTGCGTTCTTTGCAGATCTGAATCAAGGGCAAATAACCAATGCACACCTGTTGAAACAAAGGCTGCCTGATATTGAAATAGTCGTTCCATAGACGAGTTCCAGTTATCGTGTCATCTGCGAGGAGAAGAATCCTAATTGAGCGTCTGCTATCTATTAGCAGCTTCCGTAATCTTAATTTAACTCAATCCACCTTACTCCACTTAGTACTAAATTGCAGAAGACCAAGAGAATGTCACGTCACCCTATTGGTGCAAGGCCCCAGTCTGCCTGGGGGTAAATGCCATCCAATTCCGACATGGCTCATGGCAAATCACTAGTACCAAGACCAGAGGGACCAACATCAGACAAGGACTCAAACGCGGCGAAGTGCCACGTGACGGGTGTCAGGTCGCACTATCCAACGCTTCACTTCCCTATTTCATTTATCGGGTTCTCTCGACAGACACCTCTGCAGCTATCCAAGATAGAGTCAGTTCATTCTCCGCCAGTGGAAGACAAGAAATAGGCTTTTTTCCCCTGAGACTTGAAGTTGCTTTTTGCTACTGGCGGTAATTGAAAAAACTTGGACACCTCAATTTTCTGCTGGTTATCGTCTGTCGTTTTCAATTTCTATTTCTTAACAACTATGTTTTTATGTCATATTTCAATATGCCCAACTCTCTTCTGTCAATTTTGTCATCTGTACGCTGCCATAATTGATGATTCCTCTTAAAACGCTCTTTTGATTTACCGCGGGAGAATATCACTTTTCTAATTCTGCGCTGTACGTTCTCAGTTGTCGTCAACCCGACTCTACTTTCTATCTTTCGTCGGATTTCTCCTCTGCTGCAGGTAGTAGCAACGACGCCTTCACCTTTAGAGATATATTATACTCACGATTTCTACTCCATTGTTATTATGGCGCAATTGTATTAGTTATATGACGATATCGTCTTGGGTGATTTTTTTTTTGCTTTTCCATTACTCTTATTTACTGCACAAATGTTTTATGTTCCTCCATCGGCAAGAATTCTTTTGCATCAAACTTGAAACGTGACACTTTTCACTTATGCTTTGTGCTTGTTAATTTCTCTTATTAACAAAAACATATTAAGGTGCTGTAAATGTAGGGATTGGACAATAAAATGGAAACTCTTGTTAATTTCACTTGTTCTTTTTCTGAACGGCATTAATATACCCTTAATAGATGGAATGAGTAAAACGCCCTTTGAATATGTTATATATTATTAAATATTATAATATCAGCTTCATGTCGTTTCTTTTTTATAATTTAACGATAGCTTACAATACAGAGTCACCACAGAAACACTCCTTAATTTCAAATATATATTATAACAAAAGTTAAATGAATATTCTTACACTTTTGGTGTTTACAGTTACATAAACTAATAAAGTTTCCTTTCTCATTTATCTTGATAATTGTATAGTGAACCAATGAAAGAATTTAATAGATTCGACCGAATCTTCCATTACATTACTGCCATGTTTTGAAAGAGTTTGAGTCTGGAGGACGCGTTAAAAAGCTTATGGTCCTGAGTGTCTCATGCCGACTGGTAACCATGGAGGTGGATCAGTCATTATTACGGTGGTAATATCAGGAATTCTTTTGATCTAGTAGTTCCCGTAAGGGGCACGGCGATTTGTTATCTTGGTCGCCGTACTGATGGGACTCAGCGCCCCGTCCGGCGTCAGCTTAGCCTCTTTTCATTCTTTCTGTCACCCTTTCTTCTTACCCTACTTCCTCACTTTCCCTATAACCCACCCCACAACTTTCTCTGGGCGGCCTCTAATTTCATAGAGTAGATGCCGACCAGCTTCCTCTCACCCAACCATCGGAGCTGAGGGGAAAGTGGACAACGTCCCCTCACCCCTGAGCTCTCGTTTGTGGTAATGGGTTTTTAACAACCTGCTTCATCTTCACCTTCTTCAAACAACATTTCTCTTCCTTTTCATGGACTATTAATTTTATGCCGAGCCTAAGGTGGAGCCACCATGCTGATCTGTTGCCTGGCCACTAGGAGGGAGGAGATGCCTCAAATGGCGGCAGTTGTCTTTGCTGGCCAGATATTCACCTTTTGCAGAGCGGGCTACTGCGTGGGGTTATTAGCGTTTGCGTCCCTTACAAATACTAGATCACCATGCACATGAATGAATTTCCAAAGTCTCACCCTTTACTCCCCTTTCACCAGCCTCGGAGCCGCTCTGAGGCAGCTTCACTAAAGAAACTGAGGGATCCCCCCTGTGCTTTTTCAGGAGTGCCTCCTTCTTTTCAAGGGCAGTCCCTCCTTTTCTTTCACAGGCGACTGCCAAGAAAGCACGCAGGTGGCCGAATATTGACCGCTCCCGCTGGGAGCGCCTCGATACGGCCAGCCCTCTTAGGGGGGCTAGGGATGGCAGGGCCCTTCAGTCCGTGCCCTCAAACGTCCTGCACTTGTGCATTCTGAATTTACAGGGGACGGCGTACCTGTCCCACTCTACTCCCCAGCGGATGAGAGTTCGCAGAATAAGACGACACGACAAAAGGTACCTCGAATGGGATCCGTGTTTTTCTTGGAGGGGGTGGCCACATTGAGGCCCCCCTGAGATGGACATAGTCGCTAAGGTGACCCAGCCCCAGACAGTAGGATCTTCAATGAGGTCAAACCCGGGCTCGGTGCCAAGCAAGGAACCCGAGCCGCCCTTGTGCAAGCTCTTCCTCAGACGTTTCAGGCCCCCGAGGTCTCAGAAGGAGAGTAGGGATCTCCTCTGAAAGCTGGTGTCCCTGTGACTGGCCAAAACTAAGGTGGTGCACTTCTGCCGCTATACATGGCTCTACCCTGACCCAGACCCTTCTCTAAATGGGGTTCGCCTGGAAGTGGTGGACTCGCACCGTTTCCTTGGTCTTGTATTTGACCGATACCTCACATGGGAGGCTCATATTCGCAGCCTTAAGGTCTCTTGTACGCACCCCATGGATATTCTTCATTCCGTGAAGTTCAACACCTGGATCGCTGATAAGGCTACTCTTTTACTTTTTTCTATCCTTTGTTCGTTCGAAGCTTGACAATGGATGCAAGTTTTATGCATCCGCAGCCGAGCGTGTATTGCAGAAGGTGCACTCGATCCACTACACCGGCCTTCGCCTTGCGACCGGTGCCTTCGCACTTTCCCCATTGAGAGCCTACCTGTTGATGCTGGGGAGATGCCACTCGCTCTGAGCAGTGCCAAGCGCATTATTCTTATGTACGCTTGAGCCCAGCACCTCCCTCAGTCGCCCTCAGCTCTCACTGCCTCCGCAGCTGATCTCGACGGTGCCTTTGCCTCCGAAAAACGCCAGTTATACCCTAACCCCTTTGGGTTTAGGGCTCGGAAACTCCTGCGAAAGCTAGGTATAGCTCTGTCCAGTGAGGCCCCTGGTTCTGCCCAGCACGCCACCCTGGATGGTATCACATTTGGCTATTTGTCGCCACGCCTCTGTTCCCAAAGCTTCTACAGCGCCGGGAGTATTGCGTTCGACCTTTTTGGAGCACAATTTGTGTCCCGATGGAACCGTGTCAGTGAATACGGTTGGCTCCAAGTCCCAAGAGGGGATCGGTTTCCACGTCGTATCCACTCTGTTCGAAGTCACCGGGGCCTTACCAGATGCTGCGTCTGTCTTCACGGCCGAGCTGGTTGCAACACATCGCTCGCTACGGGAGATAACGCGACTTGCCAGGTTCAGAGACCGGATTGTGATGTATTTACACTCACATAGCGGCCTGAGTGCTCTCGGGGCATTTAAATCTCCTCATCCCCTGGTTCGCGATGTCCGTGACGCTACGGTTATGGCGAGCCAGGCGGATGTCGAAATTATCTTCTGCTTGGTTCTTGGACATGTAGGAATTTCTGAAAATGAGCTCACCGATGAGGACTGGGCGACCAGAACAGCGTTTTGCCCTTCCTCACACCGATTACATAGCAGGAATACGGGTAACCCTCCTAGTTGCTTGTCAAAGAAAATAGGAGATGGTCTAGGGTAACTTAAAGTTGCGTGCCACTTTTCCCATGGACTTACCCCTCAATGCCGCGACGGCTTTATGTTGCTTTCTATCATCTCCGAATTGGACACACTCGCGGGACGCACCGCCATTTGATGGAGCGTTCGCCAGAGCCATACTGTGAAGACTATGTAGTCCTCCAGACTGTTCTGCACATTCTTGTTGAATGTCCCAGTCTGGGTGATATTCTTACACGATACCTGTCCCGGTACCAGGTAGAATGAGGTCACTACTGCTTGTCCCTTGTACTCGGAACTAGTTCGTGCACACAGATTTGTGGACTATACGACTTTTTAAAGGACGCTGGCCACCTCCACTTTACTTGACTGTTTTTTGTAAGTCGAGTGTTCCTGTGCCAGGGGGCGGGCTACATCCGACGCCGGGGTGCGCTTCCTTCCTGTTACCCTTTTGCTTTGTCTTATAATTATTATTATTATACAAATACAGAAGTTTCCAATGGGAAGGACAAGCCTACAAGACCAAGGGTGGTCCCATAGGAAAACATACTGCAAGAAAAGAAAAAAAAGAAGCATATTGAAAGAAAATATGTTAAAACAAAGTAAAACCATATTAAAAATATTTAAAAACAAAGTCATTGATTAAACAATATTTTTTTTTACTTTATATTTAAACGATGTAATATCAGAAGCGGATACACATTCTTCCGGCAGTTCATTTCATTCCATACAAATATTAGGAATGAGACAGCGAAGTAAATTGAGTTATATTACATCTAACAACAGAAAACGCTTTGCTGTTCCTATTAATAATGTTATTAGAGTGACGTGTGAATCGAGCCTACTGTAAAAGGCTCAGGCAGAGCAGGATGGAGCGGATGTTGATTATTATTTAAAATCTTAAATCAAAAAAATAATGACCCGACCAATCTACGTTTCTGTAGGTCAATATTTAGATTGGGCAACATAAATTTAATATTATTGATTGCTCTATTGAGCAATCTAAGATGGCAATCCGCAGCCAACATCTAGACAGTAGAACAATGTTCAAATTTAGGCAAAATAAAAGCAAAGAAGGAACGTAAAACCACATCATTATTACCAAAGGTTTTTCTGCATTTTCTAAGTAGACCACCGGTCTTCTGAGCAATGGAGGAAGAAACTGAACGAAGATGAGATTCAAAAGTAAGCTTCCTGTCTAAAACAACACCAAGCAACTTAATATAAACAGAAGAATCCAGACAAATATTATCAAGCGATAAAGGCGGATGATTTGGATTTGAAGATCTACTGCGAGTAAAAATAATTGAGTGTGAGTTTTTTACCAAATCTTTATTTATAGAATTTGCCACGTCAACTCGATGTCTTGGTGGTGGAATAAATGAATACAATGATGCATCGTAAACATAGACCATCATGTTATTCTCTAAGTTCTTACACATATCAGCAATATATAAAGTAAATAAAATAAGTCCAAGGACTCTACCTTGCGGAACACCAGAGACTACATCAACCATAGAACTACATTTCCCATTGTCGTAGTATACCTTGTGGTCGTGATATATACTTCTTTTGTTAAATTACGCTTTAATCTAAGAGTGCTAATTTTGTTGTGTTAATGAAGAGCCGCTTCAACACGTAAGGATATAAAGAAACGCACAGGAATTATCCCCAAAATAAACATATTTTAAATTTAGCAATTTACTACACAAAAAAAACAGGAACTACAGAAATACTACGAATTTAAAATACACAATAATTACTTCAATTTTTTTTAAGTAAGTTTTTTTTAACTTGACCCTCTAATATTGGCTAACTCACTACTCACTTCAATATACAAGAAATAGGCTAATTTTCTCTACGGGAGTTTGAAAACCTTGGTTGCTTTGGCGGCGGGTTTGAGTTTGACCTTGAACTCAATGAGCCCAGAAACCACAGGAATCTGGTGGGTCTTTTGACGCGTGCTTTGACCAGATTGTTGGAGGTGGACTGACTGAATTGGCAGTCACAAGGTACTTTGGTGAGTGTAGAAGATGGGTGTCCACACGGTATTCAATGAGGGGGAGTCTTCAAGGGCGAGAACAATCACGGTGCTTTAGGAGGCACCAGGGTAGGCGGGGTCTCTCTGGCGAGAGTAAGTTGAATTTAGTTCTTAAACCAAGTTAACTTAGAGTTCGGTGTGACCACCGGGTAACGGGCTCGAGGGGGAGCTTTTTTTTCCTTCGTTACGTAATTCCTCATGGGCGAGCACTATCCCTGGGCTTTAGGATCCACCCGAATTGTTGGGGGTGTTAGGGGTTCTCTGACGATAATCAGTTGAACTTGGTTCCTCAACCAAGTTAACTTAGAGTTTGGTGTGCCCACCGGGTAACGGGCTCGAGGGGGAGCCTTTTTCTTCTTCTTTTTTGTTATTCCCCCGGCGAGGAATATCCTTGGGCTTTAGGATGCACCAAGATATGAGGAGTCTCTCTGACGAGAGTAAGTTGAACTTGAAAAAGTTAACTTAACGTTCGGTTTGATAACCAGGGACTAGCTCGAGGATGAGCTGCTTCTTAGCCCCCTTGGTAGCCCTGCCTCTCTTGCAGGGGACTTCATAGCCTGGCGACTCACGTATTCTACCTAGTTTTTCCCAAGTGTTTGTTATTTATACCTTGTCACCCCACTAGGGTAGGGGTAGAAGTCGGAGGGACTTGTAGACGGGCCGCAGGAGAGTTCTAATTCCAACGGTTTTTCTCAGCAAGTCTTACCTCGGCTCCCGCTGGCCTTCGAGCTTGAGAGAAACGTGTCTCCAATTTCTTACTTGAGGTGAAATTGAATATACTCTCGTAGAGGAGATCTTGCAGTTTAAAACCGTTCGGCCTTTCATAGAGACGAGTGGCGACGGGCTGTGGTTATGAGTTTGACCCACGGTGCCGGGCCCGGTTGTTTTTGTGGTCACCGTCCCGTAGACGGGCCGCAAGAGGGTTCTTATTCCAACGGTTTTTCTCAGCAAGTCTTACCTCGGCTCCCGCTGGCCTTCGAGCTTGAGAGAAACGCGTCTCCAATTTCTTACTTGAGTTGAAATTGAATATACTCTCGTAGGGGAGATCTTGCAGTTTAAAACCGTTTGGCCTTTCATAAAGACGAGTGGCGACGGGATGTGGTTACGAGTTTGACCCACGGTGCCGGGCTCGGATGTTTTTGCGGTCACCGTCCCTTGTCTCAACTGGGGGAGAACCGCAGAGTGACGATTCCCCTACACCCATAAACAAACACGCATTGCTTGCGATTAGATAAAAATTCATTTAAAATAGAATAAAAAGGGCCACCTATACCCATCAATTTAAGTTTATATAACAAAGCTTTATGATTAAACCTTGTCAAAGGCAGACCTGAAGTCCAGTGATACCAGCCTGGCTTCAGACCCTGCATCAAGGTTAGATTGCAACTGGTGGACCAAATAAGACAAGGCATCACAGGTCCCTATACCCTTTCTAAATCCAAATTGAGTAGAAGATAAAAAAGGTTCTTTTATAATGAACTTATTAAGACGTCTAGCCAATAATTTCTCAAAAATCTTGGATATAACAGGAGTTATTGAGATAGGCCTGTATTCAGATGGTGAATGCGAAGCTGAGGCTCCTTTAGGAATAGCGGTTACATTGGCAACTTTCCAACAAAGCGGGAATTTACCGGCATGAATAAGATGTCTAAATAGGATTGTCAGTTTAGGGGCAAATATTGCAGCATTGTTCTTGAAAAATAAAGGAAATATGCCAGTAAGATCCGTACCACCATAAGCCTTCAAGTCTAACACATATAGCTTTTTAGTTCTGATGATCTGAAGGCAAACTTAGACAAAATTGGAGTAGGAAAGCAAGCAGGAAGGAGTTAAAGATCCCGGTTCATTGCTTCCTTTGAAAGAAAGATTAGAGAAGATCAGCTATCTCTATCGGAGTATATATAGGAACACCATTCTCATTACGAAGAGGTGGAAGAGATGAGTCTTCTCCATAAATGAAAGATTTTAAAGTGGACCACTATTTATGTGGTTGAGTGATGCCAGTTAAGTCATCACATATATGTTCATTGAATTCTGCTTGGGTCGCATCATATATACCTTGAGCTTCAGATCTTAATTGCAAATAATTCAGCCAATTATCAGGGTTTTTTTCTAGACCAGTGATGATAAGCAGCTTGCTTACGATTAAAAGCATCTCGACAAGCATCATTAAACCAAACTTTGTCCTGTGACCTCTTTTTAATTATTTTTGAAGGGATTCTCCTTGATATAATTTGCACAAAAGTATCATTTAATGCAATACCAGGATCATTCAAATCATTGGTTATATTATTCCAGTTAGCAGGGACTTAAAATAAATTCTTCTTGAGGTAGTAAACTTAGGAACATTAAAATTGGTCATTAAATTGAAACTGACAGCAGAAGGATCCGAAGGACCAACAACATCTGGCACATCAGAAAGTAGTAAATCCAAACAATTGCCACAGTTATGAGTTGGGCCAAGGACAAGTTGAATACATCTCGATAAATTGAAAAAGAAACGGGCAGCATGACCATGTCTGTTGGTTGGTGAAACAGAGTTTAGCCATTGCTAGTGTGTGCATTTTAAATCTCCCACAAAAACAAAACAAGATTTATTATCTGATTCCTGAATTAAATCCATCTTAGTTAGACAACAATCATAAATATTATCGTCAATGTCAGGGTTACGATGTAAACTAAATATATAGAAGTTGTTCAGGCGACTGGTAACCCTAACAACTTGAACTTCATGACACCCACACATAAGGTCAGGGAGTAATGTGGCATTGTAACCCTTTCGTATGTAAGCAAACAAGCCACGTGCTCTTGAGAAGGCATTCCGACGAATCAGATGAGGATTCCTAAACTATTTATAGATTGGGAGATTAAGGTTTAAGCACACAAAATAATATCATATTTAGATGATACAACCGTTAGATCATTTAAGTTACTATACAAGCCTCTGATATTACAATATAATATGCGACCTTCTTTTGAACATGGAGGGCCATGGTTCAACTCAATGTCACCACATAATAACAAAAGAATAAATGAATGCATTAAATAACTTAAATTATTAAAATTTAAAAAGCTAGCGAGGCTAAAACTTAAAATAGTAATTAAATATTTAAAAAACAAGAACAAGCAAATTTGAGACACCAAGTAAGGCACTTATGATTTAGGTACCGCCCTGATTTGCCTGAACAGGGAACTAACCCGACAGTAACGATGGGAGAAACCCACCAGGACAAGTCCCACCCCTCAGCCTGTCTGCACACCTTGGGAAGAAGAGAAGAGGTAAGATTGGATCGTGCCCTCCAATGCTAGGGGAATGGGAGAGTTGTGGAATGTCAGGCACATGACTATGGCACCAACTCTAAATATCCATTTCAGGGGTGCCGTTGACAGCACATATGTTGTTCTTCCACCTTAAGGGCTACCCGAAGCCCTATTAAGAAGGACACTCACGCTCAATCAAGGTAATTAACCGGTGGTGTCCTAATGAGATATTTGAGGACATTTCCTCCAACCCAGGGTTCACGTACCCCACTAAGAAGACTCATCCGCCAAGAAACCGTTGGTCTTCTAGGAATGCTGAGATATCCCGCCCAGCGGGATTAAATATAAAACCTTCATTTTGCTATTTTAAATTTGCAAATAATTACATATCCACAATAGAATTAGGAAAGGGTTATTAAAATGAGAGAGAGAAACATTTTGAAATTAATTTTAAAATGAAGTTTTAAATTTTAATGTATTTTGCATGCTAAATATTTAAAATAATTCAGAAAGTGAGAATAAAATGGACCTTTCCCTCTAGTAAGCACCACTTAGTAAGCTCCTTTTCACCCATTTTAAAACAGTAATAAATTAATTCTATGTATTATATAATCTAACATAATAATAAGCATTTTAATTTTATTTAATTTATTATTGGTTGCTTTGCAAAATCAATTCCTAGAACTTTTACTATTATCGAGTTAATAATAATAATAATAATAATAATAATAATAATAATGAAACCAATTTGTCCTTAAGTATTGAAGTATTTTTTACGGCATTGAGAGCCCGAGTCAGTGACACGCTTTGTTCTGCATGATTTGAGAGCCCTAGTCAGCGACACGTGTTGTGCTGCACGATTTGAGAGCTCGAATCAGCGACACGCTTTGTGCTGCACAATTTGAGAGTCCGAGTCAGCGACACGCTTTGTGCTGCACGATTTGAGAGCCCGAGTCAGCGACACGCGTTGTGCTGCACGATTTGAGAGCCTGAGTCAGCGACACGCTTTGTGCTGCACGATTTGAGAGCCTGAGTTAACGACACGCTTTGTGCTGCACGATTTGAGAGTTCGAGTTAGCGACACGCGTTGTGCTGCACGATTTGAGAGCCCGAGTCAGCGACACGCGTTGTGCTGCACGATTTGAGAGCCCAAGTCAGCGACACGCTTTGCGCTGCACGATTTGAGAGCCCGAGTTAGCGACACGCTTTGTGCTGCACAATTTGAGAGTTCGAGCCAGCGACACGCTTTGTGCTGCACGATTTGAGAGCCCGAGTCAGCGACACATTTTGCAGTAAAAAATTCGAAAGCCCGAGTCAGCGACATATTTTGCAGTAAAAAAAATATGAGAGAGTGAGTTAGCGGCATGTTTTATGCAAATTCGTTGTTATTGTTGATTTTTAGCCTGTGCTTAGCCTTTGTCTTTCTTTTTTTCTTTGTTATTTGTTATCTACACATAGATATTTGTTTTTAATCTAGACTAGTAGTTGGCTCTATTGTGAGTACGTTGACCTTTTCCCTAGTATTCAGTCGCCGGATGGGCTCTCTCACCCTCTTCCCCTAGTAATAGTACTATGTATATGGCATGATTATCTCCAATGACTATCTGTCAGATTTGGGTGCCTGGGCGTACTCTATGGTGAAAATGGACATTCCCACTATCGGTCACATCTTCAAGGGAATAATATACACATATAGACCGCTGAAGTTATTAAAACTAGCTCGAAATGCATGAAAATGACGTCAAAAACTTGGATTCTACCTCCAAATCGCCATCCTTTGATATAATTGAGCATTTGTGGCGTCATTTGGCGCATGAACTAAGTGAAAGATTACATCCCAACGTCATTGAAAGAGGCGGAGCAGGTTTTGCTCGAGCAATGTATTAATATTTCTCTTGATACTATTGAAGTTGTTTTTTAAACTAAAAGAGAGCCCATTCTATATTAAGTATAAAAAAAGGGACTAAAAGTGTTTCTTTGTATTATTTGTCCGATCCTTGTAAATATATAAACTTTGAAAAATCATGCTTCACCTTATTGTATTTGTTTAATATAGCATTGTGATTCGTATTAGTATTGTGTATTATTTCATAATGTATTAATGTTCATGTATTTGTTTTATTCGCAAACGTGTGAAAAGCGTTATACGGATGCAAATACATGCTGAATAAGTCTCCTAAATATTTAGTTTAAATTTCAACAAGACTCTAGAGAGCAATCTTACCTGTCGGTCACCTCCCTAGACAATACACATAAAAAAAATTAATATATATATATATATATATATATATATATATATATATATATATATATATATATATATATATATATATATATATTGGTTGAGAGGAAAGAGATAAAAGCCAATAAAATATGTATATATACAGTTATATATATATACATATATCCTCTAATGTACGTACAAGTACGTTCACTTCGTAAGAGTAATCTGTTGATTACGAGGTATGTGAGTGCGATTTACTACAGGGGCCGATAGCGTTTCATGAGTTTACCAAGTTGCAGTTGAAGGGTATATTTAAAGAGTGAAAATCAAACCAAAATATAATTTTAATAAGTCACTAGTTAATATATATATATATATATATATATATATATATATATATATATATATATATATATATATATATATATATATATATACGGGAAAATACAGTTAATTTAAATAATGGACAACTCTGACAGAATACAGATTAATGGACATTCTGGGAACGTTAATAGCTCGTTAATCAGTTATTAAATGGAATATTACAAAAATCAGTTAGACGGAGGGAATATTTAGTGGTCGATTAACGGGAGGGGAGATACACGCAAGGGTCGTTTTACCTTAATGGGGTCAACTCGAAGAAGGGCAATCCTTTAGCGAGTTGGCGCGGGAAAATGGAGAAGGCCAATGGACGTGACCCTCGACTGAATATCCTGAAGGTGAAGAGGATGAAAGGGGGGTGGGGAACAAAAGACGAGTTAACGATCCTCCTTGAAGACGGACGATGGCACTTCTGCTCCAGAGAAGTGCAACTTCCAAAAATTGAGACTCTGACGCAGCTCGGCGCGAAGTCTCACACAGGAAACTGGAGATCCTTGAGGCGGGGGGGGGGGAGGGTCCAGATGAGACGAGATGAATCCCAGCCAATCCCTCGGGGACGAAAACGATTCAAGGCTTGCGCTGTCAGAGTAAGGCTTCATAAAGATATGGATCTGCTTGATGAGATCTAACTTCGATGGTATAAGCGAATACCAGGGTCTTGGGGAAACAGATACACGATCTGAACTGAACGCGACGGGTTCTCAAACTCAATCTGCCAATATTCGAAAACCCAGGGTATTTATATGGCAGCGATTTTTTTGGTATCTCCTCGTTAGCAGACTCAGACACCTGGCTGAACACTTCCGGCGACCACAAGGATTAGCGTTTGTCGCCTGACCCAAGTCTTGATGGCTTTTACGATGTGAGCGGGAAAACTTTCGGCTAGCAGCCTCCAGACTACGGAGGTTGGCGTTTTCTTGGTGGGATAAAAGCTTTTAGCACGCCCAACTTAATTAACTGCGCCTGTGAGGCAGCTGACGGGTATTAAAAGTCTTTATTCTTTTTTTTTCTTTGGGTACCGAGGTTACTCCACGTGGAATTATACTTAGAAGACAGAGAGAGGGAAGCAATTCATGGAACAAATTAAGGTGGTTTTTTTCTTTGGTTTCCCTTTCCCTTACACTTACATTACCTCTTCATTAAATGGAGATAGCAAGCAGATACTAGGACACGAATTACTTTAAAGTCTGAGTAATTACTCGAATTTTCCTGAGTGGAGGGTTCTTTGTAAGTTATGTCCTTCTCAATTTGAAACAAGAGCCTAGCGTCCGAAACCATTGTCCAATTTACGTGGGTTGATCTTCCTGGTTGGTTCCAGACTAGGAGCAGAGTAGTTTGTAGTGTATGTGTAAGTTCAGCGTCTACCAGTTGCCAACGGATCTCATCTGGTCAAAGGCCAACCTCAACTGTTCCTATGTGAATAAGGGACACCAATCACTCCTTAAAACTTTCGCCCCTATGCCCAGGAAACTCCTTTGCATGTTTGGTATGACTCTCAAGCAGGGGAGTCCAAAGCTTCTGCCAAAGTCGCTACCTAGGAAGATACCACCTTTGAACTTTGTCACCTCGCCTCTGCTCCCAGAAGCTTCTTGGACCCATATCACGTCTCACCGAAGGGGGATTTAGTTTTCATTCTATTCCCTCCCCCACTGTTTAAAGCCCACGGGCCTCCTTTTGGGTGCTACCCCTGGTTTCAATACAAAGTTATTTGCAACATACCGCTCAGAATCACGACTTCGCGATGTGCCTGGTTTTGAAACCGGTTTGTAAAATTTACCGACCGACACAACGCGTTAATTGTCTTTGATACATTGTAATCTCTACATCCCATCGTTTGTAATATTTAGGACACTACATATGGCTGGTGATAGTTAGGAGGAAGTGGAGATTCTATTCTCCTGGAATCCTGAACATTTAAGGATTGCTGCTGAACCAGCGTTTTGATATACCCTGCTCTGACTCCATTGCAGGGATCAGGTCAGCTCTTTGTATTGCATGGCAAAGCAGATGGGCGACTACATCATGGAGTTTAAAGTTGAGTGCGATTGCACCAACATTTTTTCTATGGAACTAATCTCCGAATGCCTCCACGCTATCGAGTCATTTTCTGTTATCTCTGAAGCTGATACATTCACGGGACTCAGCGCCATCGGATGAAATCCTGCCCTAAACTATTTCTGCGATGATAGCTTGTTACCTCAGACTGCAGACTAGTTTTGGTTGAAAGTTACTGTCTGCAGTAGGTTCGTGCGCGGTACGACCTCTAGGTACCGTGACGTGCGAAGTCGCGCTAAAACTTTCCTCTGGTTATGGGATCTGGCTCCAGCACTTCACTATCCTTCCTATCCACTCAAATTATGTTTATGTATAATTATTTTATTGTTATTTTTTTGCTGTTCCAAATGTTGCTAGTTCTTTTGGCTGCCTTAGGGAGGCGGGCGTCGTTCTTTATAGATCACCTGATTATGTCTATTGTGTTTTGTTTTCTCATTTTCTTTTGTTAATTGCTGCGTTTTTGTTTTGTAATTTATTTAGTTATTTTATTATTTAATTTAGTCTTATTTTTTCAACGGCCGTACTTAAGTTGATGGCCTTCAAAAGAGCTAACGAGATTAAAAAAAAGAAAACTTTCATTCTGCCTTAATTCACTGAAATGAATGCATTCATCCGATTTAAAAGATGGATTTTTTTATCTCCACACATCATTTCGGGAACAGGAATAAAGTTCTCAAAACACAAAAAATAATCGTTAAACTTTACTCTACATGGAAAAAATTTCGAATTCAGGCAAGTACAAATAGACTCTTTGAAAACTTTTCGAATTTAATTATCAGCGTTTAAAAACTATCAAAAAAAATCATTAATTTTTTTTTCTAAATGAGTTTTGCATCGAAGGAATTTTAAATTTCTTCTACAGTTCTCCAATCCTTTCATCGGAGACGCTTCTAGAAACATTTTATACTTTCAAATGAAAGAAAAGTGCGAACCTTTATTTTTTGATTAAGGGGCATTGTGAGTCCCCAACCTTTTAAGGGGAGAGGGTGTCATTAAGGAATGAATTTGATGATAAATTCAATAAAAAACCGCTCTCCGTAGAAAACAAAGAATCATTTTTATTTAATAATGATTTTTATTATAAAAGGCACTTCAAGAAGACGACTCAATGCTGTATCCTTAATTTCGTCCTCATAAATAATTATTCCCTCATTAATTAACATTGTTTTATTCAGGAAAGAGAAAAGCAACAAATATGAAACAAAACTTGCATATTAAAACAATGCGTTGGTCTGAATACGTATTAAAAAACCTCTTTGTCTTAGCTCAGAATTGTTATATTAATTATGAATCGCAAGTAATTTTTCCTCTCTTTTTTCTTTACCTGGTGAAAACTATGAGGTCAAAACGGCAAATACTTCACATACGTTGTTCTCTCCTGTCCCCTTTAAGAAACCTATATGCAAAATGGGGCAAGATCAGTAAAATTTCCCACTCTCTCTGCCTCAGCACCCCGAGTTATCTGCTTCAGATATACGAGAATGCCTTCCACACATTTTCATCAAACCAAGTAGCTATACCCATTTCACCCACTACTGGGCAAGAGGTCTCCCCGAGAAACTTTCCCGCATTCAAAGTTGTGCAAGGTTGTGTCCGGGTCTTTGTATATATATATATATATATATATATATATATATATATATATATATATATATATATATATATATATATATATATATATATATATATATATATATATATATATATATATATATATATATATATATATATTTATATATCTATATATATTTCTGACCTATTTGTGTTCTTATCCATGAATTTGATGGTACTAGAGGGTTATTCTTAAGATGTACCGTTTCATGTTTCTCCGAGTTATTTGTTTCTGCGAACTTCTATTTAATTTTCAAGTGTCACTTTCATAATTTAAAACACGTAAGATGCAGTGATTAAGTACTTTTCGTTTTTGTACATATAGAGGCATATCGCTTGTAAAGATGTAACAGAGCTTTCCAAACGCTTTACAGACCAATTTTGTTCTACTAATTTCCTTTTCTATGTTCCGCCAGGGGTACATACTGTCCTAAGTACCTACTTAAAAATTTAATTAACCTTCTTAATTGTTCTCTCTCATGCAAAACTATGACATCAGTAAAGGTAAGGTGACTTAAATATCTCCCATTGATTCAAAGTTCCTTTTTGTTTTAGCTCCAATCTCCTTAGGTACGGTTGTAAACAATTTTAGGCGATGGATTTCCTCTGTCTCCCTGCCTTTTTTATTTGCATTATATCACTGATCCAGGGCAGCCTAAATGTTCAGTAAGTTTGAAATTTTAGGTTTTGGCCAGGATGAAGATGATTTCGAGGTCCGTCTTTTAGGTGACTCTATTACTGAGGACCGACTGGAAGAATTCTGCGGAAGGAAACCAACGCGGCGTAGGAGATGCTTCTGTCCGGATGGCAGAGTTGAGGATCTGGCCGATTCAGTGGTCGATTTCTCAAGGGATCTACGCGAAAGAATTTATGTATGTAGGTAATAATATTGTCCTAGCTACAATGTCCGAGGAAATACTGGAAAGATATCGCTAACTGATGAGAAAGCTAAGGAAAAGAGTAAGACTTAGCGTTTACAGGTATTTTTCCAAGAATAGGTAAGACGAATGTTTTCTATGATGTGTGAGCTTCATATATTAACACCTATCTTATTGTTATCTGCCAAGAAGAAATGGTGCCCTTCATCATTATATGTGAAGAGCTTTACGAGTGAGTGAGGTATTTTAGAGAGACCAGTTGCACCTGAACGAGGCTAGGCGAGACTGGGAAGTGTTTTAATAATTTTTTTTAGGGATTTTCAGACTGAATTGTATCAAAAAACTTTATAGCACACATGACATTACTGTTCGTAACTATGTAATAAGCATGCACATAATCAAAGTAATGTATATCTAAAAGGAAATTGGTCGTTTTTGCACAAACACGCGCAGGTTGACGAACGATATCGATGGTTGGGATCTTAGTTGTGCCAGAAGATTGTGATATTAACGCAATATTGCAGACGGAGGGAAAAGTCCTAAAGTGAAGTTCAATGCAGATAAATGTAGGATAATGCACTTCTGATAGAAAAATGGTCGATCATAATCTAAGCACAGTTACGTTGGGAAAAAAAAATTGGGTCTATTAATTTCGAGCGACCTAAAAGTTTAAAAAAATATGCTGTATGCCTCCAAAATCTAACCAACTGTTGGGTTACATGGCAAGAATTTTATATTCAGATCGAAAGGTATTATTCGTCTATTCTATAAAGGGCTTGGCAGACCTCAGTTGGAAGAAAGCTCAATTTTGGTCTTTTCATCTTAATTTTAGATCGCGTTCAACATATGTAGACCAACGAAATTAATTCCTGAACTTTGGGATAAATCCTATGCTACCAGACGGAAGGAACTTAATTTGACTTGACTGAAAAAATGGTCGTTTGTATTGGTTACTATTTGAGTTAAATAACTGAGCGATGACTCGAAAACGACTTGAAGGTTATGAACAAAAGATTTAATTTTGGTAGGACAGAACTTTTGCTCGTACAAAATTAATTGAACATATAAAATTACTACAAAGATTGTGTATAATTGAATATATAAAATCGCTACGTTGATTGTGTATAATTGAATATATAACATTGCTACAAAGATTGTGTATAATTGAATATATAAAATTGCTACAATGATTGGATATAATTGAACATATAAAATGACTACAAAGATTGTGTATAATTGTTTATATAAAATTGCTACAATGATTGCGTATAATTGAACATATAAAATTACCACAAAGATTGTGTATAATTGAATATATAAAATTGCTACAATGATTGCGTATAATTGAACATATAAAATTACCACAAAGATTGTGTATAATTAAATATATAAAATTGCTACAATGATTGCGTATAATTGAACATATAGAATTACTACAAAGATTGTGTATAATTGAATATATAAGTTATACGCTTTCGTCCACTCTGGTTGTCTCTCATATATACTTTTCCTTGATTCACCCTGATTGAATCTTCTGAGTTTGCATCGGAGTTGGTATAGAATAACCCAAGGAGTTGGCAATATTCCAAGATCCTTTGTTTTCCTTCGTATAAACACCATTTGGTAATGACATTTTAAAAGTCCCATAGGTTTTTTATAAGTAGCTTATTTATTGCATTGCCCATTTTTAAATAGTGAAATAGCTTTATCGCGTTATTATCTCTTTATTATACTTTGGAGAATAATAATACAAGAATTCCACTGTGGAATGATCGTTATGCTTACGTTTCGTCAGAGGAACTCAAAATATATAAATTCCCACTTAATTTTAATAAATTGATCAGGAAAGCTTGTGTCTCTTTTGACCCTCCCCCCAATTAAATAGTAAATTTAATCAAGTATAAAGCTACCATTTTTTACTAAAACTTTTCCACATTTTATTGGTTTGAAAAAACGCAGTAAAATTCTTTAAAAAAATAACGAAGGCTATGCAAAATAACGACACGACTCCCATGTGAGAGACTAGACTTGCCTAGTTAGGCTATAATTACTCTGCTTAATAAGCTTTTAATCTGTTCATTCTTTTAAAATTTAGCTTATTTAATAAGTTCTAATACTTTTGTTTTTTTAATAGGTTCTAATACTTTTGTTTTTTAATAAGTTCTGATATTGTGTTCTTTAATAAGTTCTAATACTTTTGTTCTTGTCAAAATTAGCTTATTTAACAAGGTCTAACTTCTTAATTCCTGTACAAATTAGTCTATTTAACAGGCTATAATCTTCTGTTCGCACCAAAATTCGGTTATGTAAGAAGTTTCAATCTGTTTGTTCCAGTTAAAATTTGTTAATGTAACAAATGCTAAACTGTTTCTTCTTGTCAATATTGTCTTATTACAAGGATCTAATCTTTATAATCATGTCAAAATTAAGTTATTTAGTGGGTTCTAATCCTTTTGTTCGTGTCAAAAATCATTTCTTTAACAAGATCTAATCTGTTTGTTCGTGTGAACATTCGCTAATTTAACCGATTCTAATATTTTCTTCGTATCAAAATGCATTTATTTAAAAGTTCCAATAATTTTCTTCTTATTTAAATTCTCTAATTTAACAAGTACAAATATTTTATCTCTTATTAAAATTCCCTTATTTAATAAGTTCTAATACTCTTGTTATTGTCAAAATTCGTGTATTTAACAAATTCTAACTTTTTTGTTTTTGTCAAAATTAGCTTATTTTACAAGGTCTAACTTCTTCCTTTCTGTACAAATTCACTTACTTAACAGGTTCTAATCTTTTGTTCGCGTCAAAATTCGGATTTGTAAGAAGTTTTGATTTGTTTGTTCCAGGTAAAATTTGCTTAAATAACAAGTACTAACCTGTTCGTGCCTGTCAATATTCGCTTATTACAAGTATTTAATATGTATGTTCATGTCAAAATTAGGTTATTTAACGAGTTCTAATCCTTTTGTTCGTGTAAAAAATCATTTCTTTAACGACCTCTAATATGTTTGTTCTTGTGAACATTCGCTTATTTAACGGATTTTAATATCTTCTCCATATCAAAATGCATTTATTTAAAAGTTATATTTTTGTTCTTATTAAAATTCACTAATTTAACAAGTTCAAATATTTCTGTTCGCGTCAAAATTCGCTTATTCAACAAGTTCAAATATTTTTGTTTGCGGCAAAATGAGCTTATTTAACAAGTTCAAATATTTTTGTTCGCGTCAAAATTCGCTTATTTAACAAGTTCAAATATTTTCTAATTCGCTTATTTAACAGGTTTTTACATGTTTATTTGTGTCAAAATTCGCTTATTTAACGAGTTCTAATATGTTATTTCCCGTTAAAATTGGTTTATTTACCAGGCCTTAATATTTTTGTTCGTATCAAAATGGATTTGTTTTACAAGTTCTAAACTGTTTGTTTGTTTCAAAATTCACTCATTTAACAACTTCTAACCTGTCCGCTCACTTTCCCGTAAGGGGTGCGGCGATTTGCCTTCCTGGCCACCGAGCTGACGGGACTCAGCGCCCCGTGCGGCCCCAGCTTAGCCTCTTATATTTCTTTCTGACACCCTGCTTCATCACTTTCCCTACAATCTCTCCCACAATTTTCTCTGGCTGGCCTCTAATTTCACAGGGTAGATGCCGACCCGGATCGGGGCTGAAGGGGAAGGGGACGTTGCCCCCTCACCCCTGAGATCCGGTTTGGGGCGGTGAGTTTTAACTACCTGCTTCTTCCACCACCTTCATCCTTCTCGCATCCCTTTTCTTCATCTCTCTAGCCTATTTTTTTTACGCCGAGCCCAAGGTGGACCCGCCATGCTGATGAGCTGCCCGGCCACTGGGCGGGAGGTGTGGCCTCGAATAGGGGCAACCGGCCTCTTATTCACCCCTTGCAGAGCGAGCTACTGCAGGGGGTTATTAGCGTTTGCGTCCCGCACTCACAACAGGGTCCAATGAAAATCTAAAAAAAAACTAAATCTCATTTTTGGATTGATCTCTCTGGCACAGGGACTGAGTCTCTGACTAACCTAGACCTTCCTAAGGATTTTGGTTTGGATGCTCCTTCAGCTCCTGCTATTACTAATAGCGGAGCTGCAGCAGACAAGCCAGATGAGGTGGTTGCTCCTCGCTCATCTGGTCTTTCCACTGACAAACCTAAAAAGTTCACAGTACACACTTCTATGCAGAATATCGCAGCAAAACCTACTGAATTAAGCACTGAAACTAAATGCACTACCGTGGTTTCCACAGACGAGAACAATACAGACAACCATGCTGATACTATAAATGAAAATGACAATAAAGGCTTTAGGGAGGTTCCCAAACGACAATCTAATGATTAGGCAGTGGCTCCGCCCACTACTACCCAAGACACTAGAGACTCAAATGTTGTAACACTGGAACCTTACGTACCACGTTCCACTCATAGTCCAGGTAGGTCCACAGCTGAGAATCCTTGGATTCCAGTAGTGAGGCATAGAAAGGGACGATAGAGACAGCATCAACTGCAAGCTACTTTTGATTTTAGTTGTGCAGTCACAGCTCCAACTCCCTACTTTGATAAATACTTCTTCACCCAGTTTCCTGGATTAGAGTTAGCTACAGATGTAAATAACATTAAACTGGACATTAAAAATTGTCAAGGCTACAAAAAGTTCTCTACTGGTGGAGGCCCAAACTAGTGTGCAGGCCACCAAGATCAGATCATTAAAGTCTCTAGTGGGAAAGCAAACCACTGTTACTGCACACCGCCAATATAACACTGTTAAGAAGGTAATTAGCACCCCTACACTACGGCAGTCATCAGAGGAGGAAATACATGAACATCTGAAGGACCAAGGTGTCTCAGATGTCCGTTGAGTACAACAAAGACGAGATGGACAATTAGTACTAACCGTCACTTATATCCTCACTTTTAACCTCCACTCCTGTCCGCCAGTGGGTATTGGTTGAGGTGGACCAGTACCACTAACGCCCGCAGCAGTGCTACAAATCTCAGCACTTTAGCCATATAGCAAAACATTGCCGTAGAGAGGTAGATACATGTGCCCGATGTAGTGGGGAAGATCATCGCACGGATGCATGCACAAGTAAGGTGTCTTGCTTCCACTGTAAGGGACCTTACTACAGTAATGATAGACAATATCCAAAATAAAAATGTGAGAAAGATAACTTAGACCTACAGATGAGAGAGCGGATTCCTCGTTTTGTAGCTCTCTAAAAAATCTTAGACCAACACCATATCTATGAGCCTTTATACTCTGCTCCTTTCCAAGAGAGCAATGTCGCAATTAACAGTACAGTTGCTTCAGCAAGGACCACATCTAATCTTCCTACAACGTCAACCACTGCACATACTCCTTTCACATCCACGCCACAGAGATGGCATTATCACTCTGATGCTATCATGGATGTGGATGTAGAGGTGAAACAGGACCTACTCCTCTTGTGAGAACTAGGGGATCTCCTCCAAAAGTACAGTCTGCAAATAAAATGGATGCAGCTCCTATTTTGAAGAAAGCAGAACAAACAGAAAAGCTCTTAGAGACAATCTGCGTAAGTCTGACGACCCTCACACTCAAACGCGATCGCCTTCACGATCGCAAAAGACTACCTCTATTCCACCTAAAGAACAACAGCAACCGAAGACAGTCCCAGACCAAGCTCGCCTGGAACACAACAGTATGCAACTTCCAGACTAAAAATACTAAAATCCCAGCCGAGTGAGACTTCTGAGACTGCCCTACAACTGGAGACTCGTACTACTCACAGTACAAAAAAAGAGTCTTCAAACTTCGCATATAAAAACCTCCACATCTCCAAAATATAATGTTACACCTCGTCTACCAGAGAGTAATGTGCAAAAGATCCCTTTTATTGGCACTAAAGAGACTCAACTTCCAAGTTCTAATCTGTTTGTTCGCATCAAAATTCGCCTATTAAACAAGTATTAATCTGTTTGTTCATGTCAACATTCGCTTAGTTAACATGCTCTAATTCCTTTCTTTGTGTCAAAATGGAATAATTGAACAAAATCCAATCCGTTTCTTCGTGTTAAAATTCTAATATAGTTTTTGCGTGTCAAAATTCGCATTTTTATTTTGTTCTAATCTGATCGTTTCTGCTAAAAGTCGCTCAGTTAACAAGTTCTAACCTGTTCGCTCCTGTCGATATTCCCCTTATTTAATAGGTTCTAATCTTTGTGTTCATGTCAAAACTAGCTTATTTAACGGGTTCTACTACAGGGTGTTCTGAAAGTCACTGTGTACTTTTCTAATAATTTTTTTTTATATTTCAGATTTCGACCCCAAACCATTTATGTTAATAAATATGTAAGTGCAACTGATAGCGGTGTTTAGAAACAAAATAAGAAGGGTCCAAGCCTGTATTGATGCCAAGGGGGGTCACTTTCAACATAATTTATAATTGTCATTCATATTTACCTCCTGTATTCTATATTGAAACATTTATGTTAATAAATATGTAAGTGTACAGTGATTTTCCGAACACCCTGTATTTATGTTCATTTCAAAATTGGCTTATTTGAAAAGTTATAGCCTGTTCATTCCTGTCAAAATTTACGCATTCAATAAGTTTTAATCACTTCGTTCTGTCAAACTTCGTTCATTTAACAATTTCTAATATGTTTATTTATGTAAAAAAATTGCAATTTTAAAAAGTTCTAACCTCTTATTTCCTGTTAAACTGCCAAAATTCTCTTATTTAACAAGTTATAATAATCTTTCACATCAAAATTGTCCAATTTTACAAGTTTTAATATTTTATCATGTCAAAATTTGCTTATGTAACAAGTTTTAATTATTTCGTTCCTGTCAAATTTGCTTATTTAACACGTTCTAATAGGTTTGTTTGTGTTAATATTCATATTTTTAAGTTTTACGCTGGTCTTTTCTGTCTAAATTCTATTATTTAACAAATTCTAACCTCTTCGTTACTATATAATTCGCTTATTTAACAAATTCTAACCTGTTCGTTCATGTAAATTCGCTCATTTAAAATATTTTAATATGTTTATTCGAGTCAAAATTAGTTTATTTAACCCCGTAGGGGGCGCGGCGATTTGCCATCCTGGCCGCCGTGCTGACGGGACTCAACACCCCGCCCGGCCCCAGCTTAGCCTCTCTTCCTTCCTTCAAAACACTTGTTTCCTCTCTTTTCATGCAACCTCTCCCACAACTTTCTCTGGTCAGCCTCTAATTTCACAGGGTAGATGCTGACCTTCTTCTCGGCTAACCGTCCTGGATCGGGGCTGAGGGGGGAGGGGACAATGTTCCCTAACCCCTGAGATCCAGTCTGGGGTGGCTGGTTTTTAACAACCTGCTTCAACCCACCTATACCTTCCCCACATCCCTTTTCCTCTCGTCTTCAAAATCTATCTTTTTTACGCCGTGTCTAAGGTGGAGCCGCCATGCCGATGGACTGCCAGGCCACCAGGCGGGAGGGGTGGTCTGAAATGGCGGCGCTTGGCTCTGCCAGGCCTGTAAGCACAGCTTGCAGTGCGGGCAACTGCAGGAGGTGATGAGCTATTGCGTCCCGTAGCACAAATGGGGTCACCATGCCCAATGATAAAAAACAAAAACAAAAACAAACCCCAAGTTCCCCAAGAACATCAACGGAGCCGCCCTCGGGAAGCTCCCCCGAGAAAATGGAGGTCCCCCCCCTTGTGCTTGCGCATGGGACCCTCCATACTTCTTTAACCGGAGAGGAGGCTTACTCCTCTCCTACGCCAACGGGTGTAGGGGACTCCCCCTCACCCCCTTCTCTGGAGGTGCTTTCAGGCACCTCCCTATTTCCAGCGGCAGTCCCTCCTTTGCTTTCTAAGGGGACTGCCAAGAAAACCAGCAGGCAGCCCATTGCCGACCGCCCCTCGTGTAAGCAGGCCGGTAGGGCAAACCCCCTTAGGAGGAAGAATAGAGCCAGGCCCCTTCGGTCGCTTCCCTCAAAAGACCTGCTGGCAAAAATATTAAACCTTGCCGGGGTCAAGGCCTGTGCCTCCCCACTAAAGACTTATGACGCTGCCAAGGAGACCTGCGATGTCCTGGGAGGGGATGGCCAACTGGAGGCCCCTCCTGTGATAGCAATAGTCCTTGAGGAAAACCAGCCTCAGAAGGTAGGGCCTTCCATGAGGGGGAATCCGGGCTCGGCGCCAAGCACCGAACCCGAATCCGCCCCTATGCAAGGTCCTCATCAAACGGCTGTAGATTCTCAGGCAGTACAAGGAGGGGAGGGATCTCCTCCGGATGATGCCCCTGCGACCACCAGGACCATCTCCATTTCGGAGAAGGACCTGGCTGAGGCCGGTCCATCTGGCCTGGGGGCTTCTACCGGCGGGGGTGAGAAGCGGGTTCATTCCCCGCCCTCCTCTCCAAAAAAGAAAAGGACCAAAAAGACGAAGAAGACTCGGGGCTCCTCTCAATCCGCGGGGGCTACGGATACGGATGGGTCTGCTGCCACTTTGGCAAGCGACCAAGCCAAGATCGGCACATCCGGGCCCTCTGCTTCCCCGGGTACGGAGCTCCTGACGATGACAAAGACCAAAAGTGCACAGGGCGGAGCCTCGATGACATCGGGGCCCCTGATTCAGAGGTTACCTGGCGTTTTCGAGCCCGCTGGCTTCAAACGCTTCCTCATTATTCGCTCCACTGATGGCAGCATGTTCTCCAAGGGCAACATGATCCATCAGAGGAGAGGATTAGCTAGTGCAATTGGTAGAGAGCCGAAGGTAACCCGTTTCTCGGACGGGAGCCTTCTGGCGAATGCGGCGAATCCCGCCGAGGCGGCCAAGATAAGTGCTCTTCGGACACTTCATGGCACCCCGGTGAGTGTGACGCCGCACTCTACCATGAACTTTGTAAAAGGAGTAGTTTATGCGAGGGAACTCGTTGACTACTCCATAGAAGACATCACCCTAGAGCTGGCCGACCATGGGGCGGTCAAGGTCGAACGTGTGATGAGAAAACAGGGAGGGGCCTCGAGACCCACCCCTACACTCTTCGTCACGTTCGACTGTGACAAGCTCCCTGAGTCGGTGCGTGCCGGTTGGTACCGCTACCGCGTGAAGGCATTCGTGCCACTGCCGCGGCGGTGCTATTACCGTCACCGCTTCGGCCACACGAATCGATCATGTAGACGTGCAAAATCGGGGTCACCCGAAGTCTGTGTAAATTGCTCCAAGGTCGCACACGATAAGTCCAAATCGTGTGTGGCCAAGTGTGTCAATTGCGGAGAGCCGCACCCTGCTTCTTCGAAGCAATGTGGTGCATATCTCCTTGAGAAAGAAATCCTGGCCGTTCAGGCCCAGGATCGACTCTCATTCCGCGAGGCTAAGGACTTGGTCCTGGCGCGCCCGGCTCTGCCTGGGACGTCATATGCCTCAATAGTTAGAAAAGCACCCTCTACTCCTGGCCCATCCAGGCCAACGAGCACGGTTGTTTCCGCGCCCATTCGGAGCCCTTCTGCGGGCTCTACTACACCCGGGCGCTCCCCTGGTAGAGCTGGCGGCAAAAAGGGTTCACACCCAGCCCCGGCTAAAACCAGGGCTCCCCCCTCTTCCCCCAGCGTGACCGTTTCCCGTGAGGCGAAACGGCCACGCGCCTCCACAGAGTCGTTAGACTCACAGGAGGCAACACCCCTGAAGATGGTCGCTAGGCCATCTTCCGGGGTTCCTAAAGCTGTTCCCCGAAAGGAGGATAGCAACAAAGGAGCTTCGGCCCCTTCGCCCACGCCCCGAGGTGGAGCGAGTGGCTCGGAGACGGTGGTTCCTCGAAAAGAGGGCCCCCCGCCTCCCAAGCCGCAACGCCCGCCTAAGGTTTTGAGGCGGAGGGAGGAAAAGACTCGCATGGCGAGCCCAACCTCCCCCAATAAGTCCTCGAAGGCGACAGCGCCTTCAGCGCTTTGTCCGGCCAACAGCGCCCGGGGTTCTGCCCCCGGGAAGCGTACGGCCATTCCCGTGAGGGTCTTCAATTCGAGGAGGGCTCCCGCGTCTCCGAGCTAGGCCTGGAGGGCATATTCCTTCAATGGAATTGCCGTGGACTCCGGGCCAACTGGGAGGAGCTGCGGAGGCTCGTCTCGTCCCGTTCCCCGTTAGCTATTTTTTTGCAGGAGACCATGCTAGGCGCGTGCCCGCTGCCTGCCCTCCCGGGGTATAAGGGTCTTGCGACCCCACCACCGCGGGATGGCTGGGCTGGGGGATGCGCGGTTTACACCCGGCATGATGTCTCCGTTCTTCCTTTCTCTTCAGATACCTCCTCTCAGGCAGTGGCTGTGCATCTGCACCTGGATAGGAGGTATACTATCATTTCTGCGTACATTCCACCGTCAGCTGACTTCGACGTGGGGGACTTCCGCCGCGTCGTGGCACGGTTGCCGAGGCCCTATCTCTTGCTTGGAGATCTGAACGGCAGGCATCCTTTCTGGGGAGATTACTCCATAAATCTCAGGGGACAAGTCCTTGCCGATCTGATCGAAGAGCTTGAGATGGGTGTCCTAAACGTGGATGAGTTTACGCATCACTGTCCGAGAACCGCTTCATTTTCTTGCCTTGACCTATCTTTGTGCTCTTCGGATGCACAGCCTGATTTTGATTGGGGGGTGGTCGATGACCTCCATGGTAGTGATCACTTTCCCATTCAAATATCCTTTTCAGGGCAACTGCCGCCTGAGAGACCACCTCGGTGGTGCTTGGCGCGGGCGCGGGCGCGGGCGCGGTGGCCTGCATTTCAGGAAATGACTGAATTCTCTATCTCAGTCGAGGAGTTTAGGTCGGTAGATGAGGCCTTTGAGTTCTTCTCCGGCAACCTCATCGCCGTGGGCCTGACTACTATTCCTAGGACGTATGGCCGTTTTGCACGCCGACCATTCCCATGGTGGTCGGCCGAGTGAGAGACGGCCCTCAAACAGAAGCGTTATGCCTATATGCGCTATAAGCGCCGCCCGAACGATTTCACTGTCGCTGAATTTCGTTGGGCTAGGGCTAGGTTCCGGTATATTTCGAAGCACGCCCGCCGCTCTTCTTGGCGGGCATACGTGTCTTCCCTTAACTGGAAGACCCCTTTAGCTGAGGTGTGGAAGCGAGTCAAAAGGATTCTGGGCAATTTCTCGCAGGACCTTCCTCCCGTTCTCCAGGAGAATGAGACCGCAATCTCGGACCCCGCGTCCGTGGCGGAATCCTTAGCGACCGCTTTTTCCGCATTCTCTAGCCGTGATGCTGCCCCGCCAGCATTCAATGCACATCGTGATGTCGCGGAAGGCCGCCGGCTGGACTTTACCTCCAGAGGCGGAGAACCCTTCAACGACAAGTTTACTGTGAGTGAGTTGCGTTCCGCTTTCGCTTCGTGCGCGGACACCGCCCATGGTCCGGACGATGTCCCGTACGCCATGCTTAGACACCTGGGTGAGCGAGGCATGGCCTTTTTGTTAGATTTGTTCAACAAGATCTGGGTGGAAGGTCTTCTCCTAGACTCCTGGCGAATCGCTACTGTGCTCGCCTTTCGCAAACCAGGGAGAGATCACTCTACTCCGACCGGTTTCCGCCCAATCTCTCTAACCTCTTGCGTGTGCAAGTTTGTTTTTGAAATTGGTAAATGTTAGATTAGCCTTTTTCCTGGACAGCGGAGGCCATCTGTCTCCCGCACAGTGCGGCTTCCGCAAGTTCCACTCCACGTCGGATGCTCTGTTCCGACTGGAAAATGCCGTCTGCGAGGCTTTCCTTCGTAGACAGCACTACGCCACGGTCTTTTTCGATCTGGAGAAGGCCTATGATACCGCATGGCGAAACGGTATCATGGAGACTCTCCACACGATGGGGGCGAGGGGACGCCTCCCAATGTTTATATCTGAATTTTTGCGAGATCGTCGATTCCGCGTACGGGTGGGGGGAGCCCTCTCTGCCCCAAAAGAGCAAAAAGAGGGTGTCCCGCAGGGAAGTGTCCTCAGTGTCACACTCTTTGCCCTGAGCATCAACGGCATCACCTCGGTGATGCTAGAAGATGTTCTCGCTACGCTCTACGTGGACGACCTTTCGATCTCTTTTGGCGCGGCCCAGATGCCAACTCTGGAGCGTCGACTCGAACAGGCATTGAACCGCGTCTCTCGCTATGCCGAAGCGCACAGGTTTCGGTTTTCTTTGGCCAAGACTAAGGTGGTGCACTTCTGCCGCCATCCACGGCTTCACCCCGACCCAGATTTGTTTCTTAATGGGGTGCGCCTGGATGTGGTTGAGTCGCACCGTTTCCTTGGTCTTTTATTCGACCGACGCCTCACCTGGAAGGCTCATATTCGCAGCCTTAGAGTCTGTTGTACCCGCGCCATGGACATTCTCCGTTCCGTGACGTTCAGCGCTTGGGGCGCTGATAGGGCTACCGCCTTACTTTTTTTTATCGATCCTTTGTTCGCTCGAAGCTCGACTACGGATGCGAGTTTTATGCATCCGCAGCCGAGCGTTTATTGCGGAAGGTGGATTCAATCCACCACACCGGCCTTCGCCTTGCGACCGGTGCCTTTTGCACTTTTTCCATTGAGAGCCTGTTGGTCGATGCTGGGGAGATGCCACTCGCTCTGCGCCGCGTGCAGTGCATCACTCGCCTGTACGCGCGAGCCCGGCGCCTCCCTCAGTCGCCAACAGCTCTCACTGCATCCGCAGCTGATCTCGATGGTGCCTATGCCACCGAGAGACGCCAGTCATACCCTAAGCCCTTTGGGTTTAAGGCCAGGAAACTCCTTCGAGAGGTAGATATAGCTCTCGGGCCGGTGGCGCCCCTGGTTCTGCCCAGGACGCCACCCTGGAGGGTACCACATTTGGCTATTTGTCGCCACGCCTCTGCTCCCAAAGCTTGTACTGCGCCGGGAGTATTGCGTTCGACCTTTTTGGAGCACACATCGTGTCACGCTGGTACCGTACCAGTGTATACGGATGGCTCCAAGTCCCAAGAGGGGGTCGGCTTCCACGCCGTATCCCCTCTGTTTGAAGTCAGCGGGGCTCTACCAGGCGCTGCGTCTGTCTTCACGGCCGAGCTGGTGGCAATACACCACTCGGTACGGGAGATTACGCGACGTGCCCGGTTCGGAGACCGGATTGTGATCTATAGCGACTCACAAAGCGCCCTGAGTGCTCTCGGGGCATTGGAATCTCCGCATCCCCTGGTTCGCGATATCCGTGATGCCAGGCTTTTGGCGAGCCGGGCAGATGTTGAGATTATCTTCTGCTGGGTTCCTGGACATGTAGGAATTGCGGGGAATGAGCGCGCCGATGAGGACGCCAAAGAGTCCGCGAGGACTCTGCGACCGGACCAGCGTTTCGCTCTTCCTCACACCGACTACATGGCAGGAATACGGGCAGCTCTTTGGACTGCTTGGCAAAGAAGATGGGAGACGGTCGAAGGGAACTTAAAGTTGCGTGCCATTGCGCCGCGACTGTTCCCATGGACCTATCCCCCAATGCCGCGGCGGCTTCAGGTTGCTTTCTGTCGTCTCCGAATCGGACACACTCGTGTGACGCATCGCTATCTGATGGAGCGCTCGCCTGCGCCCTATTGCAACGACTGCGTCGTCCCCCAGACTGTTCGGCACATTCTTGTCGAATGTCCTAGTCTGGGTGATCTTCGCGCACGATACCTGTCCCAGTACCGGGATGGGTGGGGTCGCTACCGCCTGTCCCTTGTGCTCGGGACAGATTCGTGCACATTGACTTGTGGACTTGTTGACTTCTTGGGGGAGGCCGGCCTTCTCCCTATTATTTAAGCAAGGTTTGTTTGTTTTTTTTGTTTTGTTTTGTTGTTTTTGTTTTTTTTCTTTTAGTTGCACGCTCCTGCGCCGGGGGGACCTCCCTCCGACGCACCAGCTTGCTTCCTTTCCCCCTTTTGGGTTTTTTTTTTTCTCTCTTTAATTTTATTTTAAAGTAGCCTAGAACTAGGCCAGTTTTAATATGGCGACTAATGCATAAGTAGGCAGTCGCCAGATGAGCTCTTAAAAAAAAAAAAAAATTGGAGCACACATCGTGTCATGCTGGAACCGTGCCAGTGTATACGGATGGCTCCAAGTCCCAAGAGGGGGTGTGCTTCCACGCCGTATCCCCTCTGTTTGAAGTCAGCTTTGCTCTACCAGGCGCTGCGTCTGTCTTCACGGCCGAGCCCCCGTAAGGGGCGCGGCGATTTGCCATCCTGGCCGCCGTGCTGACGGGATCCAGCGCTCCGTCCGGCCCCAGCTTAGCCTCTCTTCCTTCCTTCAGATAGCCCGATTTCTCCCCTACCTCGTCGCTTTTCATACAACCTCTCCCACAACTTTCTCTGGTCAGCCTCTAATTTCACAGGGTAGAATGCTGACCTTCTTCTCAAGCCAACCACCCCGGATCGGGGCTGAGGGGGGGAGGGGACATTGTTCCCTAACCCCTCAGCTCCGGTTCGGGATGGTTTTTTTTTAACAACCTGCTTCATCCCCACCCACATCTTCCTCACATCCCTTTTCCTCTCCTCTTCACAACCTATATTTTTTACGCCGTGTCCAAGGTGGAGCCGCCATGCCGAAGGACTGCCAGGCCACCAGGCGGGAGGGGTGGTCCCGAATGGCGGCGCCTGGCTCTGCCGGGCTTGTAAGCACCTCTCGCAGTGCGGGCAACTGCGAGAGGTGATGAGCTATTGCGTCCCGTAATCAAAAGAGGGTCACCATGCCCATGTATGAAAAAAAACAAAAACCCCAACCCCCAACTTCCCCAAAAACATCTACGGAGCCGCCCTCGGGCAGCTCCACCGAGAAAATGGAGGTCCCCCCCCTTGTGCTTGCGCAAGGGACCCTCCATAATTCTTTAACCGGAGAGGAGGCTTACTCCTCTCCTACGCCTACGGGTGTAGGGGACTCCCCCTCACCCCCTTCTCTGGAGGTGCTTTCGGGCACCTCCCTATCTCCAGCGGCAGTCCCTCCTTTGCTTTCTAAGGGGACTGCCAAGAAAGCCAGCAGGCAGCCCATTGCCGACCGCCCCTCGTGCAAGCGGCTCGGTAGGGCAAACCCCCTTAGGGGGGAGAGGGAAGCCAGGCCCCTTCGGTCGCTTCCCTCAAAAGACCTGCTGGCAAGAATTTTGAACCTTGCTGGGGTCAAGGCCTGTGCCTCCCCACACCACCTGACTAGTGACAATACTGCCAAGGGGACCTGCGATGTCCTGGGAGGGGATGGCCAACTGGAGGCCCCTCCTGTGATAGACATGGTCCTTGAGGAGACCCAGCCCCAGACGGTAGGGCCTTCCATGGGGGGGAATTCGGGCTCGGCGCCAAGCACCGAACCCGAATCCGCCCCTATGCAAGGTCCTCCTCAAATGGCTGAGGGCTCCGAGGCAGTAGAAGGAGGGGAGGGATCTCCTCCGACAGGTGCCCCTACGACAACCAGGACCTTCTCCATTTCGGAGAGGGACCTGGCTGAGGCTGGTCCATCTGGCCTGGGGACTTCTGCCGGCGGAGGTGAAAAGCGGGTTCATTCCCCGCCCTCCTCTCCTAAAAAGAAAAAGACTAAAAAGACTCAAAAGACGAAGAAGACTCGGGGCTCCTCTCCATCCGCGGGGGCTGCGGGGACGGATGGGTCTGCTACCACTTTGGTAGGCGACCAAGCCAAGATCGGCACATCCGGCCCCTCTACCCCCTCGTGTGCGGAGCCCATGACTACGACTAAGACCAAGAATGCACAGGGCGGAGCCTCGATGACATCGGGGCCCCTGATTCAGAGGTTACCTGGCGTTTTCGAGCCCGCTGGCTTCAAACGCTTCCTCGTTATTCGCTCCACTGATGGCACCATGTTGTCCAAGGGCAACATGATCCATCAGAGGAGAGGATTAGCTAGTGCAATTGGTAGAGAGCCGAAGGTAACCCGTTTCTCGGACGGGAGCCTTCTGGCGAATGCGGCGAATCCCGCCGAGGCGGCCAAGATAAGTGCTCTTCGGACACTTCATGGCACCCCGGTGAGTGTGACGCCGCACTCTACCATGAACTTTGTGAAAGGAGTAGTTTATGCGAGGGAACTTGTTGACTACTCCATTGAGGACATCACCCTAGAGCTGGCCGACCATGGGGCGGTCAAGGTCGAACGTGTGATGAGAAAACAGGGAGGGGCCTCGAGACCCACCCCTACACTCTTCGTCACGTTCGACTGTGACAAGCTCCCTGAGTCGGTGCGTGCCGGTTGGTACCGCTACCGCGTGAAGGCATTCGTGCCACTGCCGCGGCGGTGCTATTACTGCCACCGCTTCGGCCATACGAATCGATCATGTAGACGTGCAAAATCGGGGTCACCCGAAGTCTGTGTAAATTGCTCCAAGGTCGCACACGATAAGTCCAAATCGTGTGTGGCCAAGTGTGTCAATTGCGGAGAGCCGCACCCTGCTTCTTCGAAGCAATGTGGTGCATATCTCCTTGAGAAAGAAATCCTGGCCGTTCAGGCCCAGGATCGACTCTCATTCCGCGAGGCAAAGGACTTGGTCCTGGCGCGCCCGGCTCTGCCTGGGACGTCATATGCCTCAATAGTTAGAAAGGCACCCTCTGCTCCTGGCCCATCCAGGCCAACGAGCACGGTTGTTTCCGCGCCCATTTGGAGCCCTTCTGTGGGCTCTACCCAACCTGGGCGCTCCCCTGGTAAAGCTGGCGGCAAAAAGGGTTCATACCCTGCCCCGGCTAAAACCAGGGCTCCCCCCTCTTCCCCCAGCGTGACCGTTTCGCGTAAAGCGAAACGGCCACGCGCCTCCACCGAGTCGTTAGACTCACAGGAGGCAACACCCCTGAAGATGGTCGCTAGGCCATCTTCCGGGGTTCCTAAAGCTGTTCCCCGAAAGGAGGACAGCAACAAAGGAGCTTCGGCCCCTTTGCCCACGCCCCGAGGTGGAGCGAGTGGCTCGGAGACGGTGGTTCCTCGAAAAGAGGGCCTTCCGCCTCCGAAGCCGCAACGCCCGCCTAAAGTTTCGAGGCGGAGGGAGGAAAAGACTCGCATGGCGAGCCCAACCTCCCCCAATAAGTCCTCGAAGGCGACAGCGCTTTGTCCGGCCAACAGCGCCCGGGGTTCTGCCCCCGGGAAGCGTACGGCCATTCCCGTGAGGGTCTTCAATTCGAGGAGGGCCCTCGCGTCTCCTCCGAGCTAGGCCTGGAGGGCATATTCCTTCAATGGAATTGCCGTGGACTCCGGGCCAACTGGGAGGAGCTGCGGAGGCTCGCCTCATCCCGTTCCCCGTTAGCTATTTTTTTGCAGGAGACTATGCTAGGCGCGTGCCCCCTGCCTGCCCTCCCGGGGTATAAGGGTCTTGCGACCTAACCACCGCGGGACGGCCGGGCTGGGGGATGCGCGGTTTACACCCGGCATGATGTCTCCGTTCTTCCTCTCTCTTTAGATACCTCCTTTCAGGCAGTGGCTGTGCAGCTGCACCTGGATAGGAGGTATACTATCATTTCTGCGTACATTCCACCGTCAGCTGACTTCGACGCGGGGGACTTTCGCCGCGTCGTGGCACGGTTGCCGAGGCCCTATCTCTTGCTTGGAGATCTGAACGGCAGGCATCCTCTCTGGGGAGATTACACCATAAATCCCAGGGGACAAGTCCTTGCCGATCTGATCGAAGAGCTTGAGATGGGTGTCCTAAACGTGGATGAGTTTACGCATCACTGTCCGAGAACCGCTTCATTTTCTTGCCTTGACCTATCTTTGTGCTCTTCGGATGCATAGCCTGATTTTGATTGGGGGGTGGTCGATGACCTCCATGGTAGTGATCACTTTCCCATTCAAATATCATTTTCAGGGCAACTGCCGCCTGAGAGACCACCTCGGTGGTGCTTGGCGCGGGCGCAGTGGCCTGCATTTCAGGAAATGACTGAATTCTCTATCTCAGTCAAGGAGTTTAGGTCGGTAGATGAGGCCGTCGAGTTCTTCTCCGGCAACCTCATCGCCGTGGGCCTGACTACTATTCCTAGGACGTCTGGCCGTTTTGCACGCCGACCACTCCCATGGTGGTCGGCCGAGTGTGAGACGGCCCTCAAACAGAAGCGTTATGCCTACATGCGCTATAAGCGCCGCCCGAACGATTTCACCGTCGCTGAATTTCGTCGGGCTAGGGCTAGGTTCCGGTATATTTCGAAGCACGCCCGCCGCTCTTCTTGGCGGGCATACGTGTCTTCACTTAACGGGAAGACCCCTTTAGCTGAGGTGTGGAAGCGAGTCAAAAGGATTCGGGGCAAGTTCTCGCAGGATCCCCCTCCCGTTCTCCAGGAGAATGGGACCGCAATCTCGGACCCCGCGTCCGTGGCGGAATCCTTAGCGACCGCTTTTTCCGCATTCTCTAGCCGTGATGCTGCTCCGCCAGCATTCAATGCACGTCGTGATGTCGCGGAAGGCCGCCGGCTGGACTTTACCTCCAGAGGCGGAGAACCCTTCAACGACAAGTTTACTGTGAGTGAGTTGCGTTCCGCTCTCGCTTCGTGCGCGGACACCGCCCATGGTCCGGACGATGTCCCGTACGCCATGCTTCGACACCTGGGTGAGCGAGGCATGGCCTTTCTATTAGATTTGTTCAACAGGATCTGGGTGGAAGGTCTCCTCCCAGACTCCTGGCGAATCGCTACTGTGCTCGCCTTTCGCAAGCCGGGGAGAGATCACTCTACTCCGACCGGTTTCCGCCCAATCTCTCTAACCTCTTGCGTGTGCAAGTTGATGGAGAAATTGGTAAATGTTAGATTAGCCTATTTCCTGGACAGCGGAGGCCATCTGTCTTCTGCACAGTGCGGCTTCCGTAAGTTCCACTCCACGTCGGATGCTCTGCTCCGACTGGAAAATGCCGTCTGCGAGGCTTTCCTTCGTAGACAGCACTACGCCACGGTGTTTTTTGATCTGGAGAAAGCCTATGATACCGCATGGCGATACGGTATCATGGAGACTCTCCACACGATGGGGGCGAGGGGACGCCTCCCAATGTTTATATCTGAATTTTTGCGAGATCGTCGATTCCGCGTACGGGTGGGGGGAGCCCTCTCCGGCCCAAAGGAGCAGGAAGAGGGTGTCCCGCAGGGAAGTGTCCTCAGTGTCACACTCTTTGCCCTGAGCATCAACGGCATCACCTCGGTGCTGCCGGAAGATGTTCTCGCTACGCTCTACGTGGACGACCTTTCGATCTCTTTTGGCGCGGCCCAGATGCCAACTCTGGAGCGCCGACTCCAACAGGCATTGAACCGCGTCTCTCGCTATGCCGAAGCGCACAGGTTTCGGTTTTCTTTGGCCAAGACTAAGGTGGTGCACTTCTGCCGCCATCCACGGCTTCACCCCGACCCAGATTTGTTTCTTAATGGGGTGCGCCTGGATGTGGTTGAGTCGCACCGTTTCCTTGGTCTTGTATTCGACCGACGCCTCACCTGGGAGGCTCACATTCGCAGCCTTAGGGTCTCTTGTACCCGCGCCATGGACATTCTCCGTTCCGTGACGTTCAGCGCTTGGGGCGCTGATAGGGCTACCGCCTTACTTTTTTATCGATCCTTTGTTCGCTCGAAGCTCGACTACGGATGCGAGTTTTATGCATCCGCAGCCGAGCGTTTATTGCGGAAGGTGGATTCGATCCACCACACCGGCCTTCGCCTTGCGACCGGTGCCTTCCGCACTTCCCCCATTGAGAGCCTGTTGGTCGATGCTGGGGAGATGCCACTCGCTCTGCGCCGCGTGCAGTGCATCACTCGCCTGTACGCGCGAGCCCGGCGCCTCCCCCAGTCGCCAACAGCTCTCACTGCATCCGCAGCTGATCTCGATGGTGCCTATGCCGCCGAGAGACGCCAGTCATACCCTAAGCCCTTTGGGTTTAGGGCCAGGAAACTCCTTCGAGAGGTAGATATAGCTCTCGGGCCGGTGGCGCCCCTGGTTCTGCCCAGGACGCCACCCTGGAGGGTACCACATTTGGCTATTTGTCGCCACGCCTCTGCTCCCAAAGCTTGTACTGCGCCGGGAGTATTGCGTTCGATCTTTTTGGAGCACACATCGTGTCACGCTGGTACCGTGCCAGTGTATACGGATGGCTCCAAGTCCCAAGAGGGGGTCGGCTTCCACGCCGTATCCCCTCTGTTTGAAGTCAGCGGGGCTCTACCAGGCGCTGCGTCTGTCTTCACGGCCGAGCTGGTGGCAATACACCACTCGGTACGGGAGATTACGCGACGTGCCCGGTTCGGAGACCGGATTGTGATTTATAGCGACTCACAAAGCGCCCTGAGTGCTCTCGGGGCATTGGAATCTCCGCATCCCCTGGTTCGCGAAATCCGTGACGCCACGGTTTTGGCGAGCCGGGCAGATGTCGAGATTATCTTCTGCTGGGTTCCTGGACATGTAGGAATTGCGGGGAATGAGCGCGCCGATGAGGGCGCCAAAGAGTCCGCGAGGACTCTGCGACCGGACCAGCGTTTCGCTCTTCCTCACACCGACTACATGGCAGGAATACGGGCAGCTCTTCGGACTGCTTGGCAAAGAAGATGGGAGACGGTCGAGGGGAACTTAAAGTTGCGTGCCATTGCGCCGCGACTGTTCCCATGGACCTATCCCCCAATGCCGCGGCGGCTTCAGGTTGCTTTCTGTCGTCTTCGAATCGGACACACTCGTGTGACGCATCGTTACTTGGTGGAGCGCTCGCATGTGCCCTATTGCAACGACTGCGTCGTCCCCCAGACTGTTCGGCATATTCTTGTCGAATGTCCCAGTCTGGGTGATCTTCGCGCACGATACCTGTCTCGGTACCGGGATGGGCGGGGTCGCTACCGCCTGTCCCTTGTACTCGGGACGAGTGCGTGCACCATGACTGGTGGACTTATTGACTTTTTGGGGGAGGCCGGCCTTCTCCCCTTTATTTAAGGTTCCTTTTTTTATTATTGTTTTGTTTTAGATTGCACTCTCCTGCACCGGGGTGAGGGGGACCTCCCCCCGCTGCCGGAGATTGCTTCGATTGTTAAGTTTTTCAAATTTATATTGATTGTTAAGTTTTCATATTTTAACTTTAAAGTAGCCTAATTCTAGGCTGTCGTGTTTTTCGGCGACTTATGCCCAAGTGGGTAGTTGCCAGATGGGCTCTATAAAAAAAAAAAAATTCACGGCCGAGCTGGTGGCAATACACCACTCGGTACGGGAGATTACACGACGTGCCCGGTTCGGAGATCGGATTGTGATCTATAGCGACTCACAAAGCGCCCTGAGTGCTCTCCGGGCATTGGAATCTCCGCATCCCCTAGTTATCGATATCCGTGACGCCACGGTTTTGGCGAGCCGGGCAGATGTCGAGATTATCTTCTGCTGGGTTCCTGGACCTGTAGGAATTGCGGGGAATGAGCGCGCTGATGAGGGCGCCAAAGAGTCCGCGAGGACTCTGCGACCGGACCAGCGTTTCGCTCTTCCTCACACCGACTACATGGCAGGAATACGGGCAGCTCTTCGGACTGCTTGGAAAAGAAGATGTAAGACGGTCGAAGGGAACTAAAAGTTGCGTGCTATTGCACCGCGACTGTTCCCATGGACCTATGCCCCAATGCCGCGGCGGCTTCAGGTTGCTTTCTGTCGTCTCCGAATCGGGCACACTCGTGTGACGCATCGCTATTTGATGGAGCGCTCTCCTGCGCTCTATTGTAACGACTGCGTCGTCCCCCAGACTGTTCGGCACATTCTTGTCGAATGTCCCAGTCTGGGTGATCTTCGCGCACGATACCTGTCCCGGTACCGGGATGGGCGGGGTCGCTACCGCCTGTCCCTTGTACCCGGGACAGATTCGTGCATATTGACTTCTGGACTTGTTGACTTTTGGGGGGAGGCCGGGCTTCTCCCCTTTATTTAAGGTTCTTTTTGTTGTTTTTCTGTTGTTGTTGTTTTGTAGGTTTCACTCTCCTGCACCGGGGTGAGGGGGACCACCCCCCGCTGCCGGAGATTGCTTCCTGGTTGTTAAGTTTTTCAATTTATATCATTGTCACGTTTTCATATTTTTATTTTAAAGTAGCCTAGTTCTAGGCTGTCGTGTTTTTCGGCGACTTATGCCCAAGTGGGCAGTTGCCAGATGGGCTCTGTAAAAAAAAAAGAAGAAGTTTATTTAACAAGCTTAACCTGTTAATTCCTGTTAAGATTAGCTTAATTAGCAGATTCTATGTTTTTTGTGTGTCAAAATTCGCATTTTAACATGTCCGTTCCTGTATAAATTAGCTTATTTAAAAGGTTCTAATCCGTTTGTTCTTATTAAAATTCGGTTAGATAACAAATCGTCATCTGTTTGTTCATGTCAAGATTTGCTTATTTAACAAGTTTTAATGTCTTTGTTCATGTCAACATTCAGATATTTAACAGGTCCTATGCTTCAAGTTCGTGGTAAAATGCATTTATTTAAAAAGTTCTAGTTTGTTTGTCCATGTCAAAATATGCCTATTTAACAAGTTTTAACATGTTAATTTTTGTCAAAATATGTATATTTAAAAGGTTTTAATCCATTTGTTCCTGTCAAAATTCACTTATTCAACAACTCCTAACCTGTTCGTTAATGTCAAAATTTTCATATTTAACAAGGTCTAATCTCTCTATTCATGTCAAATTGCTGTTATTTAATATGTTCTAATTTGACTACTCTTGTCAAAATTCCCTTATTTAACAGGTTTAACCTATTAAATTCTGTCAAAATTAACTTATTTACAGTTTCTAATCCCTTTTTTGTATCAAAATTCACTTATTAAAGGAGATCTAATTCGTTTGATCTCCTCAAAATTTGCTTATTTAACATGTTCTAATATGTTTTTGTGAGTTAAAATTTACATTTTAACATGTTATTATCTGCTCGTTCCTGTCAAAGATTAGCTTATTAAAAATATTCTAATCAGTTTGTTCACTTATTTACAAGATTTAACCTGTTTCTTTGTGTCAAAATTTGTTTATTTAAGTTCTAACGTTCTTTTCTGTCAAAATTCGCTTATTTATTAACTTCTAACACATTCGTTTGTGTAAAAATTCGTTTTTTGAACAGTTTGTAGTGTTTTTCGTGTCAAAATTATCTTATTTTACAGGTTTTTATGTTCTTTGCGTGTCAAAATTCACTTTGTCACATGTTCTAAGGTTGTTTTGCACGTCAAAATATGCTTTTGAACAAGTTCTAATGTCTTTGTTCTTGTTAAAAATCCGCCTATTTAACAAATTCGGAATTGTTCGTTCCTTTCAAGATTCGCTTAGTTAATAGGTTCTAATTTTTAATTCATGACAAAATTATCTTATTAATTGTTATAATGTTTGTTCATTTCAAGATTCCCTAATTTAATAAGTTCTAACCCGTTTCTTCCTGTAAATATTCTGTTAGTTAACATGTTCTAATCTTTTATTCCGAGCGCTTTAACCTTTATTAAACAGGCCTCATTGAAGAAAAGCGATCGGAAACTTATTTTACTTTTTCTGTCAAGCGTCGTTCCTGAACGATTTCTGCATCTACTTGGCTTAAAGAAACCCTCAATTTAGCAACTCCAATTCTAAGGTGTCTGTAAAGTTACTGTGCAGTAGAAAAATGCTTAAGTCAAGTGAATTTGCTTACAACACTGCGGTTTCTCCTACAGTAAATGCTGGAAATGTTCCCCAAATGCCTGAATACAAGTCTGTACACGTCGTTGCATATTATCTAGCATATTCTGAACGGTGGTGGGAGTAATCTGTTCAGCATGTTGGGTAATAGCTGTTTAAACTCTTCCCCATTTTACGGATTGTTCTCGCACATCCGTCCCTTCAGTGTACCTCAGAGATAAAAATCCCTAGGTCTGATGTCTGAAGACCTAGCAGGATAGATTCCGCGGGAGATTATGCGATCAGCAAAGAAGTTTTTCAGGGGCCGAATGTGTAGTTGCCCCGTGTTGTTGAAACCAACCTTCTTCAGGCAACGCTTATTGAGCTGGTCTCTGAATGGTTTCAAAATGTGAATATAGTAACGTTCTCCGTTTACGAGGTCGTCGAAGAAAAATGGGCAAATGATACTCGTGCGATTTAAAGCACACTACACCCCGAATTTCCGACAGTGTAGAAGAATTTCTTTGAGTTCATGAGGGTTTACAGTGTTCCATCGACGAGTGTAATGGTTGTTGATGCATCTGGAAAGATAAACCAATTGCAGTAATCATCGTGGGACTGGTGATCACGCTCTTTCATCTCATGCACTACGGATACCTTATATGGAAAGAACTTAACTTCTTCCGAGAATGTCGTGCACTGTACTCTTTGGCAAATGGACCTGGTCAGATAAGCGTCTTACAAACTTCTTTGGACTCTTCAGAATCACTTCCTGGATATCAACAACATTGTCTTCTGAGGTTATGGGTCTACCAGTTCGGGGATCCTCTGCAACACTTGCCGCTTGGCGAAATTTGGTTTGCTTTACTTGAGCCTTTTTAGTCTCGTGCGAGTCAGGCCGCGAGCGACTTTTTTGTTTTGTTTTTATAATAACATTGTAACTACTTGCCCAATTTTAACGAAATTTGAAACCCTTATGTTATTTAACATTATCTTTCGAATGCTATAATTTCCAAAGTCCTCCCAAAGTTATCCCGAGAATTATTTTTTTCTGGCAATAACATCATAACATTTTGGCCGATACTCTGCTAGACTAGATTAGGCTATAATATGCTATAGTCTGCTAGGCAAGCCTAGAATAGGCATAGGTGGTCGTTATCGCGATATCGATATCGGGTTATCGGTTATCCGATATTTTTACCCCGCGTTATCGATTCATAGGCATCGCCGATACTTTTGGTTCTAAACTAGCGATAATCGATAATTTCAGTTTTTGGTTCCAGTTTAGCACAAGGGCGAGCCACGCGTGCCTTGGAGGCAGAAATAGGTAGGCCTGAGCTGGGAAGGAGGATCCTCAAAACCTATGAAGAGATGAAGGAGAGCCTCACCAGGTAAGAAACTAAGAAACAGTATTCAAATATTCTTACTATTGTATTATAAAATAACGCTATATATAGTCAATAATTAATATTGTAATATAATTTTGAATTTATCAGTTATCACCTTATCGGGCAAAAAATTATCGCCAGTTATCGATTATCGGTTATCGATGATAAGGTTATCGTTATCGATTTATCGGTTATCGTGATACATTTTTTCGTTATCGCGCCCACCTATCAGAATAGGCTATGCTATGCTAGGGTATTATAGGCTAGGCTATACTATGCTAAGCTATGCTAAGATATAATGTACACGGGTAAAATATACTATGCTAATTTAGGATATAATACGCTATGATAGGATAGCATATAGTATATATGTTAGGATAGACATTAATAACCTATGCTTGACTAGGTTATAATAGTATAGTATAGGATATACATGTCTAGGATAGTAAACTTTACTATCCTATAATATATGCCAGGCTGTACTAGGCTGTTAGGCTAGTCTTTACTATGTTTTCTAGGCTAAGATAGGCCTTACTATATATTCTCTGTTAGGCTAGGCTAGATTAGTCTAGGCTAAGTCATACTATGCCCGGCTAAACTATACTATGTAAGGCTAGGCTATACTATGCTAACTACGCTAGAGTATGGTATGGTAAGTTCTACTATTATAGGGCATCATATGCTAGACTTGGTTATACTAATCGGGAGATCTACAGTGTGCCTTTCAAAATAGTATAGCAATTACTCCCGGTCTTTCCTGCAATTTCCCTCACATGTAAGTGGAACTTGAGTGAAGCCTCCACTCGGACACCAAGATCTTTATGATTGTCAATATTTTGATTGGTTGGTCAGCAATGAAATAAGGTAGAGGGGCAGGAGCATCAGGAAGTTTTCGATAAAAAAACATCCTGACACATTTTTCAACTGAAAAAGAAAGTCCCCAAGGACAACTTGTTCTTTGAAGAAAATTAATATCATTCTGTAGATCTATGTGAGATAATAAGTAATCAGACTTAGAAGCAGAGACTAAATATAATTTTAAATCGTCAGCAAAAAGACAAAACTTGCAACTTAACTAAGAGACTACATGAGTAATATAAACAAGTAAAAGTAATGGCCTAATCACCGACCACTGGGGAACACCACTATTGACTTTCATTTGGTGGCTCTGACTGCAATGAACAACCACTTTTATTTTTCTATCCAACAACTAGTCTTTTAACCAGCCTAGCAAACAACTTTCCACACCAATGAAAGATAGCATTGTCTGTAACAGTACATGGTTCACTACATCAAAGGCCTTGCGGAAATTAAATAATATTATATCAACTGCCAAGCCATTATCATAAGCCTGAGTTACATAGTCATAGGAGCATAGTAGTCGATCAGAAACTGATCGGCACGATTGGAAGCTAAACTGGTAAGGGAAAAGCAAGTGATTTTCCTTCAGGTAATCATAAGTTGAGACACAACAACCCTTTCAGGTCAAACTAATAGGCCTATAATTCAAAGGATCCGAGTGAACTCCTCCTTTAAACAATGGCATAACATCTGCATCTTTCCAGAAGGAAGGAACCTTCATAGATGAAATTGATTTACAGAACAAAAGTAACAAAGAGTAGTTAATGGAAGGGGCACATTTCTTCATAAAAATTGATGAAATACCATCAGGGCCTGCACTAGTTGAAAACTGAAGCCTTAGAAGTATCTCTTCAATTTTGAAGATGTCAAAACTAACAGCTCCGAACAAGAATTTGCTATTACAATATTGCAAAGGAAAGGGGTTTTGCAAGTTAGAATGAGTAAAAACCGTTGAGAAAGCAGTCACAAAATGGTTAGCCATACTTGCTGGCTCCGCAGCCACTCATCATCACTAAGCAATGGTCATATAGTACGCCTCTGAACCTTCTTACTACGGAGGTAAGAATGAAAGCGCTTGACATTTGAATTATCAGAAGAAATCAACGACTCTTCGTAATTAATGACACTCTGCTGGACAATATTACCAAACTCAACTGACAAGCTTCTAAACGCATGCCACAATCTCAATGCTAAAGGAGATAATCTGCCAAACCTAGTTCGTGCCTTTTACTCTGCTTGATTGCATTAGGGATAGATCTGGTCAAAGGATGTTTCTTAGGATTAAATGGCTGCTTCAAAGGAAAGAATTTCTGGAAAGTTTCATGAAGTACAGATAAAAAACGTATCTGCTCGTCAATATTCAGTCCAGAAAACTTAGATTCCCAATGAATATCTGTAAGATGCAAATTTATTAATTTATAATTTCCTTTGAAAAAAATTAAATTAATAGTACTACGAGGACTACTATTAGAACCAGAATAAAAACAAAATAAATAATCAAAGATAATAGGAAAATTGTCGCAACCAGGAAAGGAGTCAAATATCGACAGATTAGATATTCTATCATTTTCTGTAGTAAAAGTTGAATCGTGAATGTTATTAGAGCGGAGGTAGGTAGACATTTTTACCCCATTGTGTAAGACCTAAAGAAGCAAATAGGTCATGAAATATACTATCAAGGAGAGAACTGGCACAAGGAACCTCAGAAGACCAGTCAATAGATGGTAAGTTGAAATCACCGACCAAAATAAGCTCTCTGTCAATGCAAAATAAATGAAGATACGTGATGAGAGCAAGGCTATGAAAAAAAGAATAGCTCAGAAGCCTATAAAAAACACACTGTTACACAAAAATCAGGCAAATACACTCCAACAGTGTTAGGATGATCACAGAAAGATTGACCAACCTTAATATCATCCCGAACATATAACCCAACACCATGAATCATCATGTCAGACACAGATTCATTCCTGAAAAACTTAAAACCCGGAAAACTAACTACAACATCAGAAATATCTGAATTCAACCATGACACACACAACATAGCCCAACTTTTGAACTAGAAACCAAGTCGAATAAAAAGTGAACCTTGTTAACCAAACAGTTAAGATTCATCAAGATGAAAGTAAGAGAGAAACTTTGAACAGAAGAAACCTTTGAATAGGGTGAAACTACTGCTCGTTTTTTTCCCCGATGACCAATCCTAGAGAATTAGCGGGAATAGGATTATTTTGGGCTGGTTGAGAAGCACTGGATGCTGAGGGAGTTTGGGATGTTAGAGTAGAAATCAGTGCAATAATAGTAAATTAGTTCTCATTGGTAGTTTCGATTGAAATGAATAATTCCATTTTTATATGTGATCATACTCTTTCACATATTCAATTAATATTGTTTAATTAATAATTATTTACTTTGTATCATAATAAAACAAAAAAATTAATCGCTTTCCTTGCAATCTTCCAAAATAAACGGTATCCATTCTACGTTCTACAAATTCACTTCGAGCAGTCAATGCCTTCGTTGGTTTTGGAGCTGAATCAAAGCAAAAGCAAGTCTTACTGGTATACAATATATTGTCAGTGGAACCTACGAAAATTCCATAAACTCAGGATAAATTTAATGCACCCTGGTATCAAGAATAATCTCCTTCTGTGGGTTTAGGTTCAGAATCGTGGGGCTAAAATCTTCAAAGCTAGGAAGTTGCAAAGAGGTTACTGCTCACCAAAGTAAACATACAGGATAGACTGACATTCTGCACAAAACGCAAGGAACGGACGGCGGAATACAGGTACCAGGCATCTCATTATGCATCCTTATCGAAACTCAGGAACTTATAGGGGTCCTACTGTCCTGAGAGTACCCCAAATGCATCCTCTTGGCACATAATTTACCCTTAAAGCTGATGTATAGTTTGACAGACGCAATGAAAAGCTCTAAAAAAGAGGGAACAATCGAAATATTAATAGTCATAAAATTCATTATTAGTTATAAACAGTTTTAAATTCCCATATATCAATTTAATTGTTTTCTCTGCTTCCATAAATATATTTACATGGTTTAGCTAAATAATTCCGATTATAATCTTAAAATGTAAAGGTTAGGAACCACAATTTTCTGTCACTGCTAAAGCCTTTCACCGTGACTAGAGTGACCTCCTCCATCAAACCCAATACTTAGAACTCCACCATTCTTTTGATGGCTCCTCTTGACCTACGCAACGTACGACCATTTTCTCTACCCCAAGAGCTGCAAATCAAAATTTCGCAAAAAGAGTAAGTGACCAAAGGTTCGACAGCAATGAGTCGAGTAATGAACAACTTTCTACAGGTTCTTATGTCCAGAGCACTGAAAGAAACTACTTAATTTTTCCGATGATGTAGAACTAACGAAAGTAAGGCTGAATAATCAGTTCAGTAGTTGTTTCAATTCGGGATGGAACTGATTTTAAAACCAACTTAATTTGCAGAAAATAATTAAAAGAGAACGGAGATAGCGCCTGTTATAAAAAGAAGGTTAGCGACAAGCTTAGAGATTAAAAGTAGTAAATAAAGGTCTTATAGTTCGCAATGCCGTTTGTACGTTGCTAATATCAATGAAAATGGTAATATTCCTATTAACGATAGCTTAGTCGTTTTTAAGAGATGGAATTTAAGCCCAACCTTAGATTGAGAATTAATACGAATAAACGCAATTCTAGATAAATATTTAGTATATACTAGTACTGAAATATAGAAATGTAGATGACTATCTCCTGTTATGGAAGGCACTATTTTCTTTTGATTCCTAATATCATTTAAATGATAAAATCCAAATATTTAATTTATAAAAGAACCGAAATAATTTTCTACATCACTATAAACCGTTATAAGTTCGGAAGCAATCTATTTGGACATTTTTTTAAATTCTTTTTATATGCGAGTTATTTTGAAATAATTTAAAACGTAACTTTAATTTAAGTTTAGAATTACGTTTAGTATCATTGATGAAAGATTTCTTAACATTTAGACTCTATCCAGTCGCTACATTTGCCTTGTGTCGTCTACACTTTTAAGTGTCTAAAAGGAAAGCCGCTATTACCTACTTTAAAATTGTTAATTTTGCTCGTTCTATATCTTTTTATTTTCTATTCTCCTTTGAACATTTTATACTTTCCTTTTTCATACCCCCTCATAAATTTTAGGAGTCTTTATAAAACTTTACAACCTTAAGTTAACGACTCGAATTTATTGAGTTCTCCCCATCACTTTTAAATTGACCCTTAATTATTGTTTATATTTCAACCTTTTTTTGTTCTCTCAATCAATTTCCTCAGTTATGGAGTAGAAGGGACATTTTATTATTTGAAGACTTTCTTACTTTGCTCAATTATGAAGCTTTGTGCGATTTATTTATTTAATGCGATTTATTATTTTAATTAAAACTTTATTATTTGCTTATATATGTACTTTTGGTTTACAGTAGTGTAACATTCTCAGTTTGATTGATTGATAGAAAAGTCAGCCAACAGAAAATAGAAATATCTTATTCCAAACGCTTTCGGTGTTTTTACAAATGCCTTAATGGAAGCTTTGTCAACGAGTCGAAGGCCACAACTTATATTGTGAGAACAGGGATAAGAGGCATATTTCATTAAAAAAAATATATCTATATATTTAAAAATAAATGGTATGAAGGCGAATAATGCAGGAGTCATATTAAAGCTTGAATTGGGTGCAATACAAACACATTCAGGAATAGTTCTGGAAGCATACATAATTACTAAAATACCTAAGCACTTTAGCACTGTCCCACACTATTACATGATTCAAGAGGCAACTAAGTATGCACGGGTAAAGAAAGCTCTCTATTCGATGCAACCGCGCGCATGTTATTGACATTGATTATTCGTAAGCCCAATGCTTTCCTTGTTAGCTGTAAATAGTTTTCACGGCGTTTGTGCATTAACCCTCATTCGAGCCAAAGTGAACGGAAGGAAGTTTATTCCGAGCTCTCGGACCCTATGCTTTGGTCCTTCTTGGAGATGTTACAGCGATGATCGATGAGAATGATTTGTGACTTGAATTGGTAAAAGTGATGAGGTATGAACATTGAGAGCGGCTAAGTAGTGGGGTATTACAAGAAAGTTCTAGACTTGCACAGGGGTCAGGGGATCTGGCAAATCTCTATGGTATAGTTTATCAGCTTTGTTAAGTGTATGCGAGGTTATGAGTGTAGTGCTATGTCTGGTTGCTTCTTAATCTTTTTGTTTGCATTTTATATCTTCTTTATTCTTTCATGTTTTATTTTTTTTTTGTTTTAATCTTTGGAGATGAATGCATTTTATTTCTGTTGGTCCTTTGCTTGAATACTTCAATCAGGATCGCACAGGTACTCCTTCGGTATTTTGATTTGTGCCTCGTAGAATAAATCCTCAATGTCCTTGAAATGGTGGTTCGCGTAGTTTCTAGCATAGTTCCATTTGTAGATTCCTTTCTCTAGATGTTATTAAGTTCTCATGTAGTCTCTAGCATAGTTCCATTTGTAGATTCCTTTCTCTAAAAGTTATTAAGTTCTCTTGTAGTCTCTAGCATAGTCCCATTTGTAGATTCCTTTCTCTAGATGTTATTAAGTTCTCTTCTAGTCACTAGCATAGTTCCATTTGTAGATTCCTTTCTCTAGATTTTATTACGTTCTTTTGTATTCTCTAGCATAGTTCTATTTGTATATTCCCTTCTCTAGATGTTAATAAGTTCTCTTGTAGTCTCTAGCATAGTTCCATTTATAGATTGCTTTCTCTAGATGTTATTAAGTTCTCTTGTAGTCTCTAGCATAGTTCCATCTGTATATTCCTTTCTCTAGATGTTATTAAGTTATCTTGTATTCTCTAGCCTAGTTACATTTCTAGACTCCTTACTCTAAATGTTATTAATTTATCTTGTAGTCTCTAGCATAGTCCCATTTGTAGATACTTTCCTCTAGATGTTATTTAGTTCTCTTGCCCCCAGTTATTCGGGCATTTATACTTCTTTGTATAGTTTCAAGTCTATTCCTTCGGTCGTAATTTCTTCTTTGTTTTTCCTCTTGTTTTTTTAGTCGCTTTCACACCACTCTATAAATTACTATGGCGGTCCATAGGTCAGCCGGTCGAATGGTAACCATTTTACTTCTCCATAAGTTTTTGAAAGTTTGGAAGGTCGTAAAGTCATATGGTCATAAAGTCATAAGTCAGAATAATTAAGAGCATGCGACTTAGCTTTGTTGACTTTGTTTCTTTGTACCTTAAAATCGCTTTCCTCTTAATTTTTCATCTATTGGTTCCGTCAAACTTGTTTACTCTTCTGAATAGTTCTCGTCTCCCTCGCTTTCTTCCTTCCTTTAATAGTCAGTCCTAATTGATTTCTTCTGTGATTTGGGTGAGTTTTCTAATTTGTCCTTTTCGCTAGTTACTTTCCTTTTGTCAGTTTTACTTCTACTCTTCTTTTATTCTTCTTCTTAATTCGTTTCTTCAGAAACTAGTTATTCAGTTCTCTTCTCAATAATATCCCCTATCCTCATCTTCAGCATTTCACTCGAGGATGTGTTCTCTGGGAATCATAGGGTATTCTTTAGGCTTTTCTTACTCATGAGACTAAAATCCGTTTGTGAGGTTTGCGGGTAAAGCGGTTAGTTATACAAACACACTCCAATTATGTATTATATTTATTTAAAAGGTCAGGTCGGAATTCTTCTTGGTTGCTCAAGTCAAGTTGCTGCAGCTGCGTGAATGGAAAGCTTGTAGGTTGACGTGTAAGGCTGACACTTGGCGTGGAGTGAGCGATTGAGTCGAGCGAATAACGAGACAATGACGATACAATATGATTTGCATCTCTTCTTAGTGCCACTAAATATGTCCGAATGGCGTGATGTTGCCAGGTGTGGCCATCGTATTGTTAACAGCGGTCGCTATCTGTGCCACGGGGCTCGTTATGTTCGTTAGGTAAACATATATTGGATATGTCATCACTACTCCATGGTTGCACTTGATTATTTGAGGGAGGATGCTCATCGCATCTTGTTGGAGTACTGTTTCTTGCAATATCTAGCTAGGTTTGCCTCATCCTTCTGGTATTCTCTTTCAGCGCTTTTTCTTTTTTTCATCCTGATGCTCTTCCTCTTCGGGAACTTCGTTATGAGGGCCGATGCATTTCCCTGGTTATGCCTTTCAATTTTTCAGCCTGAGCGGCTGAAAAAGAAGCAACCTAAAGTTATTCTATTGCAAATACGGAGTTGGGTAACTGGCAGAGGTCACGGCTTTATTGCATATTATAATGAATTTTCCTCCAATTACAGGGACAAAAGCCCTAAAATCCACTCGAGGCCAATCAAAGAAAAGAAGGAGGAAAGAAAATCAGAATGAACGGGGCTAAAGGGATGTAAATTATATAAGTTATACGCAGTTACTTTATTTTTAGTCATTTATATGTTAAAATAATATATATCATTTCTACTCTTAAACAAGTGATGTTCTTTCAACGATTTGGGAGGATAAAGCAGTTCATAAAGGAGTAATTTTGTAGGATTAAAATTTCCATAGTAACGCAGTGTTAAATATTTTGTTACTAACCTTGCAGCAGGTTTGCTAGTCGCCACTCGGTTACCTAACTCAAATATCAACTAATAGTTTATATCAGTGAAACCTTTTACTATTTTAGAGATTTCGATGAGTTTATGGCGGAAACGGCGATTTGACACGAAGGCAAATTAAATTCCCTCTGCCAGACTTCATAGAATTTATTTCTAACTTCAGGAATTAATTTCGTCACTCAATCTTGAACGCGTTTTAAAGTTAAAATTAAAATCAGGAGACCAAAATTGAACCACATGTTCCGGGTGAGATCTGACAAGCGCTTTATATAATGAAAGAATATTAGCTTTGGATTTAAATGCCAAACTCCTGGCTAAGGAAGGCAGAACTCTGTCCAATTTGGGAGCTAATACAGTGCATTGTTATGCAAAGTTTACACCACTCGAAATTATTACACCCAAAACATTTTACAATGTAAAGGAAGTGCCTGAAGAGCGCACAAACTGGAAAACTTCTCAATATTTTGATTAGAAAAAATCCCTTTAGAGCGACAATCCGCAGAGTCTAAAAATAATGAAGAAAAACATTTTTCCATCACTATTTAATGACACCGCCATTTAATGACAAGGCTCTTGACCGGATAATAACACCCGCATAAGGATGAGTAAGACAATCCTTGGAAAACTTAGGGCACAAGGACCATGTCCTCTTTAGGGGACTAATGGTCAGGAATAATGGTACTACTCTGCATTTACCAGCAACCAGCGCCCGTTTAGAACTATTCTCTGGCTCATGGGGAAATCATCCATTCGAAGCAGGGAAGTAGTGGACTGGAAACCCCTTAAGCAGATTCTGGGAGATGGATTATTGATGTGTTGTGTGTGTTTAAGAGAAACGAGGAGATGTGTTGTAAATTTGTTATGTACATATATGATGGCGCAAAGAGACACGGGTACCTGCTACTATGCGAAAGACTCGATGCCCCGCTAGTATTGGCGACAGCTCCATACAATCACCAAACTTTGTACATCCGCTCTGATCGGGACTACAACCCGTGTACCGTGGCAGGCTCAATGCACTGTCAAGGTGGCTATTCGTTGCTATAGTAACCGCATACCAGAAGAGCTATAGTATATGGGCATTATAGCAACGAGTTGCCCCTTTCATACTACATCAGGCGCGCCTCGGTACTTTGCAAGGTTTATTAAAATAACAACCTGACTTAACCTAACCTAACATTTATGAAAGCACATTACTTAAAAGTTCGGGATACGACCCGGTTGAGCGGAAGCGCCGCTTCCGACTACAGCGATGTTAAGTCACATCGAGTAGGGTTAGACCACGGATGGAGACTCATTTGAATAGCCTTGCCAGTGGCGACCCATTCGATATTAACCTCCTTTCAATAGCGCAACTCTGTGGTAAACCCTTGTCAAGAAAGACAATCGGTATTAAGCTTCTTTCAATAGGGCAGATGTGTGGTAAACCCTTGTCAAGAAAGACAATCGGTATTAACCTCCGTTCAATAGCGCAAATCTGTGGTAAACCCTTGTCAAGAAAGCCGATCGATATTAACCTCTTTTCAATGGCGCAAATCTGTGGTGAAGCCTTATCAAGAAAGCCAATCGGTATTAACCTCCTTTCAATAGCACAAATATATGGTAAAACCTTGTCAAGAAAGCCAATCGATATTGACCACCTTTCAATAGCGCAAATCTGTGTTAAACCCTTGTCAAGAAAACCAATCGGTATTAACCTCCGTTCAATAGCGCAAATCTGTGGTAAACCATTGTCAAGAAAGCCAATTAATATTAACCTCCTTTCAATAGCGCCAATCTGTGGTAAACCCTTGTCAAGAAAGTCATTCGGTATTAACCTCCTTTCAATAGCGCAAGTCTGTGGTTTACCCTTGTTAAGAAAGCCAATCGGTATTAACATCCGTTCAATAGCGCAAATCTGTGGTAAACTCTTGTCAAGAAATCCAATCGATATTAACCTCCTTTCAATGGCGCAAATCAGTGGTAAACCCTTGTCAAAAAAAGCCAATCGGTATTAACCTCCTTTCAATAGCGCAGATCTGTAGTAAACCATTATCAAGAAAGCCAATCGGTATTAACCTCCTTTCAATAGCGCAAATCTGTGGTTAACCCTGGTCAAGAAAGCCATTCGGTATTAACCTCCTTCCAATAGCGCAAATCTGTGGTAAACCCTTGTCAAAAAAGCCAATCGGTATTAACCTCCTTTCAAAGGTGCAACTCTGTGGTAAACCATTATCAAGAAGCCAATCGGTATTAACCTCATTTAAACAGCACAAATCTGTGGTAAACCCTTGCCTAAGAAAGCCAATCGTTTTTACCTCATTTTATAAGCGCAAATATGTGGTAAACTCTTGTCAAGAAGGCCGAGTGGGATTAACCTCCGTTCAATAGCGCAGATCTGTGGTAAACCCTTGTCAAGGAAGTCAATCGGTATTAACCTCCTTTCAATACGCAAATCTGTGGTAAACCCTTGTCAAGAAGGCCAATTGGTACTAACCTTCTTTCAATAGCGCAAATCTGTGGTAAACCCTTGTCAAGAAAGCCAATCGTATTAACTTCCTTTCAATAGCTCATATCTGTGGTAAACCCTTTTCAAGAAAGCCAATTGATATTAGCCTCCTTTCAATAACGCAAATATGTCGAAAACCCTTGTCAAGAAACCAATCGGTATTAACCTCCTTTCAATAGTGCAACTCTGTGGTAAACCATTGTCAAGAAAGCCAATCGTATTAACCTCCTTTCAATATCACAAATCTGTGGTAAACCCAGGTCAAGAAAGCCATTCGGTATTAACCTCCTTCCAATAGCGCAAATCTGTGGTAAACCATTGTCAAAAAAGCCAATCGGTATTAACCTCATTTAAATAGCACAAATCTGTGGTAAACCCTTGCCAAGAAAGCCAATCGTTTTACCTCATTTTAAAAGCGCAAATCTGTGGTAAACCCTTTTCAAGAAAGCCAATTAATATTAGCCTCCTTTCAATAACACAAATATGTGGAAAACCCTTGTCAAGAAACCAATCGGTATTAACCTCCTTTCAATAGTGCAACTCTGTGGTAAACCATTGTCAAGGAAGCCAATCGTATTAACCTCCTTTCAATATCACAAATCTGTGGTAAACCCAGGTCAAGAAAGCCATTCGGTATTAACCTCCTGCCAATAGCGTAAATCTGTGGTAAACCCTTGTCACAAAGCCAATCGGTATTACCCTCCTTTCAATAGCGCAAATATGTGGTTAAATATTATCAAGAAAGCCAATCAGTATTATCCTCCTTTCAATAGCGCAAATCTGTGGTAAACACTTGTCAAGAAATGCCAATCGGTATTACCCTAATTTAAATAGCGCAAATCTGTGGTAAACCATTATCAAGAAAGCCAATCGTTGTTAACCTCGTTTCAATTGCGCAAATCTGTGGTAAACCCTTGGCAAGAAAGCCACTCGGTATTTACCTCCTTTCAATATCACAAATCCATGGTAAACCCTTGTCAACAAAGCCAATCGGTATTAACCTCCTTTCAATAGTGCAAATATGTGGTTAACCCTTGTCAAGAAATCTAATCGATATTAACCTCTTTTCAATGAAGCAAATCTTTGGTAAACCCTTGTGAAGAAAGCCAATCAATATTAACCTCCTTTCAATAGCGCAAATCTGTGATAAACCCTTGTCAAGAAAGCCTATCGTTATTTACCTCCGTTCAATAGCGCAAATCTGTGGTAAACCCTTGTCAAGAAATTCAATCGATATTAACCTCTTTTCAATGGCGCAACTCTTTGGTAAACCCTTTTCAAAAAAGCCAATTGGTTTTAGCCTCCTTTCAATAGTGAAACTCTGTGGTAAACCATTGACAATCAACCAATCGGTATTAACCTCCTTTCGAAGGCACAAATCTATGGTAAACCCTTCTCAAGAAAGCCAATAAGTATTAACCTCCGTTCAATAGCGCAAATCTGTGTTAAACCCTTGTCAAGTAAACCAATCGGTATTAACCTTCGTTTAATAGCGCAAATCTGTGGTAAACCCTTGTCAAGAAAGCCAATTTATATTAACCTCCTTTTAATAGCGCAAATCTGTGGTAAACCCTTGTCAAGAAAGCTATTCGGTATTAACCTCCTTTCAATAGCGCAAATCTGTGGTAAACCCATGTCAAGTAAACCAATTGGTATTAACCTCCTTTCAATAGTGCAAATATGTGGTTAACCCTTGTCAAGAAATCTAATCGATATTAACCTCTTTTCAATGGGGCAAATCTTTGGTAAACCCTTGTGAAGAAAGCCAATCAATATTAACCTCCTTTCAATAGCGCAAATCTGTGATAAACCCTTGTCAAGAAAGCCTATCGTTATTTACCTCCGTTCAATAGCGCAAATCTGTGGTAAACCCTTGTCAAGAAATTCAATCGATATTAACCTCTTTTCAATGGCGCAACTCTTTGGTAAACCCTTTTCAAGAAAGCCAATTGGTTTTAGCCTCCTTTCAATAGTGAAACTCTGTGGTAAACCATTGACAATCAACCAATCGGTATTAACCTCCTTTCGAAGGCACACATCTATGGTAAACCCTTCTCAAGAAAGCCAATAAGTATTAACCTCCGTTCAATAGCGCAAATCTGTGTTAAACCCTTGTCAAGTAAACCAATCGGTATTAACCTTCGTTTAATAGCGCAAATCTGTGGTAAACCCTTGTCAAGAAAGCCAATTTATATTAACCTCCTTTCAATAGCGCAAATCTGTGGTAAACCCATGTCAAGTAAACCAATTGGTATTAACCTCCGTTCAATAGCGCAAATCTGTGGTAAACCCTTTAAAGAAAGACAATTTATATTAACTTCCTTTCAATAGCGCACATCTGTGGAAAACCATTGTCAAGAAAGCCATTCGGTATTAACCTCCTTTCAATAGCGCAAATCTGTGGTAAACTCTTGTCAAGAAAGCCAATCAATATTAACCTCCTTTCAATAGCGCTAATCTGTGGTAAACCGTGGTCAAGAAAGCAAATCGGTATTAACTCCGTTCAATAGCGCAAATCTGTGATAAACCCTTGTCAAGAAAACCATTCGGTATTAACTTCCTTCAATTGCGCAAATATTTGGAAAACCCTTTTCAAGAAAGATATTCGGTATTAAGCTCTTTTCAATAGCGGAATTCTGTGGTAAACCTTTGTCAAGAAAGCCATTGGTATTAACCTTTTTTCAATAGTAAAGCTCTGTGGTAAACCATTATCAAGGAAGCCAATCGGTGTTAACCTCGTTTCAATAGCGCAAATCTGTGGTAAACCCTGGTCAAGGATGCCAATCGGTTTTAACCTCCTTCCAATAGCGCAAATCTGTGGTAAACCCTTGTCAAAAAAGCCAATCGGTATTAACCTCCTTTCAATAGTGCAACTCAGTGGTAAAACCCTTGCCAAGAAAGCCAATCATATTAACCTCATTTTAAAAGCGCAAATCTGTAGTAAACTATTGTCAAGAAAGCCGATTAGTGTAACCTCCGTTTAATAGCGCAAATCTGTGTTAAATCCTTGTCAAGAAAGCCAATCGGTATTAACCTCCTTTTAATACGCAAATCTGTGGTAAACCCTTGTCAAGAAAGCCATTCGGTATTAACCTCTTCTCAATAGCGCACATCTGTGGTAAACCCTTTTTAAGAAAGCCATTCGGTATTAAGCTCCTTTGAATAGCCAAGTATGTGGTAAACCCTGGTCAAGAAAGCCAATCGATATTAACCTCCTTTCAATAGCGCAAATCTGTGGTAAACCCTTGTCAAGAAAGTCAATCGGTATTAACCTCCTTTCAATAGCGCAAGTCTGTGGTAAACCATTGTCAAGAAAGCCAATCGGTATTAACCTCCTTCTAATAGTGAAACTCTGTGGTAAACCATTGTCAATAAAGCCAATCGGTATTAACCTCCTTTCAATATCACAAATCTATGGCAAACCCTTGTCAAGGAAACCAATCGATATTAACCTCCGTTCAATAGCGAAAATCTGTGGTAAACCCTTGTCAAGAAAACCAATCGGTTTCAACCTCCGTTCAATAGCGCAAATCTGTGGTAAACCCCTGTCAAGAAAGCCCATATATATTAACCTCTTTTCAATAGCGCAAATCTGTTGTAAACCCTTGTCAAGAAAGGCATTCGGTATTAACCTCCTTTCAATAGTGCAAATCTGTGGTAAACCCTTGTCAAGAAAGCCAATCGGTATTAACCTCCTTTCAAAAGCGCAAATCTGTGGTTAACCCTTGTCAAGAAATCTAATCGATATTAACCTCTTTTCAATGGGGCAAATCTGTGGTAAACCCTTTAAAGAAAGACAATTTATATTACTTCCTTTCAATAGCGCACATCTGTGGTAAACCCTTTTCAAGAAAGCCAATCGGTATTAACCTCCTTTCAATAGCGCAAGTCTGTGGTAAACCCTTGTCAAGAAAGCCAATCGATATTAACCTCCTTTCAATAGCGCAAATCTGTGGTAAACCCTTGTAAAAAAAAAACAATCGGTTTTAACCTCCTTTCAATAGTGCAACTTTTTGGTAAACACTTGTCAAGAAAGCTATTTGGTATTAACCTTCTTTCAATAGCGCAAGTATGTGGTAAACCCTTGTCAAGAAAACCAATCGGTATTAACCTCCTTTCATTAGCGCAAATCTGTCGTAAACTCTTGTCAAGAAAGCCAATCGATATTAACCTCCTTTTAATATGGCAAATCTGTGGTAAACCCTTATCAAGAAAGCGAATCGGTATTAACCTCCTTTCAATATCACGAATCCATGGTAAACCCTTGTCAACAAAGCCAATCGGTATTAACCTCCTTTCAATAGCGCAAATCTGTGGTAAACCCTTGTCAATAAAGCAAATCGGTATTAATCTTCTTTCAATAGCACAAGTCTGTGGTAAACCCTTGTGAAGAAAGCCAATCGATATTAACCTCCTTTTAATAGCGCAAATCTGTGGTAAACCCTTGTCAAGTAAACCAATCGGTATTAACCTCCGTTCAATAGTGCAAATCTGTGGTAAACCCTTTAAAGAAAGACAATTTATATTAACTTCCTTTCAATAGCGCACATCTGTGGTAAACCCTTTTCAAGAAAGCCAATCGGTATTAACCTACTTTCAATAGCGCAAGTATGTGGTAAACCCTTGTCAAGAAAACCAATCAGTATTAACCTCCTTTCATTAGCGCAAATCTGTCGTAAACTCTTGTCAAGAACCCAATCGATATTAATCTCCTTTTAATAGCGCAAATCTGTGGTAAACCCTTATCAAGAAAGCGAATCGGTATTAACCTCCTTTCAATATCACGAATCCATGGTAAACCCTTGTGAAGAAAGCCAATCGGTATTAACCTCCTTTCAATAGCGCAAATCTGTGGTTAACCCTTGTCAAGAAATCTAATCGATATTAACCTCTTTTCAATGGGGCAAATCTTTGGTAAACCCTTGTGAAGAAAGCCAATCGATATTAACCTCCTTTTAATAGCGCAAATCTGTGGTAAACACTTGTCAAGAAAGCCATTCGGTACTAACCTCCTTTCAATAGCGCAAGCATGTGGTAAACCCTTGTCAAGAAAACCAATCGGTATTAACCTCCTTTCAATAGCGCAAATCTGTGGTAAACCATTGTCAAGAAAGCCAATCGGTATTGACCATTTTTCAATAGCGCAAATCTGTGATAAAAAAGCCACCCAAATTTTTTTAAGAGTAAAAAAAAGAATCAGTATCCTCAAAAGATCAAAACCATTTGCTCAAGAAATCGAGGTCGAATATAAAAAAAGAAAAAAAGAAATCGAGGTCGAATTGAAAAAAAGAGAAAGAAATCGAGGTCGAAGTTAAGTTAAAAAAAAAGAATGAGGATCCTATAAAGAACTTAACCATTTGTCAAGAAATAGAGGTCGTATTGAAATAAACCCCATCAAAAATCCCCTAAAATTGGATTTGCATCTTTGCATTGAATGTGTGACCTGGCTCCGAACTAAATCTTGACTTCCGTTTGATCGCCTTCTAAAAACCACCGCATCCATACTGGACGACGCAATTCAAAGTTCACTTTTTCATTATGCCTCCACCCATCAAACATTCCTCCACACAGCGTTACTCAACGAGGACATTAATCAACCACACAATTCTCCGATGCCAGTGACAGGGAAAATCATGACACGTACACAGCATTTCGTGCGATGGAAGATTGCATTCATGTCCGATTGAATCAAAGTACTCCCAGGTGTAGAAAAGATAGAATCAAGACTCATCGTGTTTTAAGATTCGTCCGACTAATCGTGAGGCGCGAGGTCGAAATCATGAATCACGCGGAATACATTAAAGAAATTTGGTTATTTACTTACAACTAAGAAAGAAGAACCAACGAGGGCATCTCCGACAGAGGGAGATTCGCAAAGTGGAGAAGTTAGGAGAAGTGAATATGCGTGGAAGATATATATATATATATATATATATATATATATATATATATATATATATATATATATATATATATATATATATATATATATATATATATCTTCCACGCATATATATATATCCGGAATACTATAAAACACAAACTACTGGGGTATGGAAGACACGCTACCTATTAGAATCTACCAAACCTCCACACAGAAGTGGTCGGAAAAAACATTCCATACATTTTAACTTCCACTAACTTCACCACTTTATTAAATAATAATTTGTGAAATAATAATTTGTAAAATAATAATTTGTAAAATAATAATTTGTTAAATAATAATTTGCGAAATAATAATTTGTGAAATAATAATTTGTGAAATAATAATTTGTGAAATAATAATTTGTTAAATAATAATTTGCGAAATAATAATTTGTGAAATAATAATTTGCGAAATAATAATTTGTGAAATAATAATTTGTGAAATAATAATTTGTGAAATAATAATTTGTGAAATAATAATTTGTGAAATAATAATTTGTTAAATAATAATTTGCGAAATAATAATTTGTGAAATAATTATTTGTGAAATAATAATTTGTGAAATAATAATTTGTGAAATAATAATTTGTTAAATAATAATTTGTGCAATAATAATTTGTTAAATAATAATTTGTGAAATAATAATTTCTGAAATAATAATTTGTGAAATAATAATTTGGGTCCTCATACCCGTAAAGCAAGGGACCTTATATCTTTCATAATTTTAAAAAAATGTTAAGATCCAATCTGGTTCCTGCATACTTGGCTAAAAGTTGCCGTAATCACTCTACAGCTTAATACTGGGCTAGATTAAAAGAAGAGGAAAAACATGTAAATAAAAAAACAAAGATAAAAAAGAACAAAGGCTAAGAGTAAGAAACAAGCTAAAAAAACAACAAATAAAAAAAGATAAGCACAACAAGGAAGCGCGCTCCGGAATCGGGGGTAGGCCCACCTCCCCCCGGCGCCGGAAAATATGACCTACAACAAACAGTCCAATAAAGTGGAGGATGCCAGCCCGCCTCGAGTACAAGGCCCGAGCGGCAGCGACCCGCTCATCCTGGTACCGGGACAGACCTTATCCAACAGACCAATCTAACAGGCCTAAAAAAAATATAGCCGTGCCCCTCCCCCCCGACGGGTGGGGAAAAACGATCCCGTGTACTGTGACAGCAAACGTGAAGGTTAAAATAAACAAATGATACAATTTTTTAGTGCTGTTAGATTAGCGTGATGAAGACTGTTTCTGAGGCTCCGCAATGGCGTGTAAAGGTGGATATTCATTGCTATAGCAACCGCAAGAATGCTTGAAGTTGGTAAGAAAGCTTTGCAAGGAGCTTAGTTTATTTGAACAAAACCCGTTTTGGTGTTTCGCGCCATTTTTTCTTCTTTCCCTCTTGTACTGAAAGTTTTCACGCACTGTCTAAGACATTGATATGCAAAAGCTCTCAGCGTTGCACTGAAAGAAGGTGCGTGAAGTATTAAAACAGGTGTTGTATAAAAGAAGCTTTATGATTTTGGGAGGTTAAAATTTTAATATCCTCTTATGGCGGCAGCCAAAATGTGCAGTGCAATCAACCCCTCTGGAAACGAGTCTTGCCCAAGATAAACTTAATGGAGACGGATTGCGACAGTCAAGGCATGATCACATCTATCGTGCTCGCGATACTACGTGAATGTTATAGGTGTACTGAAAGTAGTACAAAAAGACGCGTTCTGTAGAATCTAAGAAATTATATTCAATTTATTTTTTATATTGACTTATAATTTGTCAAATGATCAAATTTCCTTTTAGTTTCATTATTTAGTGGACACCCTGTATAAATGAGCCTGGAGGTGTATATGCGAGGGAAGCAAAATGGTCCTAAAAAAATGGGGATTAACAAAAATTTAGCAACGAATTTCAATTGATCTCTCAGGATGCTATTATTTACACCCCCATGATATAACGTGTAAGAATTATTTATATTGTCTACCTCTTTAGACGTCTTTCTATCTTAACATTTTATGACATTGTTTTTCAAATTTTCTCAGAGTGGTTGATGGCTGGATCGCTTAACTCCCCCCAAACCATACCTTGAGAATAGGGAATAGGCGATTGCCAGCTTGTTACCAGGTTTTGGGGAGAGACTGTGAGTAATCAAAATTCGGAACCAAGAAGACTCACAGTCAAGACTCCAAACCAACTTCACTTCTCCCGCCTTCCTTTCATCCTTCGCTGTCAACTTGTCCCCTCTCATACGCAAAACATTAAACATTATTTTAAAAACTAATTATCGCCTCATTACCTTCATATTTCAGGTTTTCCACTCTCCTCATCACAATTTCGCCTTCATGTTTTGATTAAATTGTTAAGTGGTTATATTTGAGGTAACTCAATTCGTCATATTTCAACGAAGTGATGAGTAATCAATTATTTACTGTAATCGAATTCTAGTTCAAACTTCAAACTCTCAATTCAAAAACCTAATTATTATCTACTGACGATACTAGGGGCTAAACTCTCTTCCAAGAATTTGTTTGAAAGAGCTACACTCCTTTTGAATCTAAATCAACTTGTGTTCATTCAAACAAACCTAATACCTTAGTTCCTATGCAGGTCCTGAACTCTTGCCGCCTTAAAATCATAGTGTACGAATAATTCGATGTTGATTCTTTGCTTCCTTAAACTAATTAAGCTGGAAAAAATTAGGGGAAAGTTGGTAACCTTGTTATGGAACAAAAATGTTTCAAAATGTTTCGACAGTATTGTCTTATAAAACATATTTAAAATTTAAATAAATATATAGAGCTAAGTAAGCTCGGAAAAGGCCATATTTCGTGAATTTGGCAACTATGTTTTGAAACAAATCCGTGTCAAAATGTTTCGACGGTAATGAGTGAAATATGAAAATAACGAAAAATATCTTCTCTGTTTTTCATTTGGTAAATGTCCTATCTAGTTTATTTATCACTAAATATACCCAAAATACCGCATCCCTCATAAAATAATATATTAAATTGTCACTGAATGAAATTCACTGTAAAGTGTGACGTGACTAATTGTAGCAACTGTACCTTATTATACACATTAAGGCGAACTCCCCTTCAAAAAAACACGCGGAGATGATTTTTAAAAACTATAAAAGATGAATGCTAATACTCTTCATTTTTGGCAGCCCCACCCCCTTGTATTTCTTCTAACTAAAGGGTTTCTCCATTTGCTCGAAACTTATTGAAGTGCCACAATATGTCGTCGAGACTTCGTCTACATTAGAAGAAACGAAGATTATTTCCCTGTTCAGCTCTGCCTTAATCCGATTTCATCACGAAACCTCCTCCAGTAACGAGTTCAGAAGAGATGAAATGGGGTGAAATATGGCCCGTGTGTGAAATATAAAGAGAATTAGTGTTGCGTCGCTTTGGCGAGGTTTTCAACACTGATTTACGGCGTCCGATGCTTATCATAGTAGGAACAGCTTTAGATAAGGTTTGCCAAAAGGGATTGTTCTGTAGTCGTTAAATGAGTGTCTAGTGACTGACCAATTTTTCGATTGGCTTTAGCGTTCCAAGTAGAGTTCAGGAAAAAATTTCGTCTTATGCCAATTTTTCGAAAGGAATACGCACGAACATTTTAACGGTTCAAAAGTACGAACTAAGAATATTATGAGTGATCCATAAATACGAATTTAGAGTATGCCAAGGCTAAGAATTCCGACCTATGAAAATTCTCATGGACTCTGACCATAGAACGGTGAAAATTATTAGAGACTGACTAATGAACTTGGAACATTAGTGAAGAAATAGCATGAAGAAAGCGGTAAAAACGGTAAAGATATAGGAAAGCGGTATACAGCAGTAAATAATGGTAAACAACGGTAAAAAACATATAAAGAGGTAGAAAGCGGTAAAAAATGGAGAAAGCTGTAAAAATGTAGAGAGCGGTAAAACAAAGGTAGAAAGCGATAAATAACGGCAGAAAACGATAAATAACCGTAGAAAGTGTAAAAAGTAGGAAATAGTAAATAATAGTAGAAGCCGCAAAAACAGTAGTACAGTTAAAAAAATGTTAGAAAGAGGCAAAAACGGGAGAAAGGGGTAAAAAACGGCAGAAAGAGGTAAAAAAGTTAGTAAGCTGTAAAAAGCGCTAAAAGCGGTTAATGACGGTAGAAAACGATAAAAAATGGAGACAGCGGCAAAAACGGTAAAAAATGGAGACAACGGCAAAAACGGTAAAAAATGGAGACAACGGCAAAAACGGTAAAAAATGGAGACAACGGCAAAAACGGTAAAAAATGGAGACAACGGCAAACACGGTAGAAAACCGCAGAAAGCAGTAAAAACATTTACGAAGCTGTAAAAACGATATAAAGCTGAAAAAACGGTTAAAAAAGGGTAGAAAGCGGTAAAAGGCTAGAAAGCAGTAGAAAACGGTAAAAAAGTGTAGAAAGCGGTAAAAATCAGTAGAAAGGTAATAAACGGGTGTAAAAATGTAAAATTCGGTGAAAAAATGGCAGAAAGCGGTAAAAAACGGTAGGAAGGTGTAAAACAACGGCACGAAACGGGTAACAAAGGAGGAAAACGGTAGAAATCGTTATATTACGGTAGTAAACGGTAAAGAAAGTTAAAAAGTGCTAACAAACAGTAGGAAGGTGTAAAAAAAACGATGAAAGAGGTAAAAAGCGGTAAATAATAGTAGAAAATGGTAAAAAAACAGTAGAAAGCTGTAAAAAAAAGTATAAAGCGGCAAAAATGGTAGGAAGCTGTAAAAGCGGAATGAAGCGCTAACCAATGTTAGGAAGCGATAAAAAGGGTAATAAATGTTAGAAAATGGTAACAGACTGTAGAAAGCTGTAAAAACGGTATAAAGCGGTACAAGACGGTAAAAAGGGTAGAAAGAGGTAAAAATCGGTAGAAATATGTAAAAATGGGTACAAAACGGTAAAACGGGTAGAAAGTGGTAAAAATCGGTAGAAAAGGTAAAAAAATAGTAAAAAAGAAAGCAGCATAAAAGGTAGAGAGCCGTTAAACAGGCTTGAAAGGGATATAAAACGGTATAAAGGGCAGAAAGCGTTAAAAACGGTAGACAGCGGTAAAATAACTAGTGTTAAAACTGTAGAAAGAGGTAAAAACGATAGAAAGAAGTAAAAAAACCCAGTAGATATAGGTAAAAAAATTAGTTGTAAAACCGCTAAAAGTGGTTAATGACGGCACAAAGTGGTAATAATAGTATAAAACGGTAAAAAACGGCAGAAAGATGTAAAAAATGGAGACAGCGGCCAAAACGGTATAAAGCGACAGAACGCGGTAAAAACAGGTATGAAGTTGTATAAAACGTTATAAAGCTGTAAACACGGTAGAAAATGGTTGAAAAGGGTAGGAAACGGTAAAAAAGTGTAGAAATAGGTAGAAAGCGATAAAAACAGTAGGAAGTGTTGAAAAAGGGCATACAAATGGTAGAAACTGTAAACATCGGTAGAAAGCGCTCACAAACGGTATAAAGCGGTAAAAAACATTAGCATGCTGTATAAAGACGATAGAAATTGGTAGACAACGTAAAAAAAATGTAGAAACCGGTATAAACTGTAGAGAGCGGTAAAAAACGGTAGAAGACGGTAAAAGGGGGTAAAAAACGTTACAAAGTAGTAGAATGATGCAAATAATTGTAGAAATTGAAAAAGAAGTAGAATGTAGAAGTGATTAGAAACTGTAGATGAAGGTGGAAATCGTTAAAAACGGCAGATTGCAGACAGAAATACGGCAGAAAGGGACCAAAAAGAAGTGTAGAGGCATTTTCCGTCAGAACCCATTTCGGGATCTGTAAAAATAAAAAAAGTTTATACCCAATCTTTTTTCTTTTAAGGTTTGATGGTACAAAAAGAGATGCTTATCTTAGTGTAGAGAGAGAGAGAGAGAGTCACAAGGAAAAGTAGTACCTCAAAGGACATTGCTGACCATACCGTGGAGGTACTATTTGGGGAATGACCTGACCTATAGAATAAAAGAAAGCGTAGCATAGTCGAAGGCTCTCCCCACCAACCTCTCCCAGCCGCTTTTGCGCGCCAGAAAGCGGAAATGATACCTGATTGGGCTGTGAAAAAGAACACAATCAGGAATTTTTTTATAGAAAAATTGAAACCTAGCTACTTTTCTCTAATATATAATCTATACCAAGGTGGTACCATCTAGGTTAAGGTGTGGATTCTCTCGCCAAGTCGAGATTTTAACTATTTGACTCACGAACTGTTTACTACTTATGGCGGTTCCACGTTTCTGCCAGTGCTAGTATGGAATTGCGGTAATTCTAGTTTGTAACCATGGTTACGTGTAGTATTTGCGGCCAACTGATCCACGTTTTCAACTCCTCGTATTATCTCAAAGGTTTCAATCAGCTGGCCTCTTAACCGTCGAGTCTCCAGGGAGAACATACCTAGTTCTCGTAGCCTATGCTGATAACTTTTATGTCTAAGGGAGGGGATCAATTTTGTGGCTCTGGCCTGTACCCTTTCCAGCCATTCAATGTCCTTCTTCAGGGTTGGGGACCAGAATCGAACGGCCTATTCAAGGTGTGACCGAACTAGAGAGTTGAACAAAGCTTTGTAACGTAACCTACTTACTCTGAAAATCTGGGTTGAGACTTGTTATAAGAAACCTTTTCTCTCGCATTCTTATTGGTCTGCTCTTCTTCGGTCTATTCCTACCCGAAGAATGGGTCCATTCCTCGGCCCCAATGCCCCCAGTTGGATCTGCGGTTATATATCTTCCACACAGGATAGAACCGAGAGGATGGGTAAGAGGGTGTTATGCCCATTCAAAAGAACGCCGGGATAAAGGGCATTGCAAAGGGGTACAGATATAGGTCTTCATGGAACACAATATAATCAGATACGAACCCCCCAAATGCCTCAAATCCACAAGTGCGAACTTGGTTTAGGACCTACAAGTGCGAAGTTAGCATTGAATCCAGGGGAGCGAACATACTTTCAACCCCACAATTGCAAACCTAGCTTCGAACCCACACATGATAACATAGCCTCAAATCCACAAGTGCGAATTAACATCGAACCCATAGGTGCGAACTTACTCTCAAATTCACAAGTACGACCTTAGCATTAAACCAACGAGTGAAAACTTAGCCTCAAACTCACAAATGAGAACTTAGCATCAAACCCACAATGCATACTTAGCCTCAAACCCGCAAGTGCGAACTTATTATCGAACCCACAAGTACAAACTTAGTATCTAACCCACAAGTACAAATTTAGTATCGAACCCATAAGTGCGAAGTTAAAATTAAGCCCACAAGTGCAAACTTAATATCGAACCTACAAGTGAGTACTTAGCCTTGAATCCACAAGTAAAAACCTAGCCTCAAACCCACCAAATGTCAACCGCAGCATGGGTGCACATGCTAGAAATACCGTATTACAAATACCTGTTTAGTGTTATGAACGTATTCTTTTAAGTTTCCACTTAGCTGTTTTCTTATAATGGAGTGGGGGGGGGGGGCGATAAGGGAGGTTCTAATTCGTTCCCATATTCCAAGGGTCGCCAAACCTTTTTCACAGTGGGCCAGATAACAGAGTATGACGAGCGCGGGCCGCATAACCATTTTGTTCAATACAATATAGTGAATACACAAAAAATAAAGACAACCAACATATTTATTTACCAATACACAAAATACTAAAAAAATAAAGACAACAAACATATTTATTTACCAAAAAAGTTTCCAAAGAAGTCGTCGTTAGCAATAAGATAGTATTATCACAGCCAGTGCGCACATATCCGAGTCTCACAAACTAAGCAGCAAAAACGGTTAGCGAGATTTGTGAAATTTGTGAATTTGGCACATTGAATATTCTACCCCAAAAGTTTAGGAAAAATAATAATTTTATGCAAAGTTGAAAGTTGCAATACACAAGTTATATGCACGTAATTATATTTTAGCTCAATTGTGGCACAGTGCAAGGGCGGGGCAGATGAACTGAACTCGCGGGCCGTAGTTTGGAGACCCCTGCCATATTCGGTACAGTTTTGCTATTTCTATTTCGTATTTTTGAATAATCTTCTTCTGTCTGCTCTTCTTCACAATAAATATTGTATCATTGGTCACCCCTGTTGAACATACCCTAAGTCTATTTATAATATTCCTTAAATGATTTAAATCAAGAAAAAATTGGTATTATAGGCTAAATTGAAACTCATATAAATTTTTAGTCGCGTGTGAATAAAAATTTATATTAAGAAAGGCCAGGTGACATCCCCCAATACAATGCCATTAAATGGATTTGTGGGATTATAACTATTGGGGGATCACAATCCTAGTTTCCACTCCCATATTTCTCCGGATCTACTAATTCGCCTGTCTACGACGCGCGGATTACACAACGGCAACCCTATTTTTACTCCTCGACGATAGGTTCAGATATATATATATATATATATATATATATATATATATATATATATATATATATATATATATATATATATATATATATATATCCCACCTCCCTTTTCATATTATTCCCCCCTGCCTTTTTCATTATTTTCAAATTATTCTATCATTGATCTTTCATGTTAATTCATCTCATCATCGCGTTCGGACGAGATTGTATGGAAACCCGCTATTATTTTATTCTCGTACGGACGGTTACTATGTTATTCTTGTACTTAAAAAGCAATTTACATATGTAATCATCCGTTCTACATTAAAATTCCCCTCAAATAAATGTTAATTGACTTTTGTTAATCTTGGCTGAGCACCATGAATTTGATCAACCCGTTGGCAACTTTCGCAACTGAGTGCTCTGTTGGTACGGAATATATTGGATTTGCCAAGATATTCACGGAGGCGGTAGTGCATTAGCATGCTGGATGTTTCGAGAGGAAGGATCCGGAATTTTCGAGTGAATACAAAGATATTTACGGGTGGATATTGTAATTTGCCGACGAGACTGGATGGAATGTCAGATGAGGCATCGCGAGAAGGCGGGAAATAGCGTACAAAGATTGTAAGTATTCCCCACTGATTGTAAAGATGTATTTAGTTACAAATATTTGCCAGACTGTGCGGAGTAGCGTAGACATCGACTCTAATTATTACCCATTCATTAGGTTGATTTATATTTAGTAAAAGGTGGGAACCAAACTGGTGGAAAGTCATCCCAAAAAGTTATTGAAAATTGGTTTGGTGGTAAAATGGTTAAAATTCTCGAAGAGTTGAAATGTTTGTAAAGTGGTCAGACAAAAAGGTGTATCAATGACTAGGAGTAGCTTTAATTATCCGTAATTTGGGTAAACGTTATATCCATTCATCCCACCACAGCAGAAAACCTGAAATTATCATCACTAGCTCTATAATTTAAGAAGGGGATTTTTTTTTTAGTATTTGAATAATAATTTCATCTTAGTTTGGTTATGACTTATGTTTTTATCAAAGTTATTTCTAATAATTCTTTTATAATATCAAAAGACAAAATGGTGAAGTTCAGAAATAAATATAAGTATCGAAATTTAGTTTAGAGTTCCTTTTTAAATTATTATAATTGGCGAAGTTCAGAAAATTTATAAAAATTTACCCATGGCTGCTTTTTTAAAGATTTTAAATTTTAATCTTAGTAGCGAAGCCATTGCCTTGTCTATTTATTATTATGGCTTTGACCAAAAGGCTTGATTATAATCAATTGCGCTTATTTGTCAAGATTTGTTTGTTAACAGAATAACCATCAAAACTACACACAAATTTCGATGAAATTTTAGGAAATGTGAATTTGTACATAATTTGACACTACTGTAGTATATGCCTTAACGTATCCTTCTCCGAACTAATCTTTAAGATAAAGACTCTCCAGTTGGTTATCACATTTTTTAAGGGATTAATAAATATAGAAAGGAAGAGGAGATATCAGCGATAAAATGAGAAATGGGGCTTAAAGATGGTAAAATGGCATCCGTAAATGAGTATTAGCCATATAAGGCGCCCAAAACGCCGTTTCCCGAGAGCTGAAGACTCCAAAGGAAAGCTATTTCTTCCATTTTTAGCGTCGTGAAATGGAATAAAAAAATAACTGAAACTAAGCAGAAAAAAAGAATAAGAGACGAGACAAAATTGTAGTTTTATTAGGGGTGGAATGCGAAAAAAGGGGCACTGGGTGACAACCATGGACAAATGAATGAATGGCACTCGAGACCATAGTTCCAGATTTTCACGTCCTGGGAGTGCCAGTGTGAAAGACTGTGAAAGTCGAAAGCAACGAGGGTATTTACAAAAGAGTTTTGAAAAGAGAGGTGTAAAATGGAAATGGAATACTAATTTTAATAGAATTAGAGGAATAGATGTACGTAAAAAGAGATGAGAGAACAAAAAGAAGTAGAACAATAAACGCAAAAGAAGAGAAAGAGAACTATAAAAATAACCAATAGAATTAGAAAAATGGACAAGAAAAAAAGGAAGAGGGCAGAACGCAGATAGAAGTAGAACAATAAACATGAGAACTAGAACGATAATTGAGGGGCGAAAGGAGAAGCGAATGTGAAAATAAGGCAAGAAAAATAGGCAAGCGACTAAAGGAGAAGTCAGAACGAGTAGGGAACTAAAGCAAGAGGCAAACGAAAAATGAGGACTAACTAAAACACATACGAAAAAGAAGAATATACAAGCGAAAAACGTGTAGTCAGAACAATAGATAATAGAAAAAAAGGAGAAGTCAGAAAGAAAACAGGACTAGAACATGAGGAGGGGGGAGGGGACAAGCAAAAATAGACGAGAGAAAAAGGGAAGGCATACGAAAAGAGAACTAGAATATTAGATTGGCGAAAGAGGAGAAAGCAGAACGTATAGAGAATTAGAGCAATAAAATGGAGAAAAAGGAGAAGGCAGAACGAAAGGAGAAATAGAAAAATACACTCGCAACAAAATGAGAACGTAGAAAGAAAATCAAACTAGAAAAACAAAACAAAACTGGAAACAACGAGAAAACATAACCAAAATAAAATTAGAACAGTAGACAGGCAGCCTAAAAAAATGGACAAAGAAAAATGAGAAGGACGAAATAAAATAGTACTAAAAAAAAAGAAATGGGAGAATGAAGAAAGAAAATAGAACAACGAGAAAACAGAAGGAAAATAGAATTAGAACAGTAGACTGGCGGCCAAAAAAAAATGGACAAAGAAAAATGAGAAGGAGGAAATAAAATGGTACTAAAACAATAAAAATAAGAGAATGAAGAAAGAAAATAGAAAAAAAACAGAAGGGAAATATAATTAGAATAGTAGACAGCTGGCCTAAAAAAATGGACAAAGAAAAATGAGAAGGACGAAATAAAATAGTACTAAAAAACGGAGAAATGAAAGAATGAAGAAAGAAAATAGAACAACGAGAAAACAGAAGGAAAATAGAATTAGAACAGTAGACCGGTGGCCTAAAAAAATGGACAAAGAAAAATGAGAAGGAAATAAAATGGTACTAAAACAATAGAAATGAGAGAATGAAGAAAGAAAATAGAATAACGAGAAAATGGAACGAAAATAGAATTAGAACAGTAGACTGGCCGACTAAAAACATGTACAAAGAAAAATGAGGACGAAATAAAATAGTACTAAAGCAATAGAATTAAGAGAATGAAGAATGAAAATAGATCTAGTCACACGAACTAGAATAAAACACTGTCTAAAATGGAGAAGGTATAAAGTACATAGAAGTAGGAAAATAGCCTGACAAATAAGGAAAAGGCAGAACGAAAATAGAACTAGAAAAATAGAATGGTGAAAAGGAACACGGCAGAGCGTAAATAGAGCTAGAAAAGAGACAGCCTAACCAGAACCTTAGACAGGCAAAGAAAGAAGGAAGAAGTTAAAATCGAAAGTGGAATCAAAACAATAGAGTAGCCAGAATGAGAAAGGAGAACGAAAATACAACTCGAACAATAGAAACACAACATTACTATAAACAAGCGATAAAGGAGCGTCCAGAAGAAAATATACCTTAAAAGATAGTAGCACAGGAAAAGATAGAAGAAAATAACTAAAAAAATAGACTGTAGAAATAAAAGAAGGAATGACGAAAATATATCTAGAAAAATAGACAGCCGAACCAGAACAAAAGAAAAGCGAAAAGGGGAGAAGGCAGAACGAGAATATAACGAAAATGCCAATAAAACTAGAACACTAAACATGCGAACTACAATAATAGACAAGATATGGTACAAAAAACTCGAAATAGAACAAGAACAAAAAAACAACCTAAAGAGGGTGATGATAGAACGAAAACAGAACTAGAACAATAGAATGGTGGAAAAAAGAAAGGCGAAAAGGGAGAAAGTATAAAGAAAATAGGATTAAACACCAATACTTCAGAGGCCATCTTATAGAATTGGTCACTTCCTTGATTCCGCGGATGGATTTTAATTGAAATACTCCGTCTAATTAGAGACGTTCAATTAAAATTCCGCGCTCCTATAATATTGTTCATTTCTTCTCATAACACCAGACATTGGAACAACGGGATACTCCAAACCTGTTTCTTCCTCCTTCTTTTCCTTTCCCTTCTTTCGCGGAATAAAATTTGCATCTTTCAACATATTTCGAGAAAGTTTCCTCAGGTTAATCTCAAAATTGCATGTCGTCCAAAATTGAACAGAAATAGGGACTGCATTAACTGAATTACATTCACATGAATTATATATATATATATATATATATATATATATATATATATATATATATATATATATATATATATATATGTAAATTTTGTTGAAAACCATTCATTGTGTATTTTGCCTTAATTAATTTCCCTTGGCAACTTTCTCTTCTTCTAACTATCCTTTTTATTCCATCTTGTAGATGGCGGATTACTTGTCCAGTATTCATCTATTTCGATCTTATTCCATCCTCATCGGAGAATTTAGTTTGGTTTTTACCAAACATATTTATTTAAAAAAGAAATGAATACTGGAAAAGTGATCCACCATCTACAAGATGGAATAAAAAGGATAGTTAGAAGAAGAGAAAGTTGCCAAAGGAAATTAATTAAGGCGAAATATACAATGGTCTTCAACAAAATTTGCATTCAGGAAAGACTGCTATCCAACTACACTATTATTATTATTATATATATATATATATATATATATATATATATATATATATATATATATATATATATATATATATATATATATATATATATATATATATATATATATATATATATATATATATATATTTTTATATGAATATGTACTACGGAAAGAAACTGAATAAAAGACGGATTAGAGTTAGTACTTTCGTCTATTCGACATTGTCAAACTCATAATGAGTTTGAAAATGTCGAATAGACGAAAGTACTACATAACTCCACTCCGTCTTTTATTCAGTTTCCTTCCGTAGTACATATTTATATTTATAGTTATCACGCACAAACTTTCGTGATATTTCATATATATATATATATATATATATATATATATATATATATATATATATATATATATATATATATATATATATATATATTTAAGGTGATCGAAGTGCAAGCACTTCAGTTTCCAATTCACTAAGAAGTTGATCACTAAGTTCATGTTACATCCATTCGAGCCTCATAGCTTATCTTCAGGTCCTAAAATTTGAAACTATAAAAATCAATAAATGCCTACTATATAAAAAAGAAATATAATTACATGTATAAAATACAAAATAATAATAGAATTTAATTGAGAGGCAGAAATATCACCAGATCAATACAGAAATGAACCCTATAGAATGAGTGAATATAAAAAATAGTACAAAGACTTATATAATTCAAAAGTGATCGGAAAAACACGATTAGAAATAATATTGCCTTCGTGAGGTGTCCAAAGGAAATATAAAATGACTCTCAACAGATTATTCGTTTTAATTACAAATTGATTGGTTTCTTTCATTTTAAAGTTAATTCGTACATACATTAACTATAGTTATTAAAGAACGCAGATTGGTTGATAGAGTGATTGATTTATGTATAAAGGGAATGCATTTAAATCCTAATTGAGTGAAGGTTTTCTTAATGGTATGAAAAATCAATTTCCAAATCCTAAGTGCCTGTTCATTTTTACATCCACGCAGTATCTTAATATTTTCTAAACTGCTAGTGTTTCCTGTTCTGTGGGCCGATATCCTCTCTAGTGTACGTGCAGTTCTGTCTTTGTAGGTTTCGCTAGAACAACCTGGGCAAGTGAATTCGTATTTGACATCACTACACATACAACCCTAAAGGAAGTTTGTTTTTTGTTCGGAAAAAACTACCTATTGTTCTTCAGTTTATGAAAAGTAGTTGCATATTAACATGATAAAAATGAATTCTGACCATATTGGTGAGGCTGAAATTTAGAATTTTCTTCTGATCCCTTATATCGAGTAATAACAGGTAGCTTTCTTTCGTTATAAACAGTAATTGATTTACTAGTGGGCCCGTTCATGCATTCTGTAGAATAAAGGTATTAATGGTGTTCTCAACATGTCTAATAGTGAATGAATTATTGGAAAAAGATTTGATTAGGAACTTAAATTCTTTATGCATTGTAAGAAGTTGGAAGAGATTTGGAAGCCCATGTTAAGTAAAGGTTTAATGAACGTAATTTTATATGATATAATAATGACAGAAGCTGAAATAATTCAGTCCTAGACCCTAAAAAAGTGGATTTTCTGTAAATTTCAATTTTAATTTTTCATCTTGTTTGTTGATTAATGCATCTAAGAAGCATAGAGGTTTGCTATCATATATTTCCACAGTATAGGATATATTTGCGTACAATTTTCTTACTTTCTTACAACATATGGATATATAGTGTGCAAAGGAAAGTGTCTGCATCTTACGTTTCTGCCTTATAACTGTTGCTAAAAGATAGAAATTACATAGGAAGAAAGCCCTGTGGTGGTTGCTATCACCAGCAAACCTTGAATTTGCTCTTTCTTTGTAGGCGATATTGATAGTGAGCCTTTAAATTATGAACGGGATGCAGATATGGTATTAAAATCCCTTGGAATTACCTTCTATCTTGCGGAGATTTGGTTTCCATAGGATGACGCTTTGGGGAGGTTTAATTTGTTGTGTCTGGTACCTTAGTTAGGAAGCAAGTGGCCGGTAATTGGGAGACTGGGGTTCGACCCCCGATCAGGATATTACATTTTCCCTCTCAGCGTTATTTCCTATCTTAGTATGAATTGCCTTCAATGCACCGCCATTTACTCTCCTTGATCTTTGTCTGCCCATGTTCCTTTCTCTTACCATTAAAATAACTACGGTTTCTTGTCTCATATGCTCATTCACATCTCGTTTTCTTTCTTTCTTGTAGTGTATATATCCGATTGTAACGTTGCATATTTCTTTTGAGTGTCTTTTGTTGACTGATCTGAGGATATTGGTGGATGCCAGGTGTTGATGATACTGAGGGATTTGCTAGAATTCCAGCCTTTGCGAGAGGGTTGTAAGGTGCTCTTTGATGAGGGATAGTGATACCTCCTTTGATCACAAAGTCGTTGCATGAGTTCCGAGGTTCTTGTGATGCTATGGGGAGTCTCTTATGTGCGTGTGTTCGTGATTAAGCCGATTGTGTATGTCCTTAGGATTGTGGGGTTTTAGGGGTTTTAAGTGAAAAGGGGAAAAGATGGCGAGATACACTCCACGCTCACAATCTGGACGTTGTGCCTAAATAAATATGTATATGATCACTTATAAACACTCTTGGACGACAATTTCATATAAATTTCTTAAACGTTCAAATAGAGTGACTTAAGTAAGTATATTCGATTGTTGCTTATTATTATTGGAATGGTTGGTTGGTTGGAGTCATTATTTGGATGTCATTTTGCGATTAAATGTGGTGTAAACTGATTCGAACAAACTGAACAAATTTTGGTACTGGTTTGATTATAATATTTGAAAATCTGAATTTTTCACACTACTTCAACATTTTTTTTTAATGTTCTCTAATGGCGGAATGTTCTTTTCGTCCTAGAATACCTTCGGCTCTGAGACTGATTAATATGTGGGAGGCTATTCTAGCCTCAAGGGTACGAATAGTGCTGGCAATGTATTTTGCCAGGATACACCTTCTCCACTTATATTAGTAAACAACACCGCTACGCAACCTACACCAATTGGTTCACTTGTTGACAAAAATGGACCAAAGGTTGGTCTAGAAATAGTATTTCCTGATTAACCCGATGAATTTCGATCCGCACTAGTGTAAAGGTTATTTAAAATTATATTTACCTATTTTATCAAAATAGAAATATGAGAAACAATTATTAAGAAAGTAAGATTTTAAAAAGTTGAGAAATTCTGAGTGCATGAGAGAAAATGCAGTAAAGATTGTATCTTCTGTGTAGGAGAGTCTTAATAGAAGCAAGTTTGAAATTAATATCAATGTTACCGAAAATATTTAAAGCTTGGCCTGAAAACGTGGGGCTCCAATAAACTGAAAAAGCCTATTTTACCATTTTTTTTAAAATTAATAAATCTAAAAAATACAGGGTTCCATTTTGTTATTGTTGCATTATTTAAGTGATATTGTCATTGAGAAAATTAAAAAACTTAAAGAATCTTTTGGCCTGTGCGGCATTTTGGAAAACTGCGAAACGTCTGTATTAAATTGATTGAGAGTCAAGAGATTGTTTGAAGAAAATTTCCTCAAGATAGTCCATGAAAAATTCAGTAGATAAGAGACCAACCAGGGAAACCTATACCAATATTAACAATCTGTTGATAAACTTTGTTGTCAAATTTAAAGGTTTTATTAAATACCATCGCTAGGAGCTGTACAAAAATTGCTCTTGAAAAACATTTAATACCAGGGAGTGTTGAAAGAGTTTGTTTAAAATAATATTTATGTCTTGTTTTAGTGGTACATAAGTGAATAATGATTTTACATCAAAACTTTTAAAAGAATGGTGTGGTGAAAATTTACACTGTAAAAGTTAATTTTGTAATTCATAAGAATAAAAAAAGGAAACGTGTTTCTTTGATATGTTGATAATTTTAGATATGAAGGTTAATTCATATGGCGGAAGTGAATATGAGATTAAAATTGGTTTCATTGGTATGTTTACTTTTATATCTTCGGTAAACAGTAAGGTTTAGCAAGACCAGAGCCATTGGGAAATAATTTGGCATATGCAGCCTAATAAATGATTTGCAACGACTTGCAAGTCTCAAAATAAATCTATTAACTTTATCTTTGAGACGCAAAATTAATATTTTTATGATTCATGAACGATTTGAAATATCTTAATATCGGATACGATTTCGAGGCTGTCTCGTATGTAATAAGTCCGGTTGAAAACAACGACGCCATTTCCCTTGTCCGGTCTTGGATTACGGGAAAAGTTTCGCAAAAGTTTGAAGTCCGATTTACGAAAGAAAATTGAATTCCACTATCTGAAAATTGAGTTTAAAATTCATTGAAGTCCCCAGAGAGTGAAACGCCTTAAATTATTTATTGATTTCTTAAAATTAATAATTAAACGAAACTATATCTAAAGTTGAATAATTTAAGTTGAAGCCAGAGAAAAAAAAAAAAAAAAATGTCTCTCCTTTGGTCAAGAGATAAATAATTAATCCGAGAAATTGGAAATAACATTATTAGTTCTAATGAAACAAAGATAATTTATCTTAATGTTTTTAGTTTAAGATCGTGAGTACAAGGAATTTCAGCTTGAAACTTATTGGGTTCCTGTTGAATAATAACGATATGCTTCAGCAAGTTTTAATTTGTAGTCAATCTCATTGTTGAGATAATATTCTGAAGAAAAATGAAAAAACTAAGATTCGTATAATAACTCGAGATAAAGCTTAAAATATAGAAATTCGGGGTAAATTCCATTTGACCTTCATCTTTCCAAGAAACGACAAACGAGGTTGGCATTGAGCAGTTTAAGGGAAACCTTGAGCGAGTCAAGGTATCGACCAAAGCCCCTAAGAGGCTTGTGTAGTGGTGATATTTACTAATATAAGTGCACAAGATGTATCCTTATAAAATACATTGACAGCACCGTTCGTACCATTGAGGCTAGGAAATACTCACATAAGGGAACCAGGCTCAGAACCGGAAACATTATAGGACCAAAAGAACATTCGGCCATTGGAGAACTTTCAATAAAATGTAAAAGTAACTTGGTAATTGAAGATTTTCAACTATTATAATCAAACCAGTGCCAAAATTTTCCCCGTTTGTTGGAATCACTTAACATAACTTCCATGTCAAAGTATGAATTTTGACCATTCTTCTACAGCACTCTTAATCGCATGATAACATTAAAATAATCACTCTAATCAACCAACCATTCAATTAATAAATAATAAACAATTTAAAAAGCTTAAATCACCTAGTTTAAACTTTGAATAAATGTTGTAAAATCGGATGTAGTTCAATTGTATCTTTCATTTCGTCTTCGTTTGACCTAGTGCCTTCTTTTTGAACCACTAAATTCAAAGTTGGACTCATCTGTCTAAAGAACCTTCATCCACTGATTGACTCTCCAATCTTTGTGTTTTCTTTGCAAATTACAAGCGCTTAGTTATGTTTAGATTACATAGCAAAGGTTTCCTGACAGCAGCTTTTTTATACAAACCATTTTCACAGTTTTCTCGAAAGAGTGGACTTTGAGACTTTTCTATTTTCAAGAAGTATTCTGTTAACTTCATACATTAATTAACGGGCTTTTTTGCTTCTATTTCGAAGGTTGTTTGATAAATTATACTTAACATCTTTCTCTGAGAACCTTTTGTGGCGTTTTTTTCTCTTTTTTGTTTGAAATGTCCAGTATCTTTTTTTCTATCGAGCTTATATATGAGAGTACTTACGAGCCTTGTACATTTTATATCTGCAGTAATTTTTGGCTGTCAACCTAACATCTCGTAATGCCTTAATTCTGCTTCTTTGAAAAGTAGTTAATTCCTTCTCTTTGGCATTGAAGATTCTGTTAAATAATTTTAGATCACAAATTTGGAACGAAAATTTACTCTTGTACATTGGCCAAGGTTAAACCGTCAACTGATCGATAAATTCTCTAAGTTACATTACAAGAAATATTTTGGGAACAAATATAAGCTGCCTGACATCGAATTCCTAAGGAAACTTTAAAGAAATCAGTTGAAACAATGATAAACAGAATAAGTGGTTTTATTAAGGCAAAAGGTTTTCATACAAATATCTACTTTATTGCTCCATGATTAGTTAATCAAAAATAATTCTCTGGTTATTTAAATTAAATATTTAAATAAACATTTTTTTACCTTTGCCACTAATTTTATCACTAAATCGTAGATTACACTTAAACTATTGCAAAAAATTAACTTATGGAATGCTTTTGCACTTTTCTGTGAAACAGAGAAGGAACACGATTGTAAACAACGGATTCTTTTAAAAAATATCCAAATATGTGGTTATACATCCACTTTTGGCACAATATTAAATGGGGGTAGAAGATAAAGGATCATTAAGGGGAGGCTTTAGTTTATGAATAAAAAGGGATTCCAAAAGTCTGAGTTCACTTTTGTTATAGGGGGGTTGAAGTTTATAGCGGCACCAGTTTATAGGGGTCACCCGTATATGGTGAAGGTGAATTAGGTATCTGACTCCAAAGATGATTTCTTCACTGTGTTCTTATTTTGGCTGAGCTTACCGAAGGTTTCAGGGTAATCGGGGTAAAGAACGACGTTGCAAAAATATACTTTATTCTAATATTGGCCTATTAACGGGGCAAGCGGCACGTCACGGAGTTATTATGCGGGCGACTAGCAGTCAATATATATTCAACGCGAAGTATTTTTTTCTGAATTTCTGAGCGACAATACTTGGTGAATTTAAAAGGGGGAACGTGAAAAAGATTATCTTCTTTAAGACAGTAATTTAATAGTTTTAATAATACAATAATGGTTCTAACTGACCCGCCCCGACTATATATATACAGTATATATATATATATATATTTATATATATATATATATATATATATTTATATATATATATATATATATGCTTATTTTCTAGAGAACGTAGCCTAGAATTGTCCAAGGGATGAGCTTCAGTTGAGGAGTTTCATTGTTCCCCACACCAAAGGCGGAGCTCCCGAAAGCTGTGTATGTTTGATTACCTACATATCCCACGTTTATAATAGGATACGCTTGTCGCAGTTTTGTGATACAATTCCTTTTGGTCAACGGGTGTGTTTACCCAGGTGCTTCGTAGACTTCCGTCTTTTGATAAATCTATTCTGAGACGCGAAATGTTTGTCATGCGTTGTGTTATTCACACATGTGTCTCTGACCTTTCACTCGTTCGTACATTCGTGTGTCCCGCGCTCACTGCTAACGGTCGTTTGCTTTCGATATATATACATTAACAAATATATTTACGTTCCTTATTTTTTGTATTCAAATTCATAGATGCAAGTTAATCTATACATTCTCATTTCCTTATTCCGATTTTAGACATTTATTTTACATGTGTGGAGTATGTTGGGATTTAATAAAACCACCGCGCGTCCATTTTGTGGAGTTTTTCGCTGGGGCAATTGAACCCAGCAATTTGGTGCCAGTAGCCTACCTATTACATAATCCGATCACTACAATGTCTCGTTCTTGAGAAATTATACGAAATTATCTAAACCTATTACTATTTTACAAAAATTCGATTGGTATCGAATGGTAGAGTCGTTGGGAAATCTTAAGGTCTGCCCCGCACTACTGCTCTTCCTTAAATGCTGATCGACCCTGCCCAACATATTATACACCGCATGATAGACAACAGAATTGATAAATAAGATTCGAGCAGACATCATATGGGATTGGTTCTTTGGATTTGAACAAAGATCCAATTTTATAGCCCCTGGTCAGAAAAATTCTTGAATTCATATATGAGACAGTTTTATTAAATAAACTCTGTTGTCAACTTTGGAGCATGGGCTTTAAAATATGGGAGGAACTAGTATTTACATAACTTGGGTACAAACCGGCTTAGGGGGAGGGGGTTTAGAGAGGAAAGAGGAAAGGCGTTTATTAATATGTATTTCGTTCGATGAGTTTAAGTGGGAAACCATTAGAAATGAGAAACTGTTTAATGGCAGTAAATCTTTCGTACAATGAAAGATACATAGAACATGTAGAAAAGGCTCTATGGATCCGAAAATGGACTATCGTAAGCTTAAAAGAAAAGGAAATAAAACTTAAAAACTTGTGCTTAATCCCGTGTAGATGGGTTTGCAGTAGACTGAGGTCAGTAATTAATCTTTCAATCGGGTCACGTTTATTTCTAAATAGGGCAGGGGAGCGTTTTCTCCTTGCTCATTCGTGAATTAATATTTGTATGCTGAACGTTAAGAAAAAGGAGGAATTTGGAGGCATGATAAAGATGGCAAATAATAGGAAACAATCGTCTATAATGGGGCGGTAATAAACGTAAGAAAAATCTGGTAGACAATTTTGTAGCCAAAGATTTATGATGGCACATAAATATATTTGCAAATGTAGGTCCGAGTGTCAATTCCATTCATACACCATCTTTCTAAAAGAAAGTATGAATTTCCGAAAAAAAATGAAAAATTGTTTAGGTTTTGAGAAAGAGCTGATAAATTAAACACCGACAGTCTAAATAAATATAATAAAAAACTACTTGGATTCCTATAATTAATATAAAACTAAACTAAAGAATTAAAGTTGCATTCAATTTGAACTGGCATATGTTTCGGGAGATTGTGGCTTGGCAAGTGATCTTCGCTTCGTTTCTCTATTGGGTGGTGACGCGTTTTCCTTTCGAGAAAACACTCCTTTTCTTGACTCACGAGGCCTCGGTAGCCCATAGTGAAAACTTGAAACAATTCCAATAATTTAAAAACCAGACCTTTCTCTCTTTTTATAATATAAAATGATGCTCTTAAAGGCTTCCCTGAAGCTATGCAAAGGATCGTTCGTACCTATTAAGAGTTCATTAATGATTTTCTATAAAGATTCCGATTAAATATTCACTTTCCTACATTCCTTCCCGTTAAAACCCTAACCCATTTATATATATAAAGCCGCCTAGGTATTAAAGGTCATATAATTGGAGGATTTGTAAATTAATGTAACGATATAATGAGTTTTGCAGAGAATATTCTTTAAAAACGCAGGAACCAGAGGAGAAAGTAAATCTAGCTACGAGGCTAAATTTGAATGAGGTCCTTGATTTGACCTTAAATCGAGTAATAGGTATATAATTCCCCAGCATCACAAATATAAGGGACATAGCCTTGCTTTAAGGTTCTGCTGGCTTAAGGAATTAGTCTTCGGAGAGTAGTCGCTTCTCAGTTGCACGGAGAAGGAATTTAGGGAAGCACAGCCATTTGCTTCCATCTTGTCTTAAATTGGAGAAAAAAAGCTAATTGATCTGTTCTAATATTTGATTAGAGATGGTTTGCAGGTAGTGAACAAACGCTGTGGTAGTCTTTGGAAAATAGGCCCCATTTCAGACGCGTTTGTGCCTTTTACGTTTCACATTTGGAGAAACAGGAGAAAAGAAGAGGATGAAGCCTTCTCATAAGCATAGTTGAAGCCGTTTTTACCTGCGGTGAAGCGCCAGGTCTAGGCGTCGTTTTTTTCAAAATGAGTAAAGTTTAATCTTACCCATTTAGAGCCATGAAGTGACCTATATGACCATGGGACATAGGGTTATTCACCCCGGAGATTTCAAAACTGCTATCGGCTTTGTCGCTGAGTGGCGCCATCTAGTGGCAGAAGCCTCATTTGGCCATTCAAAGGCACTTGTAAGTGATTTGAACCATGGGAAATCATCAATGCAATTACCATTTATCATCTTATCACATTGGATGGACTTTCTCTCTTGTTAATATCTCATTTCGCAATATTCTGTCAGTTATTAGAAAACCATACTTCTTTTTTATAATGCCTCTTTAGATTTCCTTTCTCAGTAATTACATGTTATCTACTAAACTTATATAGGAGAGACTCAATAACAATCCCATAAAAGTATATTGTCGGTTAAAATTTCATAGCCCTATTATGGGCTGGATAGTTGAGTTGATTGCTCCTAAAACATTTTTAGGGAATTCAATGACAAACTCATACTAATCAAATAGTCAGTTATAAACACAAAATTCGTTTACAAATGAGATATTACAGTTAAACTTTACTTACGGTGACCATATTGATGGCTGTGTGTGTATATATAGTTATGTAGGCATATTCTCCTACATGTATTCGAGGCTGAAAGTTAGAAGAGGGATTGAAACTAGTCACGAGTAAAACCTGAGAATTCATCTGACGAAGAGATTAGTATTTGAATATATATTTCAATTGTCTATTTTAACGGAATATTCGTAAACAGGTTGGATACGCCAAATCTGCACGTGAATAATTGATCAGAATCAGCCATTGCTCCAATTTGATCGGAAAGTCCTATGAATTATTCATGGTGTTGTGGTTTTGTGTAAAGGGAGATAATAATAGAACTAGAAATTGTGCCATTTAGTGGTATTGATAGTGGAAAATATGGTTCTTCAAATAATTGTCTTCAATTTGTAAACATTAATTTTCAAAGGGGGGTGCATATTTTTACAAATTTACTATTATTCAACAGAATTGAATTAATTTTGTTGATATAATATGTTATATCGAGAAGGAGTACACCGTTTAGAGATGATAAGAAGTTCATTTGAGTCTAATGACTTTAGTTCCTGAATATCACTTTTTTGAAATATAGGCGAAAAAGATCTTGTTTGGTTTGAAGTTATAGAAATACTTGTAATCTAAGGATTGAATCGTTTTTATTAAAAGTGGCTATCATGGGGAAGTTTTTTAGTCGCGTGCGACTCTATATATCAATATGTCTGTCGTCGTTCGATCGGTCCCCGTTTTGCTTTTGTTTTGTTTTGGTAATAACATTATAACTATTTGGCCGATTATAACAAAATAGGAAACCTTTATATTCTTTTACATTATCTTTCGAATGATATAATTGCCAAAGTCCTCCTAAGGTTAGCCGGGGTATTATTTGTCAATAACATCATAACTATTCGGCAGACTCTAACGAAATTTGAAACTCTTATGTTGTTTTTAATTCTCTTTCGAATGATATAATTGCCAAGGTCCTACCAACGTTAGTCCGGGAATTATCCTGTTTCGGCAATAACATTATAACTATTCGGCAGATACAACTGCCAAAGTCTTACCAAGGTTAGCCAGGGAATTATTTGACAATAACATAATAACTATTTAGCTGATTCTAACGAAATTTGAAACCCTTATGTTTTTTTACATTCTATTTTGAGTGATATAATTGCCAAGGTCCTATCAAGGTTAGTCCGGGAATTATTGAAAGTTTTGCAGGTCGTAAGGTCATAAATCACAATGAGTGAGAGCACGCGATTTTGCTACAATGTATATTTACTGCTAACTGCGATCCGTCTTAATGGAACACCCTTTATTCTGAGGCTCTTCAGTTTTCCTTTATCGATTTCACTTATACCGGATTCATATCTCACGAGCTGAAGACCACTTTTCAAACCTTTGTCACTATCAGCATCTCACTATGAAACTTTATTTAGAGCACTTTTTTGTAACTTATGGTTTAATCATTTTGTTTGCCACTTTTTGTCGAAATTAATGAAGATATACGGTATAAATTAAATCGCAAAATTTACGAAAAATTTGATAAACTTTATGGATTTTTAGGAATGAAAAATTGAGTCTGCACTTTGCAAGTTTCTTAGATCAGGCGTCGGCAAACCTTTTAGTCTTGTATGACAATTCCATTTTTAAAAACAAGAATTTCTAGTCTTGAGTGCCAAGCAACTATAATGCCCAATGTACATAGTCTAAAAATATAGGTACGAAAAATTATCAGCCATCGATATGCCCATAGATACGGTAAATATTCCGTTAAAAGAAATATATTGAATTTTATCATTAGAAAATATGTAAATTTAATATACACTTTTTAGTGTGATCCATTTTCTTACTTATCTGGGATAAGTTTCGGGATATCATGTGTGCACGAATATATGCAAGATTATCTATTCCAACTTAATTTTTCGAACATGACATTAATACGACTTAAACAAAACTATAATTTGAAGTAAATATGACATTAAAATAAATTCGCCACTACACGTGCGCACCTGTTCTATAATCCCCGATAACTACATTTTCCCCAGATATTTGAGATCTTGACACTACTAAAGATTTTGTATTTTTAGCACAGCTTTTAGAATTTTAGCATAAAAGGCCTAAAATTAAAGAAGGAAAAAAATCTTTAATCATATTTTGACCTCTAACTTTTAATCTAAACAAGATATAGCAACAAATTAGGTATCAAATGAAAGAGTATAAAATTAATAAATAAATAAGAATAAATAGTTAATAATAATAGTAATAATAATAATTACCTATCATTTTACAGAAAGCAAAAGAAACTCAATCTGAACCTAGCAAAACACTCTAAAAGTTACAACTTCACAATGGCATCAACCAAAGGGTTGAGGGAGCTCTTTGGGCGCACAGTTGATATCTCAGATCCTCCACGTAGAGGTAGGTGTTAACTTGGCCATCTACCAGATCTCTCATTAAAACTTTGCTGTTGGATACTTTTCAGCATTTATCAGTGGTTCCCAGCTTTCTACTAACATACTTATTTGATATTCAGAATTTACCGGAAAATGTAGTGAAGCCAAGGTTCAAGATTTTGCCTATGAAACAGTTGAATCTATCATCCCATTCTGGTAGATGGCCAGGATCAAGACAATGACCAAGTACAACGCAATGAAGCTATTCATGAAAGTGCATGCGAAACACCTTACTCTGTTGAAAAGAAAAGGAGGGGCAAGTTACTGTGGAGGTAAAAGAGAAGCAATTGCGCTGGAATTAGACAGCCTGTTTGATATAGGCGCTACAGATGTAATCCAGGAAATACAGAACAACAGACTGTTCTCCAGATGGAAGAAAGATGAGGATATCAGGTTATACGAAGACCTAAAGACCCAGAAGAAAAGGAAGATATCTGGACATGACTAGATTTTTGAGACAAGATCCCTGCAGCCTTCAGCAAGGAGGGAAAGATTGCAGCATAAACAAGAACAAAGTGAAACTAATTACTTTGAACGTCAAACAAAGTTTTGAGTTTGATTCCATTGCGATATTAGCATGTAAATAAAAATTACTGTCTTAACATATTGTACTATTTTACAGCTCCAACAAAACAGGTGGCAGTTGTTCATGTGAATGACATTACCTGGAGTGACTCAATTGAGAATGACGCTAACACAGAGGACATAGATTACCATTAACCTCCTCCTGGATGTTGTCATAATCAAAGCATTTTAACTAGTGTGACTTTAAATTTTCCAAGCAAGATCATGGAATTGATATCATCTGCAAAACAGCTGATCGTCTTGGTTTATCAACCATTTAATTACTGTCATGGCTTATACCGCCTTGAAAGATGAAGGGACTGAGCTGTATAAATTCGTCATTTCATCTTTAACAACAGGTCGTAACAGAATGCTGTCCAAGTATAATATCAGATAGAGTCACATGTCCAAAGATGTCTTGGACAGTTAACCTTGAAGTGCTTCAGATACTTTAGCTGTACTAGTGTCTGGTCCATCTTCATAAACTGAAGGAAAATTATTGAGATCACCTGTTATCGCTAATTTTTCTAGCACAGCTTAGGATAAGGCTTCAATGGATTTACTGGAGATATGGGATCTTACGGATAATGTTACTACCCATGCTTTTGACATTACGTCTAGTGGAGTTCAAAGAGAAGCTGCCAAACTGCTAGTGAAATTGCTGAACAAAGTTGTTTTATCTTGCCTGTCAACATAACACACTGTAAATCCTAGTATAGGTAGCTTGGGAGAAGCTGTTTGGGAAGGTTAAGGACCGTCTTGTCCAGGAAAAACGCAAAGATGCTGGATATTAATAGCAAATGACTGAATAAAAAGAAAAGGAACCGTGAAGAAATATTCTAATGCATTCTAATAACAGAAAGGCTTCTAAGAACGGACTACGGGAAAACGAATGAACTTCCCGTCATTGTTCAGGCCAGATGGATGGTAAAAAAACAAGTACTTCAGGAAAATGCTAATGTTTGAAGATCAAATTGAGGACGACAAAGGCACTGTATCAAAGCTAGAAAGACTCAACACGTTCCTTCCTCTGTTCTGCACGCTGTATGGATGCTGTTAATGTCCGCCGCAGATGGTCCTGTGAATGATCAAAGACTTGCTGATGCAGTACTTAGTAAGATGAAAAACAAAAATGGTAAATAACAGAGGAAGTCGTGCCATTTGTTCCGTTTAACAATAGATTGAGTGACACATTGAGGCACAAAATAGTTGTGATTTTCGGCTTTATAAGGTCTCAAACGTTGATATTTGAACAGGCCTACACTTTTACGTGTTTATTGTGATTTCTCATTCATATATATATATATATATATATATATATATATATATATATATATATATATATATATATATATATATATATACATATACATATGTATATTTATATATATGTAGAGGAATTATAACATAAAGCCTCCCGGAGGGCCAGGTGGACACATACATTAAAGTCCACTCCCCCAGCGGAGAAAGCAAGAGAATCGAGCTACATGAGGAGAGTCATAGGAGTGTTAGCCGGCGGAATAACAATCAAACGGCCTAACCTTTTTGATCTCTTCGCCGCATAGGTAGTCGGGAACGAGCCGCTGGGCCAAGGTGACCACCAAAGGCCATTACGCAGCGCTCAAAGGATCCAATTACCTACGAGATCCGGAGGTCCGTGGTTAAATCGCCACAACAAGCGGTGACAGTCAAAAAAGAGGACCAAGGATGGTGACGGTTGGCGGTGCCTCTAATTAAGAAGCCGACTTGGGCACCGTGGTGCCACCTCCACTCACCCCTCGCTCTCCCCTCTGCGGCCTCGCCCCTTTTCCTTTAGATGGAGCGGTCGCCAGGCTATAAATAAGCCCCATAAGGAAAGAGAAAAGATTATTCGGTGAGGGACGATAGAGGACCAGATCGATAAGATCGGTCCTTCGTCCAATTTCGAAATAACTTAGAAACGTCACGTTTTGGATCGGTTCCATACCGAAGTATCCTTCATATGCTTAGTAAGAAGCCTGGCTTGACCAACATTTTGAGTGCCAAACAGGAATTTCGCAAGTAAGAGAATAGAAGAACCGGTCACTCTTGAGTGACTCTCAAATTGCGATCTTAATACCAGTGAGAGAAGAAGAATCAATACCCAAGAAAGATCCAATTTTTCAAGTACATTCAAAATATCCTCGTATACCCAAAAAGCCAGTTGGGCAACCCCTCGAAGAAGACCAGGATACAAAAAGGCTTTAAGAGCACCCAGAAGAGCACTCCTTGAGCCAGAGAGTACGACTCCTCCCTCCGCTTTTTAACGTACATCCGAAGAAGTGACATCGTGTCCCCTACCTCCCTCCCATCTCGTGGAAAATCTACAATCGGCTGCTCCAACACAACGAAGCGCGATAAAAGCCATCTAATGACATCCGGCAACCCCTGATCCTTTCTTTCATGTAAGTCAGAATGACCATTTATATTTGTATTGCTTTAGTATGAGTTTATTACGGTACTCAAATTAATTGAAGTACAGATAATTGTTAGTGAACCCTGTCATATTTATATTTAGAAGAGTGAAACTTAAATTGGAGTTTAATGCTAATTTTAAAGGGTCACTATAAAATAACTAATCGGCAATTGGCTTGTTTACTTGGAGCCTATTTCGTTTTGGACATGAATAGCTTCTGAAATAGGTCAGGCTTCAAGTATTGTTATCTCCGTTAAACTTATTAAGTGATTGTAAATATTATTTTTTTGTAGTTAATTGATAAATTTAAAATATATATTTTTGGGGGGATAATTCCTGGGCGTTTCACTAAATCCTTACGTGTTTGACAGGCTCTTCCATAAAATAACAAACCACAATACTATGATAAAAGTGGTGTCAGGTGTGTGTTTTATTATTAGAAAGAACCCAACAGCGTCTAATTAACGGAGAGCCAACACGTAAAAGGAATACCAGGAATAATAGAATAATTGACGAGGAGAAAATTGGTAAAGTTAGGGATAGAAACAACCTGAAGGTAATTGTTAGGCCAAGTGGTAAAATTGTTGTCGGAGTGGTATTGCAATCATCATAGTAGTGGGATTAAGGGTAAGTTAGGCTGCGCGCTACCTGGTGAGTGGCGGCTTAAGTACATGAGAGTACAGCAAGGAAAAGTCGACGTACAAACACAAAATGGATCTGGTCATAACATAACACAATTTCACGGATGACAAAAGCCACAAGGGCCTATCAAAGGTCGAAAGATTATACCAACAAGCCCAAATTTGGGAAATTGAAGGCAAAGATATGGATATCTACGCCCTGTCAGAACTGAGAATAGAATGCGAAGAAGAAAGGAGAGATTTGGAAAGAGAAGAAGAAGAAATAATACAATTTGATAGAAAAATGGAAGAAAGAAAAATACAGTGGGATCGAGAAATAGAATGAGAAACAATACAGTGGAAAATAGAAGCAGAAGAAAGAAGAATACCGAGGGGAAGTAAAATAAACGAAATAATAAGACTGTTGAAAAGAGAAGCAGAAGAATTAAGAATAAGGATAGAAGAAGAAGATGAAGAAAGAAGAATACAGAGGGAAAGCGAACTAGCGAAAGCGGAAAGAGTAGCAGAGGAAAGAAGAATAAAGAGGGAAAAAGAAGTAGAAGAAAGAAGAATAAAGATAAAAAGAGAAGTAGAAGAAAGAAGAATACAGAAGGAAAGAGAACTTGCTCAAGCTGAAAGAGAAGAGAGAGAAGAAAAAGAAAGAATGCTCGCTCTTGAAAGGGCATATATCGAGAATCCGATGGAGGTCGAGAAGTTTTAGCTCGGCCTGGACCTATGAAAGTACCATCGATGGAAACCGAGCCAAATGAGGTGACAAGGAAGGATGAAAGAAGAGTTAATGAGATACACCTTAGGTAAAACGAGTTAGGTGGTAGGCGCGGATAATGAGTATCCCCTACCCCTAGTAGTCTCCTTCCCGAACGGAACGTCCACGGAGTTACCATTAAAACCCCAATTCGCCGTGAGAACCACTCCCATTAACAATCCCTTAGTGAAACTTGTCGCCGAACCAGTGAGATCGAGCCCAGACTCGATCTTCTAGTGTACATTGATAAAGAAGGATTATGGGACTCACGCTCCCATCAATTATGCCCCACTGCAACAGGCCGCTCAAGCCATAAGGATCTGTTTAAAATTAGTCAAGTACCATAAGAAGGGTAATTTGAGTAGGTTGAAATACCACTACCATTTAGTGACATACTTGGGTAGACTCATTAACCCGAACGGCCGACTCAGACGCGGTAAAGTATTGGTTATAGCGCACCATTTTAATATTACCTATATAAAATGGTCGACCATTGTATGGCCGATTCGTTAAGCCGGAATCCTGTCCAAGACTAAGGAGCATGCCGACTAATGTATAAGTGTAATGTTAATTGTAAATCGTTAGAGTTGTAATTAAGAAGAAGTGAGTGACCCTCTAATTGTAGATAAGAATCTCTTAAGCTGGGAGGGTACCACATTTGGCTATTTGTCGCCACGCCTCTGCTCCCAAAGCTTGTACTGCGCCGGGAGTATTGCGTTCGACCTTTTTGGAGCACACATCGTGTCACGCTGGTACCGTGCCAGTGTATACGGATGGCTCCAAGTCCCAAGAGGGGGTCGGCTTCCACGCCTTATCCCCTCTGTTTGAAGTCAGCGGGGCTCTACCAGGCGCTGCGTCTGTCTTCACGGCCGAGCTGGTGGCAATACACCACTCGGTACGGGAGATTACGCGACGTGCCCGGTTCGGAGACCGGATTGTGATCTATAGCGACTCACAAAGCGCCCTGAGTGCTCTCGGGGCATTGGAATCTCCGCATCCCCTGGTTCGCGATATCCGTGACGCCACGGTTTTGGCGAACCGGGCAGATGTCGAGATTATCTTCTGCTGGGTTCCTGGACATGTAGGAATTGCGGAGAATCAGCGCGCCGATGAGGGCGCCAAAGAGTCCGCGAGGACTCTGCGACCGGACCAGCGTTTCGCTCTTCCTCACACCGACTACATGGCAGGAATACGGGCAGCTCTTCGGACTGCTTGGCAAAGAAGATGGGAGACGGTCGAAGGGAACTTAAAGTTGCGTGCCATTGCGCCGCGACTGTTCCCATGGACCTATCCCCCAATGCCGCGGCGGCTTCTGGTTGCTTTCTGTCGTCTCCGAATCGGACACACTCGTGTGACGCATCGCTATCTGATGGAGTGCTCGCCTGCACCCTATTGCAACGACTGCGTCGTCCCCCAGACTGTTCGGCACATTCTTGTCGAATGTCCCAGTCTGGGTGATCTTCGCGCACGATACCTGTCCCAGTACCGGGATGGGCGGGGTCGCTACCGCCTGTCCCTTGTGCTCGGGACAGATTCGTGCACATTGACTTGTGGACTTGTTGACTTCTTGGGGGAGGCCGGCCTTCTCCCTATTATTTAAGCAAGGTTTGTTTGTTTTTTTGTTTTGTTTTGTTGTTTTTTTGCATTTGTTTTTTTTTTTTGTTTTTTTCCTTTAGTTGCACGCTCCTGCGCCGGGGGGACCTCTCCCCGACGCACCAGCTTGCTTCCTTTCCCCCTTTTGGGGTGTTGTTTTTTTTTTCTCTCTCTTTAATTTTATTTTGAAGTAGCCTAGAACTAGGCCAGTTTTAATACGGCGACTAATGCCCAATTAGGCAGTCGCCAGATGAGCTCTTAAAAAAAAAAAAAAAAATCTTAAGCTGGGACAGTAATGTAGACATTAATGTAAGGTCAGATGCAAACGTTATCGAGACATTCCCTAGTGAACTCGAAGTTTATTGTATAATATAGTGTTCAGTTACCTTTGTGCATTATTGTAAGTGTCGGATAGGAATAAAACCCCCCGTTAATTTCTTTAGGGGGAAGTTAAATGTAGAGAAATTACAACATAGAGCCTCCCGGAGAGCCAGGCAGACATATACATTAAAGTCCCTCCCCTCAGCCAAGAAAGCAAGAGAATCGAGCCACATGATGAGAGTCGTGGGAACGTTAGCCGGCGGAATAACACTCAAACGGCCTAACCTTTTTGATCTCCCCGCCGCATAGGTAGTCGGGAACGAGCCGCTGGGCCAAGGTGACCACCAAAGGCCATTACGCAACGCTTATAGGATCCAATTACCTACGAGATCCGGAGGTCCGTGGTTAAATCACCACAAAAAGCGGTGCCAGTCTGCAGCCTTGCCTCTTCGCCCTTAGATGGGGCTGTCGCCAGGCTATAAATAAGCCCCATAAGGAAAGAGAAAAGATTATTTGGTGAGAGACAATATAGGACCAGTTCCTTGCCTCGTAACAATTCCTTAGAGATCCCAGTAGTTTTGGGGGTTGCAAAGTAAATTCATGCGGTGTATTCCCAGATAAGGATAAGTTAGCCTAAATTAGAAGATATTCGTGTCTTAACACATTTCCAGAATTGCAAAGCTTCCTTGGCTTAATCAATTTTATTACAAAGTTTCTCAAACGAGTCGCTAGCACTCTGCTTCCTCTCTCCAAACTCCTCAAAAACGCCAATAAGTGTCATCCAAACTTCCATTAAATGACTTGACTTCTCTCAATTCTTTAAGGGAATCAAAAATTCAACTCTTTTACCTTACTTTAATTTCATAAGATCAGTATACGTTCTAATGACTTCTTCATCGTACACATGTGATTTTTCTAAAGGTTTTAGACGACCCTGCCCCACCTCAAACTTTCACTAGCTTGCATTTAACTATTATCACAATTTAGCTAATTCTGAAACAAGTTCCCCATTAAAATCAATCACTGATCGATTTGTATGGAAAAATATGAGAAAACACAACCAAAATTAGGTTAGAAACTGCTTAACTTCCCAGAAATTAATGGTGCAGATATATACAAAGATCAATACAATCAATTTTCTGCGTTAGAGTCCAAATTTACCCCCGTACATCTCGACTTGATAATACCATTTCCAATCAACAAGAAAGGTTATAAGTCTTACTCACCACCATTTGCTGTCATACCAAGTGGAAACAGGCTTACTTATTAAAGGACATCACCACGAACTCCATTGTGAGAACATTTTTCCACAATGACATGCCCTCTTTGAAGCACCTGTTTAAATAGTTTAGGATAGCGCAGTTCACCTTTTGCTATGCCTCTTAAACAGCTATTCAAGCTAAATGCCACTGAATACATAGTGACCTTCCCTAGAAACCATTGTGGTAGCTCAATTCCATGCCCCAGTTCGGAGTACTTAAATACTTGCGATTTGTTAATAATGTTAAAAGTTAAAAGTCAAGATTATAGAGTTCTGTTACCTTCAAAGGAATTTTATTTTAGAATGTAAAAAGTTTTTGCTATTTATTTCATTTCAACACCTTTGCTTGTGCCAAATCATATCTAAGGAAATCTAGTGAGTTGTCTATAGGATCAAGGAATAACTAAGATATTTGAAAAGGTTCGCATTTTATTGGTCTTAAAGTTTTATGATTGTAATTCATTAACTTAATTTATTTTCTTTGTATATTCACCGTATTTATATGCTCCATCTATGCTGCCTTTTCCTCATTAATATACAGCTGATGATGGCGAAACGTCAAAATAGTTATAAAAATACCATGCAAAAATTCTGAATTAAAAGAATGTGTTTTTCTATTAAATATTTGATTAATTACGTTATTTTGGTATTCTCAACACACAAAACACATAGATCTACATGTTTATACGCACATATGGACGCAAAATTTACAGAAAATGGAAGAGAAAATCCATGACTTTACCAAAATCTCTTCTTTAACATTTATGGAAAACCTATCAAGAATTCACCGAATCCTATTATCAGTAATAAAAAAATAACAAGAACTAAAGATTAAAATATGTCCTAAAAAGTGTTTTAACGTGTGTGCGAATCGCGAAACATGAAGCTAAATTCAAAAAGCATTAAATAGTATGGAAGTATGGAGAGGAAAGCAAACGTGTGAAGGAATAAAAAATGATAAAAAACTTTAACAGTTAGATTGTCCCCCCAAATCTGAAGGACAGCCGAAAAAAATTTATGGGAGATAAGAGGATTAAATGATCAGAAAAGCATTTGTACAGGTTAGAGGTAATTAGTATTAGGTGGATGCCTTTATTCTCGATGATGCTTGACATCTCCTGCCACAGGAACGAACTAACTGTTGACACTCTTGGGCAGTAATCTTGTTTCAGTCATCTTGAAGAATTTCCTAGAATTATTGAACTGTTTTGGGAATCCTCGTTTTAAAACTTTCTCCGAGTGTCTTCCAAAAATTTTCAATGGGATTCAGGTCCGGGATGTGTGCAGGCCAGTTCATAGCAGTGATGTCGTCGTCGTCTAGGAAGGTCTTTTACGAATTGGCCTTGGTGCATGTGGCTTTATCTAGGTAAAAATTTCAGGGTGGGCTTCGGAGGATCGCATATGGAGCAAAGCATACTGCCGCAGCAATTCCTTGTACACTTGTGAATTCATTGTGCTAATCAATGGTTTCGGACTAATCAATGGTTTGACCAAGGGTATGCGAGCAAGAAATTTGTCTTCTTTCAGCCACTATGACCCTGTTTGTCTGGAGACATTTAGTGCCAAAAACCTTACTATTCTCTAGCAAAACTATTGCAGTCGTCTTAAAATAGCGCTTCTTCACCTTCTTCTCTTTTTTCTGACTTTTTTAGTCTACCGGTTGATTTCTAACCTTACACAAACTTGTTTTTTAAAAAAATTACTGAATATTATGGATTACACTTGCGTAACGTTTGACAGTATCTTTAATATTTCTAAATGAAAGACCATCTTAGTGGTGCAGTCTCACGATCAGCTCATGGACAAAGAGAGGCGCAACAGATTTCTTCTTCATTTTTACCTGGACGACAGCTTAAAAGAGATTGAACTGAATTGAATAGGTGTGCAAACAATGCAGGTTTTCTCTCGAAGAAACATAATCTTCTGACGATAGTACCATCGTGTGTAGTTAACTCTCATAAGAGTTGTTCAAAGGATATTGAAAGAAAATTATCCTTTGGTTATTTTGCTTTACCAAGTTTTCGACTTACACAGATTATCTTCGGGTAATGACACAGATAACTTACATTAGCTTGGCTAACTATTGGGTCGTGAGTTCTGATATTACGGTAGGTAGGTAGCAGGTTCTTTTAAAGAAAAGATACTTAAATGCCACATCATCCTCTGCGTTCACCACAAACTCAACAGAATCACTTCTATCTCATTAAATAATCTTCAAATAGAATAGGATACAGTAAAATATTTATATCGCTCAGATAAAAATATCACGCGAAGGATTCTCAAATCGATCGACACTAATTGATTCCTTTCCCACCTTCAATCTATCTCCAGGAAACTTTAATTTTATTCCCTCTTTGAGCAGCTTGATATCCTCACCGCTAACACATACTCTATTTAAACACAAAATGCTCACGTACAAGAAATCAGAATATATATATACATATATATATATATATATATATATATATATATATATATATATATATATATATATATATATATATATATATATATATATATATATATAAAAATATATATATATATATATATATATATATATATATATATATATATATATATATATATATATATATATAAAAATATATATATATATATAAATATATATATATATATATATATATATACTATATTTTCTTCTTTGTAGTGAACTGAATAAAGGCAACGTAGACAATTTCATCACCCATTGTTCAACTGGAAACTAAAGTGTAAACCATCAAAATTAGTACTGTAGGTACGCCGAACACAATTTTTCTCTCGATTGACGATGGTCACTACATTTCTACAGCTTAAGATTTTATTCTTCTAATCTGGTTAACTTGAGCATAAGTCCTAAAGGATATCTGACAGGAGGATATCAGAAGGAAGAAATACGCCACACATTGAGATCAGAAAGAAGATATACGCCACACATTGAGATCAGAACGAAAGAATGCGAAACACATTGAGATCAGAAAGAAGATATACGACACACATTGAGATCAGAAAAAAGATATACGCCACACATTGAGATCAGAAAGAAAAAATGCGCCACACATTGAGATCAGAAAGAAGATATACGACACACATTGATATCAGAAGAAGATATACGCCACACATTGAGATCAGAAAGAAGATATACGCCACATATTGAGATCAGAAAGAAGAAATGCGAAACACATTGAGATCAAAAAGAAGATATACGCCACACATTGAGATCAGAAAGAAGATATACGCCACACATTGAGATCAGAAAGAAGAAATGCGCCACACATTGAGATCAGAAAAAAGATATACGCCACACATTGAGATCAGAAGAAGATATACGCCACACATTGAGATCAGAAAGAAAAATTCCGCCTCACATTGAGATCAAAAAGAAGATATACGCCACACATCCAGATCAGAAAGAAGATATACGCCACACATTTAGATCAGAAAGAAGATATACGCCACACATTGAGACAGAAAGAAGAAATGCGCCACATTTCGAGATCAGAAACAAGATATACGCCACACATTGAGATTAGAAAGAAGAAATACGCCACACATTGAGATCAGAAAGAAGAAATGTGCCACACATCGAGATAAGAAAAAAGAAATGCGCCACACATTGATATAAGAAAGAAGAAATGCGCCATACATTGAAATCAGAAAGAAGAAATGTGCCACATATTGAAATCAGAAAGAAGATATACGCCACACATTGAGATAAGAAAAAAGAAATTCGCCACACATTGAGATCAGAAAGAAGATATACGCCACACATTGAGATTAGGAAGAAGAAATGCGCAAAACATTTAGATCAAAAAGGAGAAATGCGCCACACATTTACATCAGAAAAAGAAATGCGCAACACATTAACATCAGAAAGAAGAAATACGCCACACATTGAAATAAGAAATAAGAAATGCGCAACACATTGAGATCAGAAAGAAGATATACGCCACACATTGAGATCAGAAAGAAGAAATACGCCACACATTGAGATTAAAAAAAAGAAATGCGCTTCACATTGAGATCAGAAAGAAGAAATGCGCCAAACATTGAGATCAGAAAGAAGAAATGCGCAACACATTGAGATCGGACAGAAGAAATGCGCTACACATTGAGATCGAAAAGAAGAAGTGCGCCACACATTGAGATCAGAATGAAGAAATGCGCCACACATTGAGGTCAGCAAAAAGAAATGCGCCACATATTAAGATCAGAAAGAAGAAATGCGGCAAACATTTATATCAGAAAAAGGAAATGCGCCACACATTGAGATCAGGAAGAAGAACTGCGCCTCACATTTACAGCAGAAAGAAAAAATGCGCCACACATTTACACCAGAAAGAAAGAATGCTACACACAATGAGATCAGAAAGAAGAAATCGGCAATAAATTGAGATTGGAAAAAAGAAATGCGCCAGACATTTACATCATTAGGAAGAAATGCGCCTAACATTTACACCAGAAAGAAGATATACGCCACAAATTGAGATCAGAAAGAAGATATACGCCACACATTGATATCAAAAAAAAGAAATGCGCCACACATTGAGATCAGAAAGAAGATATACAGCACACATGGAGATCAGAAAGAAGATATACACCACACATTGGGATCAAAAAGAAGTTATACGCCACACATTGAGACAGAAAGAAGAAATGCGCCACATTTTGAGATCAGAAAGAAGATATACGCCACACATTGAGATTAGAAAGAAGAAATACGCCACACATTGAGATCAGAAAGAAGAAATGCGCCACACATCGAGATAAGATAAAAGAAATGCGCCACACATTGATATAAGAAAGAGGAAATGCGCCATACATTGAAATCAGAAAGAAGAAATGCGCCACATATTGAGATCAGAAAGAAAATATACGCCACACATTGAGGTCAGAAAGAAGATATACGCCACACATTAAGATAAGAAAAAAGAAATGCGCCAGACATTAAGATCAGAAAGGAGATATACGTGACACATTGAGATTAGAAAGAAGAAATGCGCAAAACATTGAGATCAAAAAGGAGAAATGCGCCACACATTTACATCAGAAAAAGAAATGCGACACATTGACATCAGAAAGAAGAAATACGCCACACATTGAGATCAGAAAGAAGAAATGCAAAACACGTTAAGATCAGAAAGAAGATATACGCCACACAGTGAGATCAGAAGAAGAAATACGCCACAAATTGAGATTAGAAAGAAGAAATGCGCCACATATTAAGATCAGAAAGAAGAAATGTGGCAAAAATTTATATCAGAAAAAATAATGCGCCACATATTGCGATCAAAAAGAAGAACTGCGCCTCACATTTACAGCAGAAAGAAAAAATGCGCCACAAATTTACACCAGAAAGAAGAAATAAGACACACAATGAAATCAGAAAGAAGAAATGCGCAATGCATTGAGATTAGAAAGAAGAAATGCGCCAGACATTTACATCATGAAGAAGAAATGTGCCACACATTTAGATCAGAAAGATGAAATGGGCCACACATTGACATCAGAAAGATGTAAAGCGCCACACATTGAGATCGAAAAGATGAAATGCGCCACACATTGAGATTAGAAAGAAGAACAGCGCGACACATTGAGATAAGTAAAAATAAATGCGCCACACATTGATATCAGAAAGAAGAAATGCGCCACACATTGACATCAGAAAGAAGAACTGTGACTGACATTTACAGCAGAAAGAAGAAATGCGCCACACATTGACACCAGAAAGAAGAAATGCGTCACACATTGAGATCAGAAAGAAGATATACGCCACACATTGAGATAAGTAAAAGGAAATGCGACACACATTGATATCAGAAAGAAGAAATGCGCCACACATTGACATCAGAAAGAAGAAATACGCCACACATTGAGATCAGAAAGAAGAAATGCGAACACATTAAGATCAGAAGGAAGATATACGCCACACAATGAGATCAGAAAGAAGAAACACGCCACACATTGAGATTAGAAAGAAGAAATGCGCCACATATTAAGATCAGAAAGAAGAAATGTGGCAAACATTTATATCAGAAAAAATAATGCGCCACACATTCAGATCAGAAAGAAGAACTGCGCCTCACATTTACAGCAGAAAGAAAAAATGCGCCACACATTTACACCGGAAAGAAGAAATAAGAAACACAATGAGATCAGAAAGAAGAAATGCGCAATGCATTGAGATTAGCAAGAAGAAATGCGCCATACATTTACATCATGAAGAAGAAAAGCGCCACAGATTTAGATCAGAAAGATGAAATGGGCCACACATTGATATCAGAAAGATGAAAAGCGCCACACATTGAGATCGAAAAGATGAAATGCGCCACACATTGAGATCAGAAATAAGAACAGCGCCACACATTGAGATAAGTAAAAAGAAAGGCGCCAAATATTGATATCAGAAAGAAGAAATGCGCCACACATTGACATCAGAAAGAAGAACTGTGACTGACATTTACAGCAGGAAGAAGAAATGCGCCACACATTGACACCAGAAAGAAAAAATGCGTCATACATTGAGATCAGACAGAAGATATACGCCACACATTGAGAAAAGTAAAAAAAAATGCGCCACACATTGATATCAGAAAGAAGAAATGCGCCACACATTGACATCAAAAAGATGAACTGTGACTGACATTTACAGCAGAAAGAAGAAATGCGCCACACATTGACACCAGAAAGAAGGAATGCGTCACACATTGATATCAGAAAGAAGATAAACGCCACACATTGAGATCAGAAAGATGAAATGCACCAGACATTGACATCAGAAAAAAGAAATGCTTAACACATTGACTTTAGAAAGAAGAAATGCGCCACATATTCAGATCAGAAAGAAGAAATGCGCCATAGATTGAGATCAGAAATAAGAAATGCACAATACATTGAGATCAGAAAGAAAAAATGCGCCACACATTTACATCAGAAAGAAGAAATGCGCCACCCATTGAGATCAGAAAGAAGAAATGCGTCACACTTTGAGATCGGAAAGAAGAAATGCGCTACACATTGATATCAGAAAGAAGAAATGCGCCACACATTGAGATCAGAAAGAAGAAATGCACCACTCATTGACTTCAGAAATAAGATTTGCGCCTCACATTTACAGCAATAAGGACAAATGAGTCACTTGTTGAGATCAGAAAGAAGAAATGCGCCACACATTTACACCAAAATAAAGAAATGCGAAACACAATGAGATCAGAAAGAAGAGATGCGCTACACATTGAGATCAGTAAAAAGAATTGTGCCACACATTTACAGCAGAAAGAGAAATGCGCCACACATTGACATAGAAAAAAAGAAATGCGCCACACATTAAGATCAGAAAGAAGAAATGCGCCACACATTAAGATCAGAAAGAAGAAATGCGCATACATTGAGATCAGAATGAAGAAATGCGCCACACATTTACATCCTAAAGAAGAAATGCGCCACATATTGACATCAGAAAGAAGAAATGCCCCACACATTGGAATCGAAAGAAGAAATGCGTTACACATTGAGATCAGAAAGAAGAAATGCGTCATACATTGAGATCAGAAAGAAAATGTGCTACACATTGAGATTAGAAAGTAAAATGCGACACAAATTGAGATCAGAAAGAAGAAATGCGCCATACATTTATATAATATAGAAGAAATGCGCCACACATTGACATCAGAAAAAAGAAATGTGCCACAAATTCACAGCCGAAAAAGGAAATGCGCCCCAAATTTACACCAGAAAGAAGAAATGCGTCACACATTGAGATCAGAAAAAAAATATACGCCACACATTGAGATCCAAAAGATGAAATGCGCCAGACATTAAAATAAGAAAAAAGAAATGCTTAATACATTGACATCAGAAAGAAGAAATGCGACACACAATGAGATAAAAAAAAGAAATGCGCCATACATTGAGATTAGAAAGAAGAAATGCGCCACACATTGAGATCAGAAAGAAGAAATGCGCCACACATTGACATCAGAAAAAAGAAATGCGCGAACATTTACAGCAGAAAGAAGAAATGCGCCACACATTGACACCGGAAAGAAGAAATGCGTCACACATTGAGATCAGAAAGAAGAAATGCGCCACACATCGAGATCAAAAAGAAGATATACGCCACACATTGTCTTTAGAAAAAAGAAATGCACCACACATTACTAGCAGAAAGAAGAAATGCGCAACACATTGACACCAAAAAGAAGAAATGCGTCACACATTGAGATCAGAAAAAGAAATGCGTCATACATTAAGATCAAAAAGAAAATGCGCCACACATTAAGATGAGAAAGAAGAAATGCGCCACACATTAAGATCAGAAAGAAGAAGTGCCCCTCACATTTACAGCAGAAAGAAAAAATGCTCCAAACAATTACACCAGAAAGAAAGAATGCTACACACAATGAGATCAGAAAGAAGAAATCGGCAATAAATTGAGATTGGAAAGAAGAAATGCGCCAGACATTGAGATCAGAAAGAAGATATACGCCACACATTGAAATTAGAAAGAAGAAATGCGCCACATATTAACATCAGAAAGAAGAAATGCCCCACACATTGGAATCAGAAAGAAGAAATGCGTTACACATTGAGATCAGAAAGAAGAAATGCGTCATACATTGAGATCAAAAAGAAAATGCGCCACACATTGAGATTAGAAAGTAAAATGCGACACAAATTGAGATCAGAAAGAAGAAATGCGCCATAAATTTATATAAGAAAGAAGAAATGCGCTAAACATTGACATCAGAAAAAAGAAATGCGCCACAAATTGACAGCCGAAAGAAGAAATGCGCCACACATTAACACCAGAAAGAAGAAATGCGTCACACATTGAGATCAGAAAGAAAATATACGCCACACATTTACATCAGAAAGAAGAAATGCGATACACATTTACATCAGAAAGAAGAAATGCGCCTCACATTTACAGCAGAAAGAACAAATGAGTAACCTATTGAGATCAGAAAGAAGAAATGCGCCACACATTGAGATCGGAAAGAAGAAATGCGCTACACATTGATATCAGAAAGAAGAAATGCGCCACACATTGAGATCAGAAAGAAGAAATGCGCCACACATTGAGATCGAAAAGAAGAAATGCGCCACACATTGAGATCGAAAAGAAGAAATGCGCCACACATTGACATCAGAAAAAAGAAATGCGCCACATATTGAGATCAGAAAGAATAAATGCGTCACACATTGAGATCAGAAAGAAGAAATGCGTCGGACATTTAGATCAGAAAGAAAATGCGCCACACATTGAGATCAGAAAGAGAAAGGCACCACACATTGACATCAGAAAAAAGAAATGCGCCACACATTGACATCGGAAAAAAGAAATGCATCACACATTGATATCAGAAAAAAGAAATGCGTCATACATTGAGATCAGAAAGAAAACCCGCCACACATTGAGATCATAAAAAAATGCGCCACAAATTGAGATCAGAAGGAAGAAATGCGCCACACATTTATATAAGAAAGAAGAAATGCGCCACACATTGACATCATAAAAATGAAATGCGCCCCACATTTACAGTAGCAAGAAGAAATGCGCCACACATTGTCAATAGAAAGAAGAAATGCGTCACACATTGAGATCAGAAAGAAGATATACGCCACAGATTGTGATCAGAAAGAAGAAATGCACCGCACATTGAGATCAGAAAGAAGATATATGCCACACATTGAGATCAGAAAAAAGAAATGCGCCACACATTGAGATCAGAAAAATGAAATGCGCCACACATTGACATCAGAAAAAAGAAATGCGCGAACATTTACAGCAGAAAGAAGAGATGCGCCACACATTGACACTTAGAAATAAGAAACGCGTCACACATTGAGATCAGAAAGAAGATATACGCCACACATTGAGACCAGAAAGAAGAAATGCGTCACACATTGAGATAAAAAAGAAGATATACGCCACACATTGAGATCAGAAAGAAGAAATGCGCCACACATTTTATTTAGAAAAAAGAAATGCACCACACATTACTAGCAGAACGAAGAAATGCGCCACACATTGACACCAAAAAGAATAAATGCGTCACACATTGAGATCAGAAAAAGAAATGCGTCATACATTAAGATCAAAAAGAAAATGCGCCACACATTAAGATGAGAAAGAAGAAGTGCGCCACACATTGACAACGGAAAGAAAAATGCGCTACACATTGACATCAGATAGAAAAAATGCGCCACACATTTTTATCAGAAAGAAGAAATGCGCCACACAGTAAGATCAGAAAGAAGAAATGCGCAACACATCAAGATCAGGAAGCAGATATACGCCACACATTGACATCAGAAAAAGAAATGCGCTACACATTGAGATCAAAAAGAAGAAATGCACCACACAGTGAGATCAGAAAGAAGAAATGCGCTACATATTAATATCAGAAAGAAGAAATGAGCTACACATTGACCTTAGAAAAAGAAATGCGCAACACATTGAGATCGGAAAGAACAAATGCGCTACACATTGAGATAAAAAAAAAGAAATGAGGCACACATTGAGATCAGACTAAAGAAATGCGCCACACATTGAGGTCAGAATGAAAAAATGCGCCACACATTAGGATCAGAAAGAACAAATGCGCCACACATTCATATCAGAAAAAAGAAATGCGCTACACATTTAGATCAGAAAGAAGAAATGCGTTACACATTGAGATCAGAAAGAAGAAATGCGTCATACATTGAGATCAGAAAGAAAATCCACCACATATGGAGATCAGATAGAAAAATGCGCCACAAATTAAGATAAAAAAAGAAGAAATGTGCTACACATTTATATAAGGAAGAAATGCGCCACACATTGACATCAGAAAAAAAAGAAAAGCGCCACGCATTGAGATCAGAAAGAAGAGATGCGTTACACATTGAGATCAGAAAGAAGAAATGCGTCATACATTGAGATCTGAAAGAAAATCCGCCACACATTTAGATCAGAAAAAAAATGCGCCACAAATTTAGATCAGAAAGAAGAAATGTGCAAACATTTAAAGAAGAAAGAATAAATGTGCCACGCATTGACATCAGAAAAAATAAATTCGCCACACAGTTACAGCAGAAAGAAGAAATGCGCCACACATTGACACCAGAAAGAAGAAATGCGTCACACATTGAAATCAGAGAGAAGATATACGCCACACATTGTGATCAGAAAGAAGAAATGCGCAACACATTGAGATCAGAAAAAAGATATACGCCACACATTGAGATCAGATAGAAGAAATGCGCCACACATTTAGATCAGAAAGAAGAAATGTGCCACACATTGACATCAGAAAAAAAAATGCGCCCGACATTTACAGCAGAAAAAAAAATGCGCCACACATTGACACCAGAAAGAAGAAATGCGTCACACATTGAGATCAGAAAGAAGATATACGCCACAAATTTAGATCAGGAAGAAGAAATGCGCCACACATTGAAATTAGAAAGAAGATATACGCCACACATTGAGTTCAGAAAGAAGAAATGCGCCACACATTGACATCAGAAAAAAGAAATGCGCCACACATTTCTAGCAGAAAGAAGAAATGCGACACACATTGACACCAGAAAGAAGAAATGCGTCACACATTTAGATCAGAAAAAAGAAATGTGTCATACATTAAGATGAGCAAGAAAATGCGCCACACATTCAGATGAGAAAGAAGAAATGCGCCACACATTAAAATCTGAAAAAAGAAATGCGACACACATTGACAACGGAAAGAAGAAATGCGCTACACATTGACATCAGAAAGAAAAAATGCGCCACACATTTTTATTAGAAAGGAGAAATGCGCGACACAGTGAGATTAGAAAGAAGAAATGCGCCACACATTGACATCAGTAAGAAGAAATGAGCCACACATTGACATCAGAAAAAGAAATGCGCAACACATTGATATCGGAAAGAAGAAATGCGCTAAACATTCTGATCGGAAAGAAGAACTGCGCCACACATAGATCAGAATAAAGAAATGCGCCACACATTAAGTTCAGAATGAAAAAAATGCACCACACATTAAGATCAGAAAAAAGAAATGCGCCACACATTGAGATCAGAAAGAAGAACTGCGCTACACATTGAGCTCAGAAAGAAGAACTGCGCGTCACATTTACAGCAGAAAGAAGAAATGCGCCACACATTTACACCAGAAAGAAGAAATGCGACACACAATGAGATCAGAAAGATGAAATGCGTCATACATTGAGATCAGAAAGAAAATCCGCCACACATTGAGATCAGAAAAAAATGCCCTACAAATTGAGATCAGGAAGAAGAAATGCGCCACACATTTATATAAGAAAGAAGAAATGCGCCACACATTGACACCAAAAAGAAGAAATGCGTCACACATTGAGATCAGAAAAAGAAATGCGTCATACATTAAGATAAAAAAGAAAATGCGCCACACATTAAGATGAGAAAGAAGAAATGCGCCACACATTAAGATCAGAAAGAAGAAGTGCGCCACACATTGACCTTGGAAAGAAAAATGCGCTACACATTGACATCAGATAGAAAAAATGCGCCACACATTTTTATCAGAAAGAAGAAATGCGCCACACAGTGAGATCAGAAAGAAGAAATGCGCAACACATTAAGATCAGAAAGCAGATATACGCAACACATTGACATCAGAAAAAGAAATGCGCAACACATTGAGATAAGAAAGAAGAAATGCGCTACACATTGAGATCAAAAAGAAGAAATGCGCCACACAGTGAGATCAGAAAGAAGAAATGCGCTATATATTGATATCAGAAAGAAGAAATGAGCCACACATTGACCTTAGAAAAAAAAATGCGCAACACATTGAGATCGGAAAGAAGAAATGCGCTATACATTAAGATCAAAAAGAAGAAATGAGCGACACATTGAGATCAGACTAAAGAAATACGCCACACATTGAGGACAGAATAAAAAAATGCGCCACACATTAGGATTAGAAAGAACAAATGCGCCACACATTGACATCAGAAAAAAGAAATGCGCTACACATTGAGATCAGAAAGAAGAAATGCGTTACACATTGAGATCAGAAAGAAGAAATGCGTCATATATTGAGATCAGAAAGAAAATCCACCACATATGGAGATCAGATAGAAAAATGCGCCACAAATTAAGATCAGAAAGAAGAAATGTGTTACACATTTATATAAGAACGAAGGAATGCGCCACACATTAAAATCAGAAAAAAGAAAAGGGCCACGCATTAAGATCAGAAAGAAGAGATGCGTTACACATTGAGATCAGAAAGAAGAAATGCGTCATACATTGAGATCAGAAACAAAATCCACCACACATCTAGATCAGAAAAAAAATGCGCTACAAATTTAGATCAGAAAGAAGAAATGCGCCACACATTTATATAAGAAAGAAGAAATGTGCTACGCATTGACATCAGAAAAAATAAATTCACCACACATTTACAGCAGAAAGAAGAAATGCGCCACACATTGACACCAGAAAGAAGAAATGCGTCACACATTGAAATCAGAGAGAAGATATACGCCACACATTGTGATCAGAAAGAAGAAATGTGGAACACATTGAGATCATCAATAAGAAATGCGCCACACATTGAGATCAGAAAGACGTATACGCCACACATTGAGATCAGAAAGAAGAAATTCGCCACACATTGACATCAGAAAACAGAAATGCGCCTCACATTTTTAGCAGAAAGAAGAAATGCGCCACACATTGACACCAGAAAAAAGAAATTCGTCACACATTGAGATCAGAAAAAAGAAATGCGTCATACATTAACATCAGAAAGAAAATGCGCCACACATTAAGATGAGAAAGAAGAAATGCGCCACACATTGACATCAGAAAGAAGAAATCCGCCAAACATTGTCAACGGAAAGAAGAAATGCGCTACACATTGACATCAGATAGAAAAAATGCGCCACACATTTTTATCACAAAGAAGAAATGTGACACACAGTGAGATCAGAAAGAAGAAATGCGCAACACATTGACATCAGAAATATTAAATGAACCACACATTGACATCAGAAAAAGAAATGCGCAACACATTGAGATCGGAAAGAAGAAATGCGCTACACATTGAGATCGAAAAGAAGAAATGCGCCACACATTGAGATCAGAATTGAAAAAATGCGCCACACATTGAGGTCAGAATGAAAAAATGCGCCACACATTAAGATCAGAAAAAAGAAATGCGCCACACATTGAAAACAGAAAGAAGAACTGCGCCACGCATTCAGATCAGAGAGGAGAACTGCGCCTCACATTTACAGCAGAAAAAAGAGATGCGCCACACATTTACACCAGAAAGAAGAAATGCGACACACTATGAGATCAGAAAGAAGAAATGCGCAATACATTGATATAAGAAAGGAGAAATGCGCCAGAAATTTACATCATAAAGAAGAAATGCGCCACACATTTACACCAGAAAGAAGGAATGCGACAACCAATGAGATCAGAAAGAAGAAATGCGCCATTCATTGAGATCGGAATGAAGAAATGCGCCAGACATTTACATGATAAAGAAGAAATGCGCCACACATTTAGATCAGAAAGATGAAATAGGCCACACATTGACTTCAGAAAGATGAAAAGCGCCACACATTGAGATTAGAAAGAAGAACAGCGCCACACATTGAGATAAGTAAAGAGAAATGGGCCACACATTGATATCAGATAGAAGAAATGCGCTACACATTGACATTAGAAAGAAAAACTGCGACTCACGTTTACAGCAGAAAGAAGAAATGCGCTTCACATTTACACCAGAAAGAAGAAATGCGACCAACAATGAGATCAGAAAGAAGAGATGCGCCACACTTTGAGATCAGAAAAAAGAATTGCACTACACATTTACAGCAGAAAAAGAAATGCGCCACACATTGACACCGGAAAAAAAAGAATTAAGCCCCACATTGAGATCAGAAGGAAGAAATGCGCCGCACATTGAGATCGGAAAAAAGAAATGCGCAACACATTGAGATTTTAAAGAAGAAATAAGCCACACATTGAGATCAGAAAGATGAATTGCACTAGACATTGACCTTATAAAAAAGAAATGCGCAAGAAATTGACATCATAAAGAAAAAATACGATACACAATGAGATCAGAGAGAAGAAATGCGCCATACATTGAGATCAGAAAGAAGAAATGTGCCACACATTTACATCCTAAAGAATAACTGTGCCAGATATTGACATCAGAGAGAAGAAATGCGTCACACATTGAGATCAGAAAGAAGAAATGCTCTACACATTGAGATCAGAAAGAAGAAATGCGCCACACATTGACATCAGAAAAAAGAAATGCGCCACACATTGAGATCAGAAAGAAGAAATGCGTTACACATTGAGATCAGAAAGAAGAATTGCGTTACACATTGAGATAGGAAAGAAGAAATACGTCATACATTGAGATCAGAAAGAAAATGCGCCACACATTGAGATCAGAAAGAAAAATGCGCCTTAAATTGAGATCAGATAGAACAAATGCGCCACACATTTATATAAGAAAAAAGAAATGTTCCACACATTGAAATCAGAAAAAAGAAATGAGCCACACATTTACAGCAGAAAGAAGAAATGCGCCACACATTGAGACCAGAAAAGAAGAAATGCGTCACACATTGAGATCAGAAAGAAGATATACGCCCCACATTGAGATCAGAAAGATGAAATGGGCTATACATTGAAATCAGAAAAAAGAAATGCGCCACACATTGAGATCAAAAAGATGAAATGCGTTACACATTGAGATCAGAAAGAAGGAATGCGACATCCATTGAGATCAGAAAGAAAATCCACCACACATTGAGATCAGAAAGAAAAATGTGCCACAAATTAAGATCAGAAAGAAGAAATTTGCTACACATTTATATAAGAAGGAAGAAATGCGCCACAGATTGATATCAGAAAAAAGAAAAGCGCCATGCATTAAGATCAGATAGAAGAAATGCGTTACACATTGAGATCATAAAGAAGAAATGCGTCATACATTGAGATCAGAATGAAAATCCGCCACACATTGAGATCAGAAAAAAATGCGCCAAAAATTGAGATCAGAAAGAAGAAATGCGCCACACATTTATATAAGAAAGAAGAAATGCACCACACATTGACATCACAAAAAAGAAATGCGCCACACATTTACAGCAGAAAGAAGAAATGCGATACACATTGACACCAGAAAGAAGAAATGCGTCACACATTGAGATCAGATAGAAGAAATACGCCCCAGATTGTGATCAGAAAGAAGAAATGAGCCACACATTGAGATCAGAAAAAAGATATACGCCACACATTGAGATCAGAAAGAAGAAATGCGCCACACATTGAGATCAGAAAGAAGAAATGCGCCACACTTCGACATCAGAAAAAAGAAATGCACCGCACATTTACAGCAGAAAGAAGAAATGCGCCGCACATTGACACCAGAAAGAAGAAATGCGTCACACATTGAAATCAGAAAGAAGATATACGCCACACATTGAGATCATCAATAAGAAATGCGCCACACATTGAGATCAGAAAGAAGAAATTCGCCACACATTGACATCATAAAACAGAAATGCGCCACACATTTTTAGCAGAAAGAAGAAATGCGCCACACATTGACACCAGAAAAAAGAAATGCGTCACACATTGAGATCAGAAAAAAGAAATGCGTCATACATTAAGATCAGAAAGAAAATGCGCCACACATTAAGATGAGAAAGAAGAAATGCGCCACACATTGAGATCAGAAAGAAGAAATCCGCCACAGATTGTCAACAGAAAAAAGAAATGCGCTACACATTGACATCAGATAGAAAAAATGCGCCACACATTTTTTTCAGAAAGAAGAAATGTGACACACAGTGAGATCAGAAAGAAGAAATGCGCCACACATTGACATCAAAAGGATGAAATGAGCCACACATTGACATCAGAAAAAGAAATGCGCAACACATTGATATCGGAAAGAAGAAATGCGCTACACATTGAGATCGAAAAGAAGAAATGCGCCACACATTGAGATCAGAATGAAAAAATGCGCCACACATTGAGGTCAGAATGAAAAAATGCGCCACACATTAAGATCAGAAAAAAGAAATGCGCCACACATTGAGAACAGAAAGAAGAACTGCGCCACACATTGAGATCAGAAAGGAGAACTGCGCCTCACATTTACAGCAGAAAGAAGAGATGCGCCACACATTTACACCAGAAAGAAGAAATGCGACACACAATGAGATCAGAAAGAAGAAATGCGCAATACATTGAGATAAGAAAGGAGAAATGCGCCAAAAATTTACATCATAAAGAAGAAATGCGCCACACATTTACACCAGAAAGAAGGAATGCGACAACCAATGAGATCAGAAAAACGAAATGCGCCATTCATTGAGATCGGAAAGAAGAAATGCGCCAGACATTTACATCATAAAGAAGAAATGCGCCACACATTTAGATCAGAAAGATGAAATAGGCCACTCATTGACTTCAGAAAGATGAAAAGCGCCACACATTGAGATCAGAAAGAAGAACAGCGCCACACATTGAGATAAGTAAAAAGAAATGGGCCATACATTGATATCAGAAAGAAGAAATGCGCTACACATTGACATCAGAAAGAAAAACTGCGACTCACGTTTACAGCAGAAAGAAGAAATGCGCCACACATTTACACCAGAAAGAAGAAATGCGACACACAATGAGATCAGAAAGAAGAGATGCGCCACACTTTGAGATCAGAAAAAAAGAATTGCACTACACATTTACAGCAGAAAGAGAAATGCGCCACACATTGACACCGGGGAAAAAAGAAATACGCCCCACATTGAGATCAGAAGGAAGAAATGCGCCACACATTGAGATCGGAAAGAAGAATTGCGCAACACATTGAGATTATAAAGAAGAAACAAGCCACACATTGAGATCAGAAAGATGAATTGCACTAGACATTGACCTTATAAAAAAGAAATGCGCAAGAAATTGACATCATAAAGAAAAAATACGATACACAATGAGATCAGACAGAAGAAATGCGCCATACATTGAGATCAGAAAGAAGAAATGCGCCACACATTTACATCCTAAAGAAGAACTGTGCCAGATATTGACATCAGAGAGAAGAAATGCGCCACACATTGAGATCAGAAAGAAGAAATGCTCTACACATTGAGATCAGAAAGAAGAAATGCGCCACACATTGATATCAGAAAAAAGAAATGCGCCACACATTGAGATCAGAAAGAAGAAATGAGTTACACATTGAGATCAGAAAGAAGAATTGCGTTACACATTGAGATAGTAAAGAAGAAATACGTCATACATTGAGATCAGAAAGAAAATGCGCCACACATTGAAATCAGAAAGAAAAATGCGCCCCAAATTGAGATCATATAGAAGAAATGCGCCACACATTTATATAAGAAAAAAGAAATGTGCCACACATTGACATCAGAAAAAAGAAATGCGCCACACATTTACAGCAGAAAGAAGAAATGCGCTTTACACATTGAGACCAGAAAAGAACAAATGCGTCACACATTGAGATCAGAAAGAAGATATACGCCCCACATTGAGATCAGAAAGATGAAATGCGCCAGACATTGACATCAGAAAAATATTCTCAACACATTGACATCAGAAAGAAGAAATGCGACACACAATGAGATCAGAAAAAAGAAATGCGCCATACATTGAGATCAAAAAGAAGAAATGCGCCACACATTTACATCAGAAAGAAGAAATGCGCCACACATTGACATCAGAAAGAAGAAATGTGCCACATATTGAGATCAGAAAGAAGAAATGCGCCATACATTGAAATCAGAAAGAAGAAATGCGCCATACATTGAGATCAGAAAGAAAAAATGCGCCACACATTGACATCATAAATAAGATTTGCGCCTCACATTTACAGCAGAAAGAACAAATGAGTCACCCATTGAGATCAGAATGAAGAAATGCGCTACACATTGAGATTGAAAAGAAGAAATGCGCCACACATTGAGATCAGAATGAAGAAATGCGCCACACATTGAGGTTAAAATGAAAAAAATGCGCCACACATTAAGATCAGAAAGAAGAAATGCGCCACACATTGAGATCAGAAAGAAGAACTGCGCATCACATTGAGATCAGAAAGAAGAACTGCGCCTCACATTTACAGCAGAAAGAAAAAATGCGGCACACATTTAAACCAGAAAGAAGAAATGCGACACACAATGAGATCAGAAAGGAGAAATGCGCAATACATTGAGATTAGAAAGAATAAATGCGCCAGACATTTACATCATAAAGAACAAATGCGCCACACATTTACACCAGAAAGAAGAAATGCGACACACAATGAGATCAGAAAGAAGAAATGCGCCATTCATTGAGATCAGAAAGAATAAATGCGCCACACATTTAGATCAGAAAGATGAAATGGGCCACACATTGACATCAGAAAGATGATAAGCGCCACACATTGAGATCAGAAAGAAGAACAGCGCCACACATTAAGAAAAGTAAAAAGAAATGCGCCTCACATTGATATCAGAAAGAAGAAATGCGCTACACATTGACATCAGAAAGAAAAACTGCGACTCACATTTACAGCAGAAAGAAGAAATACGCCACAAATTGCTATCAGCTCGAAGAAATGCGCTCACACATTTACATAAGAAAGAAGAAATGCGCCACACATTGACATCAGAAAGAAGAAATGCGCCACACATTTACATCAGAAGGAAGAAATGCGCCACAAATTGATATCAGATTGAAGAAATGCGTTCACACATTTACATAAAGAAGAAATGCGCCACACATTTACATCAGAAAGAAGAAATGCGCCACACATTTACATCAGAAGGAAGAAATGAGCCACAAATTGATATCAGATTGAAGAAATGCGCTCACACATTTACATAAGAAAGAAGAAATGCGCCACACATTGACATCAGAAAGATGAAATGCGCCACATATTTACATCAGAAGGAAGAAATGCGCCACAAATTGATATCAGATTGAAGAAATGCGCTCACACATTTACATAAGAAAGAAGAAATGCGCCACACATTGACATCAGAAAGAAGAAATGCGTCACACATTGAGATCAGAAAGAAGAAATGAGCCACACATTGACCTCAGTGCCAATCTACCCAGCTTACCTAAACATCCACTTCGCCGATGACATAAGTTAACTCATATATAGTGGATATAGAAACACGCCTTTGCAAGCTAGAATGATTGCCGAGGATTTAAGAAAAGTGAACAAATACGAATCAAAATAGAAAATCCGAACTAATGGCGCCAAATTCAAGATCGTCCCATTGGGAAGAAGGAAAACAAGTGGTTGTGAGAGCGGGGATACGTGTTATCCTTACACGAACGAGTGCAATATACTCGTGATGAAGTTCACTTATAACGGGTACAGGAAGCACGTGACATAACGGATCCAGAATTCCTTCAGCCGAAGGAATATTAGAAAACTGTATCTGGCGCTAGTCAGATCCAACATCATCTATCTCTCAGCATCTCTGTTCAGCGTCTCAGAAAGAGCAAAAGAACAGATGCAGAGAATACAAAACAAGTGTATGTATATCATCACCAATACACGAAGGAGGGATAGGATGAAGCAAGTGGATATGCATAGAGCGGTGGACATCAAACCGATCAATAGTTTTAATTGAAAGAGCATCAGATATGAGAAAAAATATTACAACGAACAGCACCGAGGAAATTGAGCACTCATCGTAGAAAATCAAGGAAGCCTAAGTCACGCAAGATTCCCAAGCAGCGTCAGCAAGCTTGGAGATGCAATTGTTTCGTTTTTGCATAGAAAAAAAATACCGACCAAAACCAACGAAGAAAAGCAACCGATAACGACGAACCAAATCGATTTTACCTCAAAACGGAAGACCACAACTACCTAATGATGACAAGGAAGAATTAAAATAAAGAAAATAAGTATGATGAAACACAGAACACACGAAACACAAACATGAATATCAACAACCAACGATGAAAATAGCATATATATATATATATATATATATATATATATATATATATATATATATATATATATATATATATATATGCATACATACTTGTTTACATATATGTACTTATATAAAAAAAATAACATTAATAAAACAAACAAAATAAACAATGAAAGAGATTAGCCTGATCTCCAGGCAACTTTGCAAATCTTGCAACCCTAAGACTTCCTTATTTTCCTCGCTATTCTTGTACACCCCTATCTCTCACACTCACATACTCACCACTTCCCCACAATAATAATAATAATAATAATAATAATAATAATAATAATAATAATAATAATAATAATAATAATAATATTTTTTGTCACTCTGAGGAAGCTCCTACGCAGCGAAACGTCAGTAGTAAAGAACCTCGTACCACTCTTGGTTTCTCTTATTCTTCTCCATTTGTTGTCTTAGACTCCCATCAAAATCTTCCCTTTTGTAATCGTAATCTTTATTTCTTCTAAAATTTAATTATCTTGTCTTTAAATACTCTTTGTAAACAATATTTTCAAAATTTATTTTTTTCAAATCTTTTTCATCTCATTCTTAGGTTCAGGGAGTAAGATTCTTAAGCAATCTTAGCTTATTGTTCTGTCAGAACCTAATATTTCCCGGCTCCTCTTCCCAAAGAGCACCGGACCCTTGTGCCCTCGGACTCACCAGCGATTGTCATACTGACCTTTATGTCTATTTAATTATCCGGTCGTGATCCACTTGAATAAAGGCAAGTTGGCGAACCAATGCTACTACTCTTAAACAGGCAACGTACAACTGACCATGAGAAAAGCAATTGGTGTTCTTTAAATAGAGTCCAAAAGTCCAACCTTTGATTTATTTTATGAAATTACAAAACTACGAGGGGCGGTCAATAAGTTTTGCAATTCGGATATAAGGAAACGACATATGAGGAAAAGTATTTTATTATTTTTCAATATATCTACCCTCAACACCAATGCACTTGCGCCACTGCGCCACTTGTCCCTGAGGCTTCGAATTCCTGACAACCAGAAATCTCCAGACTGCTGTTCAATCCACTCCTGGACGTCGAGCTGGACATCTTAATCGCCCCCCATCCGGCGTCCACGCAGTGCAGCCTTGAGCTGGCGGAATAAAAAGTAGTCGCTAGGGGCCAGATCTGGAATGTAGGGGAGATGGTTGAGCTCCTTGAATCCGCACTCGCGCAGGGCAGCTTGTGCAACTCTGGCCTTGTGGACAGGAGCATTGCCGTGGATGAGCAAAATTACCGCGTGTCAACTTGCCACGCCGCTTCTGACGGATGCACTTCTTCAATCCAGCCAGTTCCTCGGCGTAATATTGGCCTGTGAAGGTCCTTCCACCATCAACACTCCTTCAGAATCTCAGAAGATGGTGGCCATGATCTTCACGGCTGAGGGTTGGGTCCGGAACTTAATGGGGGTAGGAGAGCCCTTGTGCTTCCAGGCCATGCTTTCGAGCTTGGTCTCGGGATCCCAGTGATGGACTCACGTTTCATCACCTGTCACTATGCGTGCCTCGAATCCCGTCGGGCCTTGGTTGTAAAGGAGCAACAGCTCCTCCGAACTTTGACAACGTTGAAGTCGATCATGGGGCGTGCGGTTTCGTGAGGTTTCTAGGGACCCAACGGGCAGAGACCTTGGTCATGGCCAAATTGTCGTAGATGATATTGATAACACTTCCATGTGATATTCCAAGTTCTCGCTCGATTTTTTCGACCTTCACCCGTCGATTTTCAAAGATGATCCTCTCCACACGGGCCACATTGTCCTCGTTGGTCACGTCTGACCGGCGTCCTGTACGGGGGTCATCTTCAAGGGACTCACGACCATGGCGGAACTCCCTATTCCAGCGAGCAATGGTTGCATAGGAAAGGGCGGTGTCGGTGTACACTGCAACCATGCGTTCATGGATCTCTTTTGCATTCTTGCCTTCTGTGGTCAAAAATTTGATCACTGCGCGGTGCTCAACCTTCTCCATTGTTGAAAAGATTTGTGACTGACGATCTGCGATCAGCTACTGCTTCTTAAATAGACGAGGTAGGAGCGTGCGGCTGCAGGTCCTGACTTGTCATAACTTGTCCTAACACCCCCACAAAAAGCCACCCCCCTTCCTCTGTTTTGCCCTACCGAATCGCAAAACTTATTGACCGCCCCTCGTAACTCTTAAAGGAAATTGCGTTCTCTTGAAAGGAATTGGTGAATCTGTGCATATTAATGATATTCTTGGAATTATAACCATATCTTCTTCATAGCCTCCCATTATCATCACTAACTCTATAATTTAAGACGGGGATTCTTTGAGTATTTGAATAATAATTTCATCTTAGTTTGGTTATGACTTATGTTTTTTTATCAAAGTTATTTCTAATAATTCTTTTATAATATCAAAAAACAAAATGGTGAAGTTCAGAAATAAATATTAGTAACGAGATTTTTCGATTTTTTTAAAACCCAAAGAATTACAAATGGTGAAGTTCATAAAATTTCTAAAAATTTAACTATGGCATATTTTTTATTTATTTCAAATTTTAATCTAAGTAGCAAAGCGCAAGCTCTCCCGGCGAAGCCATTGCCTCGTTATTCTAGGAAAAAACGCGCAAACAACAGCCATCTCTTTATTTTAATAAGTTTTCTCAATTTTTTTCTGAACGTCACAATTTGTCTATTTTTTCACATTAATGCTTATTTTTAGGCCTAAAGGTTATAATTCTTTTATCGTAAGTCTTTTTAAATACTCAAAACCAATCCTCACCAATTCTTTTCTGCATCTACATTTGCTCTAATATTTTCATTTTACTTTACTTGTATTTTTAGGTCATTAACTATTTCCTCCTGATAAAGATTAAAATTTAAAATATATTTTTGAAATAACTTTGCTAAAAATTTCGAATATACGAAAAAATAAAATAAAAAGCATCCATGCCTAAATTTTAATAAATTTTCTGAACTTTACTATTTGTAATTCTTTTTGTTTTGCAAAATCCCAAACATTCGATAATCATATTTATTTTCTCTGAACTTCGCCATTTTGTTTTTTCAAACTCTAAAGGAACTCTTAGAATGAACTTGAAAAAAACTTAAAATATACCTATAGGTATATTATTCCAACCATCTAAAAAATCCCTTTCTTAAAATATAGTGTTATGGATAATGCATTATTCAAACTATTTCGATTTGAAGAAGTTATTTTATTAACTATTATATCTATAATTAGAAAAACCCTCTTCCTCCAAATATATCGAGAACATAAAGAAAATTAAGCTTTTATTCGTAATTTTTATTTTTTTTAAACCAACAGAAAATAGTCTTCTTGTAGGGAAAATATATAACTCAATTTAGATTTGATCTCTTGAGATGAAATGACCTCTTAGGAAATAAAGGACATTAAAGTGTCTTTTCTGACAATCTTAAATGAAATTAACTACAGCCCCCATCTTCAACCCTAGCTGAAGAGCCTCTTTTTGATTTAACGGTAATAAACCCCTTGTGTAAAAGCTATAAAATTTCACTCTTAAATACAGCTTCAAAATATTTAAGTTTATTGTTGACATTAAAATCCTATATCTCATTTATAAGCTCTTTTTCTACTTTATTCATTTCTTTCAAATACTCAAGCATCAAGTCATCCTCCGTTTGTTTTAACAATACTACTTGTACCTTGTAGTTCTGGTTCTGCGTTATCATCTGGTTTGACATTCACTACTAGGTAGAATCCTTAGAAATATACTGTCTGCGATTTTCTTATTTGGCTGATGAAGGAAATAAATCATTAAATTTTAAAATCCTTTGGATTGGTTAGGCATTTCAATGATTTTCCTTCTGGCTTCTTGATTAATAGAGCTTGAGATTAGTACCAAAATGATTTTCCCTATTGTCTTGCTTGTTAGGGAAATGTTCAAAAGCATTTTAGCTTTAAATTTGCGTATAAGGATAAGTTATCCCTCAAGTTCTTTGCTTCCTGAAAGATGTATTCTGTGGAAGCTGATACTATTAGAATCTTAGAAACGCATTAAGGTTTTCCTTAAGTATTGCGGCATCTTTATCATTATTTTATGGGTATTAATCAAATATATCTGAAGTTATTTAAATAAGTATTTATAAATTTAATAAGTAGTATAATTTCTATCAGTTATTAAAAATACACCTATTCACCCTCAAATAAAAAAAATAACTTCAAATTAAAAACGTTGACTTTCATATTTACAAATGAACTTCAAATTTAAAAGTTGACTTTTATATTAAAAAATGAACTTCAAATTTAAAAGTTGACTTTCATATTAAAAAAATTGAACTTTAAATAGAAAAAGTTGATTTTCATATTACAAAATTTGACTTGCAAATAAAAAAGTTGATCAAATTCAAGTAGTTGACATTCAAATTTAAAAAGTTGACTTTCAAATTAAAATACTTGGATTTCAAATTAAAAATGTTGACCTTCAACTTAAAAAAGATGAATTTCAAGGTTAAAAGGTAACTTTCATTTTAAAATAAATGAAATTGAATTAAAAAAATGTAATATCATCTGAATGTGTGTAACGTCAACAGCCCTAATTTCGCCACCAGACTACGCAAAATTACCTAGTGTTTTCGCTTCTCAGGAACGTATTTCTTCGTGAAACACCATCTTTTATACATAAAACCATTCGTAAGAGTAATATCTACAGTATTACTTACCAGATGCGTTTGTAATGATAAACTGCTTAAAATAATAATAAAAGAAATTCTTTATCAATCATCTTCCGAACGTTTCCCACATTTCGGTCAACTCTTTTCTACCGTGACATTAGAGAACCTATTTTCGTAGCTTGTGGGCTTCTTCCCATTATATCTTCATTGGCAGCTTTTTCGATCCCCTAGCGACCGTTACTATGTATAACTCAGCCCTCTCAGTAACCAAGTGAGTATTTTTTCAAATATGTACTGCACTGGAAAAATGTTTAATAATACAAATTTACAATACTGATGTTTTCTACGTGTATATAATTAAGAAATCTCTGAAAAAATTGAAATAATATCCTGTAAAAAGATAAAAGTAACTGAAATTAAAGATGGGCTCAACACCACATCCTGGTGGCAAGTCTTGGAGAAGGGAAGCATGGAACGAACGACCTTACAGCACATGACCAACCAAAGTGGCAACATTGGGTGCTAAAATGGCTTGATGGCTCCAAAAGTCTCGGCTCGACTCCCTCCCTACCCAAGTGAGGGCAGATTGGGCATAAATACGGGTGACTCCCCAGGCGGGGGAAAATCCTATATTTTAATTTGAAAATAAACTTTTTATAATTGAAAGTAATTTTTTTATTTTAAACCTGGCTTTTTAAAAATGAAGGTCAACATTTTTAATTTGAAAGTCAACTTTTAAAATTTGAAGTTCATTTTTAAAATATGAGAGTTAACTTTTTTTAATATGAAGTTAATTTTTTTTTAGGGGGAAAAGGTGTATTGATAGTAACTAGATGGTATTCATTATATTAATTATTAAATTAATAAATACTTATTTGAATATAAATAACATAAAAAATAACATACATGAAAAGAGTCGCACTAATTATGGGATGACCTAATTGCTTCTTAGTTCTAAGAAACGATCAATCTAAGAAAGGAGACTATACCACAGTCTCACCCAGTCTAAGATAAGCTTTTCTTCCCAACTGAATTCCACTTTTGCGAAATTCTAAAGCCTGTCATTCGTCTTAGGAGATTTGGTAAATATGTAATAGATCTTTCTTAATCAATCTCAAATATATTGTGGCGCCTCATTTGTATCCATATTTATCTCGAACATGGGATCCCTTTCCAGCTCTTAATTTACATCATATTCATCTTCATTTGTCTTCTGCATCACTTTCCATGTCTAAAACAGTTATTTCTTCATTGAAAATTACTCTAGCCTTCATAAAAAACATCTGAGTCTATTAAATGAGTGCAATACCAATGTACTTATAGTGATTTAGAGCTATGTCCTCACCAAATTCAACCATTACAGATGCTTCATCTGTCGTACATCCGATATGGGCTTTAAAATATAATCAAAACTCTTCTAATCTTTTGCTATGTCTATAATTCTGGTGTAATTTAGAGACCATTCTTGAGCCTCAGTGTGAACATTATTTTCATGTAGTGTCCATTTTGTGAATAAGCGTACTTATCTAAAGTCAATGGAAAGCGGACACCATTAATCAGTTATTCATTAAAAAAAGCCAATAAGCTTCTGTTTTTTGTTTTTTCTTCTGAAAATCTTAGCACCATTTTTTAAATAATAATGGAATGTTGGGTGAGGTTTATCATAGTTAATTTTCTGTAAATTCTCTCTACTATTAGCAATGCAATGAGAACAATCCAATGGCTCTAGCGAGTCTCATAAAATTTCTTCAGCAGATTCTTTTGGATATATTCTCCCCACAAATTTTGGTTCTTGAATGATGACTAATCACTTTCATTAATTTTAATACCATGAAAATATTTAGTTTGTAAAATTAAACTTGACGTTAAGCTCACATAACACTTTAAAGCCTTGCTGCAATTCTTGCATTAAGCAGTTTCTTTTGTTTTACATACAACCTAATCCTATATTTTAGATCTAATGGACATACTGCAAAAATTTATAGGAGGGTTGGAGTTAAGTTAATAAATGTACATTTTGGAATTTACATTCAACAAGGAAAATTTAGAAATAGGTTCGTTCCATTAGTTCATATTCGTAGTTTAAGATTGTATTAAAGATCACCAGGTAATATTGGAGATTAGAACCATAACCGCTTTCACAGAAAAAAACTGATGATTTTTTTATGTATTTTTGAGTGGTATAAATGGATCTGACCATCATCTCTAACTAACCTACCCTTAGAATAAGAATAAACTGTAATGAAAGTACATTAACGTAACAAAACATACCTGATTACTTTTGATCTTCAAAATTAGCTTGAGTTCTTTTCAATACACGGGCCGTAGCGTGAAATCTGGCTCTGTTCCAAAAGATGTTTTCTTTTTCGCTAAACTCTATTACATTTCTGACAATACACTATGGTGAATGCTTCAATCATATGCAATCATCTGCGATCGCTTTCACGGAGAAAAATGTTGTTGTTGCATATTTCTTGGGGGAGTTGTCTGGTAGGTTTGCATCATGATATTCAATGGCTCTGTTTTATATATGTGTTGTGAGTCACCTAGAAAGGATTGTAAAAATGATCCCAATGTGCGAGGAATTGTGGTTGCTCTCACTCACCCACATCGCAATTCTATTCTAACAAAAGATTGTTCTCCCTGAGAGGGCCTGTTAGGAAAAGATAACTGTTGTTTAGGAAGAGGGATCGAATTTTCCCTGCTATAATATATTGCTACTTTAATCTTGTTGGCTGACTCAATAACAACAACATTGCGATGAATGGCAGTTATAAGGATTTTATCATACTCTTTATATCTTCTGTTCATACTTCTTGGTAATAGAGGTCGATAGAAATTGTTTTTCACCTTTGTATGTTAGGATGTGGTATAAGTTTAGCTTCAGCCATTGTTGACGAGCAACTGGCATAATTTTTTTTAATTTGGCAAACAACTGCTGTTTATGTAGAATAGTGAGAGAAGGTTCTGTTGACGAGGTCGTTGAATATGGAGTTCTTGTATCGTTTGGGACACTCTGAGAATCTGCTCATGTAAAAGCCGAGATTTGTGGTTTTGGCGTAAGTTTCATTCATGAAGCTTGTCTGTTAAGAGTAGATAAGAACGTCGATAGAATGAAGGGTAGAGAAGTTTCGGCCTCACCCACGCACTCTCTTCTCACTTGCACACAGATAGTCCCCTTGACCTCTCCTCTGCTTGAGTAAGGTTTCAAAAAGTCTACATTATCCTTCATGGCCAAAGGTTTTGGGACTACTGTATTTTTTCACCTAAGAAAATTAATACTACTAATCAAAATTTGAAATTTGTTTAGTATGTTTGTATCATAATTTGAAGGTGAATATAAAAAGAAATTAAAGCCTAAACCGATCTTATTAATAAATACAGTCAATTGATGAGCGCAGTAAATATTTACAATGATGTCCTGGAGGCTAGAGAACATTTTCGCGATGATATCTTGACTGATTTTGCTTAATTTATGTTCAGTAAGCACCCGCAACTGCTCACAATTGGATGATCAGTTTGATTATCGCCTACAAAATCTCTATTGGGTTCAAATTTTGCGAATTCCCGTGCCAAGGTCCCCCAAAATTCGATGTTATTTTCGACCAAGAACCTTGCTTTTTATTTGTAAAAAGGTGCGCTACCATGCTGAAAACTACAGTTATCATCCTCAAATTGGTCCTAAACTGTTTGGAAAAGGGGCAGATGAAGCACGTTTGGGTACCATTTTGAGTTCATGGTAGTGTTCTTGGGAAAAATTGGTAGTGCTCCAGTTCCCTTAGATGAGAAGCAACCCAAGACATGGAAAGTGTTCGGGTGCTTCGTTATGGGTATGACACAAGATTCATGAAAACGCTCACCTTTTCTTCTTCTAACGAGACATCTTCCAGAAGCTACAAACAAGCAGAATGGAACTTCATCAGAGAATATTACTTTCTCCCAGTCTTCACCAGTCTATTCTTTATATTTCCTACAAAATCGGAGCCTATCCGTAAGATTCTTCTTGGTGAAATGAATCTTCTTCTTGAACTTGATCAACAAGAAACCTTCGTCGAAAAGTCTTCGCCTCATTGCGCGTGCGCAAGTGTTCAAACCTGCCTCTTTCCAATCGTGAGCTAGAACATTACCAGGATGCGATCTTGGCATTTATTTGAAGCTCTTGGACGCCATTTTTGGAATTGAAAAAGATGACAACATTTCTTTTTTCGCCCAAATTATTAAAAATAGATTATAATTACACAACATCCCTTATTTAACCCATATTTGGCATCACTTTACCAATTTGATCGAAAAGCATAGCTCCAGGGACTGAAACCTGCCTCTTTCGGGAACAGGACCGGAGTGGGATTTTGGATTCAGCCAAGGAATGCACTGTTTTTTTAGTATTATTTTTGAAATGCTGACTTTTTAATAGCTTTGCAATAATTCAAATATTAGAATAATTATTCTTATCACATAAAATTTAGAAAACTAATGGAAAAAAATAAAAACAAACCAGCCTGCTTTACTGGGGCGCTTTTTAGAAGAAGCGGTTTACTAGCTTTCAACCAAATATATACTCTGAAATTATTGCAAAATTAGTAAATTTTCGTTTCGTCGCTCCATATCACTTATTTACGCAGGCGAGCCATTAACTAGAGTCATTACTGAGTCAATGCTGACTCTGACTGGCATTGACTCAGAGTTTTCATCTGCCTGTTTACAACTCTCCATCTCTCGCTTTGTCTCATATCTCTCCCTCTCTCGCGCCGCCCTGAGTCAGAACTCGCATCGTTCACCGCACTCACTTAAATCACCGTCTATTGCCAACTCGACAACAAAAACAAACTATTCCTTGTAACTCGTGTAATATAGTATTAATAGTTGCGGTCTTTCTCACTCTCTTTGGGCAGCCCGTAGCATTGATGAACTCCTGGAGTTATGTCATTGGGGAACCTTGAGTTCTGTGAAGGCTTGTAGAAACTCCGTCTCAAATCTCCGTTTAACCACGCAGTAACCTCGCCGTAATATCACTGTGTCGTAGAATGACTCCCGACGATACCATATATCACTATTTGTTGAGGGAACTTCCTTAATTATCTTTAGAGTGCGTTACTGTCTGGCGGCCGATATTATGTATCTTCGATATGCTTAAGAAGTGGAACTGAGCTCAAGGATAATAATATTGCTATCATTAATAAAATAGTTTTATTAATAATAACTATCAATAAACACAAGACGGAAAATCTGGACAAAAACAGAATAGAAAGAGTCGTGGAGACTCGGGCTAATCCGAGGATTTAAAGGATTTAAAAAGGTAAAACAAATATAGAGTTAAAGAGATGGGATGGTTCGATAAACCATTTAAAGAACAGGATAGAATTGACAAAAGGGATCAATACTCAAAGGTGACGTTTGGCTTACGTAACTTTTAAACTAGTGGTGCAGTGGGAGGCGACTTGAAGGAATATTCGGTCCGCTGGCGAGTTCCAGCCGAAGGGGGTGGATAAGATGATCCTGACGTGGCGTCTTGGGAAGGAGAACCGTTTCTCGACGAACGGCTTGAAGAACAATGGCTGTTCTAGGTTGTTCTCTTCTGAACAAAGGGGGGGGGGATGAGAACCGTCTCTTGTCTACGGGCTCAAGAACAATGGCTGTTCTAATGTTGTTCTCCTCTGAACAACAGGGGGGGGGGGGTGAGAACCGTTTCTTGGCGAAAGGCTCAAAACGAACAATGGCTGTTCTAATGCTGTTCTCCTTTGAACAACAGGGGGGATAAGAACCGTTTCTTGGCGAAGGGCTCAAAACGAACAATGGCTGTTCTAATGCTGTTCTCCTTTGAACAACAGGGGGGGATGAGAACCGTTTCTTGGCGAAGGGCTCAAAACGAACAATGGCTGTTCTAATGCTGTTCTCCTTTGAACAACAGGGGGGGGGGGATGAGAACCATTTCTTGGCGAAGGGCTCAAAACGAACAATGGCTGTTCTAATGCTGTTCTCCTTTGAACAACAGGGGGGGAAGCCTTGGGGACTTGGCGTCGGAAAGGCTCGAACCTTTGGCGGCACTCAAGGAATATTGTCCTCCTTCTGGACAAGTGATGGTGAATCTCGAGGTCGAGGTCCCTTGGCGCACAAAGGGAGAGAGGGTCGTGGTGATGTTTCGCGACGAAAATCTGGATCTCCAATCTGATCTTAGTGGTAAAGTTTCCATATAAATAGCCAGGACATCTCCTTGGCGTGGGGGACAATGGAGTGGAAGCTTGGAGGGAACGCACAGCCGGGCCGGAGAACAATGCCTTATCTGCTCATAAGCCTTACTCAATCTGGCGAGGTCGGCGTATGGGGGCGAACGGGGGGACGATAACCTCCTTGTTTAAACATTGACATCCGGTAGCTGTGATAAGACTCCAAGTTTCGAATCGAAGATGCACGTGGGCAGCATCGTGGTTTTAAATAATATGGGATAGGAGTTGAAATTAACGCAGCTTCAACTCGTTCTATCACACACTGCGTTCCACGACACAACATAGATGGTTTCAACCAGCCACTCCACTGAAATCACAAAGAGATTTTAATTTACCATTTCTTTTTGTTCCTCTATACTAAGCAACACTCAGAGGCTGTAACTATCGCTCGTTGTTGCGATGAGAAACGGTACTGATGCATACACTTGTCAAACTACAAAAGTACAAAAAATTATAGTAAATACCATTCGTTTGTTACGGGTTGTCTATTCTCTCACTCCTTGAAATAAATCGCTCCTCCTAAAAAGAAAAAAGTGATAAGATAAAACTACTCAAATTGTTATAATGGAGAGAAGTGCATATTATTTAAAAAATAAAAGATTGTAAAAAATGGTTTCCGGCTTCACAAAAGAGGGCTGATATAATAAATAATAATAATAATGATAATAAGTATTCATAATGCGCCCTTCAGGGCTGTTATCCCTCACAGAGCGCAGGTTATGTAGCGAGTGTAGAGAAAGTTTACAGGGGAGAGAAGGCAATTCTGAAGAGATGAGTCTTCAGGAGACGTTTAAAAGTAGCAAGGGAGGGAGAGGATCGGACATCGGCAGGAAGAGCATTCCAGAGTCTAGGAGCAAAAACTGAGAAGGAACGGTCACCCATCAAGCAGAGCACAGAACGAGGAGTGTTCAGTAGGGGAGCGAGGTTAGACCGGAGTGCCCGAGGAGTTTGACGACGAGAGATAAGGTGGAGCCTCGAGGTTTAGAGCATTGTAGGTGAATAGAAGAATTTTATGGTGCAGAAGGAAGCGAATAGGTAACCAGTGTAGCTCCTTTAACAGGGGCATCGAAGGAGAGAACCTGGGGTCAGCGAAGGAAGAGCCGGGCAGCATAGTTTTAAACTAGTTGTAGGGGGCGAAGTGACGAAGAAGGGAGATTCACTTGAAGAGAATTGCAGTAGTCTAAGCGCGTGAGATGACGAAGGCATGAATAGCAGTCTCAAGGCTTCGTCGATCAAAATGGGGTCGAGCACGTGAAAAGTTGCGGAGGAAACCAAGGAAAGACAAATCAGGTGTGCTTATGAGAAACAAACATAGTTAAATGTAAATAGTCCTACCTTAAATATTCCCTATCTACATTTAAGTTATATGTACAAATGTAATGTCCTACTTAGCAGATTTAAGCTAAATCCCAGTGCTGGGACTAGCTTTATTTTTCAATGACGAAAACAATCTTAAAGTTTGTTAAGAATCTTATAGTTAATATAATAATATCGGTATTGAAATCAAGCACGAAGGAGGGACGACGTATAGCAAATCAATTATACTTGAAATCCTAGCGATATAAAACGGTCTGTTGCCCAAAAGTCGCGTGCTCTCATTTATTATGATTTATCACATTACGACCTTCAAAACTTTCAATAATTCTCGAACTAACATTGGGACGACCTTGACTATTCTATCCTTCAAAAGAGGATGAAAAACAACATAAGGGTTTGAAATTTCGTTAGAGTCGGCCGAATAGTTATGAATTTATTGTCAAATAATTCCCCAGCTAACCATGGGAGGACTTTAACAATTTTTTCATTCGAAATAGAATGCAAAACAACATAAGGGTTTCAGATTTCGTTAGAATCGGCCAAATAGTTATGATGTTAATGGCAAAACAAAAATAATTCCCGGGCTAACTTGGGAAGACTTTTACAACTCTATCAGTCGAAATAGAATGTAAAACAACATAAGGGTTTCAAATTTCGTTAAAATCGGTCGAATAGTTACAATGTTATTACAAAAACAAAAGAAAAACAAAACGGGGACCAACCGACATAGTAAGATATAGAGTCGCCCGTGCCTAGACTCGCACGTGACTAAAAACAAACCAATCCTTGAACGAATCAAGAAATCTCAAATCAAGCGAAACGGATTTAGAGCAACTCTGTTCTCCTACCAATAGGTTATTATTTTACAAAAAAAAAACCCTCCTCAAACCAATCCACAAATGGTATGTATATAATCAAAATACAAATTACAAATGAGAAAAAAATATAAATGGCAAATAATCAAATGCAAATGATAAATAATCAGAGTACTGTTGACAAGCGTGTAATATATAAGGCTGCTTGAAAGGCTATCCAAGCCCAGCATATCAGGGAATCTTATTAATAAAGAAGGGAAAAACAAGTCCCTCTAAATCGTTATACTCGGTCATTCGAAAGTCTCGCTACACATTTAAATTTTAATTAAATGAAAACAGCATTATGGATTTGAACAAAATTAGTCGTGAACTTGTTATAGACTGTTAGAATTAGTCCCATAACTAAAAATTCCTCTTATGTTTTCTTAGTCTTCGTAGACTTCAACGTGGGCGCCTTCTTTTTCGAGACACATTGCCTACCTTTTCATGCATTCCTCTGCCATTCCAGTTAGCATCTCCCTTGTAACAAGATTTCAGGTATTCCTTATACGTTCCTCTAACTATGGCAATGCGCCCTCAATTTATTCATTAGCATTCACATAAAGCTACCAATGGCAAGATGCATCGAAACTCATTAACATTCACATAATGCAACCTACGGGGATATGCCTCTCATCTAATTTATCCTCCCCTTTCTTGATGTATTCATCAACAAAGTTAAATATTCTAACTCTCTCCATTTCTCTGCGTATCGTGAACCAGCCCATTCAAATGCTTACATGCATTTTTACTTTAGCCATAGCATTTGCATAAAAAAATCACTATTGTCCAATATATTTCTACGTGCGTAGTGAATATGTAATTCTAAATGCATTTATAAGGAAATTAAACTATTAAAAATATTTTTCATTCATCACATATTCAGAATTTTCTATTAACGAAGCACACCTACAAGCTAAAAGAATATTTTATCGCAATTTAAATAAAAACAAGCTTTGACCAAAAGGTCGCGTGCTCTCACTTATTTGATTTATGACCTTACAACCTTCAAATCTTTCAATAATTCCCAGAGTAACCTTGGGAAGACCTTGGCAATTATATCATTCAGAAGAGAATGTAAAACAACATATTGGTTTCATTTTTCGTTAGAATCGTCCAAATAGTTATGATGTTATCTCAAAAACATTATAATTCATGGTCTAACCTTGGGAGGACTTTTGCAATTATATCATTCAGAAGAGAATGTTAAACAACATAAGTTTCAAATTTCGTTAGAATCGACCGAATAGTTATGATGCTATTGCCAAACAAAATAATTCCCAGGCTAAACTTGGGAGGACTTTGACAATTATATTATTCGAAAGAGAATCTAAAACAACATAAGGGTTTCAAATTTCGTTTGACAAATCATAGTATTAATTTTGCCGGGTAGTGGAATCAGCTTTAGTTGATTCCATCCCCAATTTCAATCTTTCGAAAGGAAATTCCAGGCTTAACTGCGCCATCAGATTCCTAATCACAAAAAAAAGGAATCACGTGACCGTAATATTTTTGTTAATCCTTCTGCTATGTAGACCGCATCTGCATGACCATTAATAAATGACGCACTTTTTGTTTTTGTTCACACCTCTCATATAAATAGACGTCTTAGAAACTTGTTGTCAGTTTATGTGCAGCTGAAAGATGGAGCATGATGCTTCGAAACTTGTTCTGTGCCAATACAATTAAAAACTGTAATATTAAAATAAAGCTATTATTGAATTATCAACACGAACACTGTCGTCTGCAAAACTGAAGGCCGCTAGATAGGAATTTGCGAAGATGGAATGAACAAATTTCATTAGGCAATCTCCATCCTCACGGGCGTCATATTTGTACCTTGGTTCAAAGAAAGATGGCAACTACAAGGATGTTTTTACCTCCGCCGAAGAGCCAGGTCAAGGCGTCGCTTTTTTTTCAAAGGAGTAAAGTTTAATTGTACCCATATAGAACCATGATATGACTAAGGGACATATGGTTATTCACCTTTGAGATTTCAAAATTGCCATCGGATTTGGCGCTGGGTGGCGCCATCTAGTGTCAGAAGCATCATTTAGCCATTCAAAGGCATTTGTAAGTGATTTAAACCATGAGAAACCATCAATGCAATAACCATTTATCATCTTATCACAAAATACCGCAGGTTATTGGACGGACTTTCCCTCTTGTTGACTTCTAAGTCTTAAACAAGGTCACGAAGTCTGATAGGTACCCTGTTCCTTCTTTTCTAACTTCAATACACTTATTGGAGGTAAAAAAAGCCTTTTTAAACTTGATCTCCTTAAAAGCGTTTTATCAAACACCTGCAAAAGAATCTCCTTGAGAGAAAAAGGAAGTTTACACCCACTTAGGCTCCTATGAATTGATTTTCCTACCATTTGGTCTGAGACAACCCTTCCAAATGTTTGTTCGTCTCTTAAACGAAGTTTTAGATGACTTTCCATTTGTATCTTCTTTCATAAAATACATTCTGGTCTATTCACCTAATCACGAAACACACATTTCTGACCTTAAGCAAGTCTTTGAGTGTTTGCTCCCTATGGCTTAATACTAATCCTCCATAACTGCACATTGTAGGTGGAAAAGATCAAACTCCTCGGGAAATTTTCCACTGACGAAGGAATCTCAGTTTCTTGACAGATTAGACGCTATTAAAGGTCCACACCCCAACGAGTTTTAAATCAGTAAGATAATTTTTAGGCCTGTTTAACTTCTACCATAAGCATGTCAAAGATGCTCTTACCTTTTTATAGCCTTTTAACGATCTCTTCAAGGGTGTACACAAACCTACCTAATCTCGTTTAAATTGGTCTCAAAGTGTAAACGAAAGTTTCTCGCCGCGAAATCGCTATTACTAACGCAGTTTTGCTATTACACTTTTGAGCAGATGCTCCTATTTGGATTATTACGGATGAAAGTACGCAGAGGTTAGGAGATGCTGTTGAATAAATAATGAAAATAAAGAGGTTCACTTAACCTTTTTCTCGAAGGGGTTCACCGCTGCAGTGAAAAATGTCCACTGTTTATTGAGATTCCAGTAAGTATTCTTAACTGTAATTAAGCTCATTTCCCTAATTCAAGGGTTTCTCGACACCGACCAAAAAGCACTCGAGCTTGCATTTTATTATCTCAGTGCAACCCACACCTTACTAGTCGCTAAGAAGTTGAACTTCATTACTCAGTTACTAACAAAATGATGGGGACAGAGTGGCTTGTGTAGCCCCACTGAAATGTTCCCTCGAGGCGTTACACCCTCGAGAACGATTGTCTAGTGATAGAACGCTAGGCAGAGGTCCTGATTCCCTTACCACTGAAATATCCACATCTCTATAAACAAGATGCCTCTTATCACATAACGTTGTTACAAACAAACCTGTCCGCTTCAGTGATCACCCTCCCCAAGTTTTTCAAATAGAATGATTATTTTTCACTTGCCACCGAACAAAAAAGGTGCCTCATACTCAAACAATTTTTGAGAACAGGAGTGCACAAATTTAAAACTTTCTTCTTCTGTATGAGGCACCTAAAATATTATTTCCAGCATTTGGAGTAACTTCCCTATTCTTTTGTCCGACTTAACAAGGTTCCTAGGCATTCAGCATATCTTTACTTTTCTTTACAATCCGAGGGGTAATGCAATTCTGGAGTCATAGCACGGATTGCAAAAAAGCCTTTGCTTACAGGTTCTACTCCAGAACAATGGCACCATAAGCTATCATGGGTATTTCTTGCAAACCATTCATAAACTAAGGCTGATGATTTGATCTCATAATCTAAATCTTTTTCTAGCTTCTTTATACGACTACTCTAGATTTTGTACGTCTAATGATGCATCGATACCTCTCCTTGAATTTGCGGATGCTTTAAAGACACACATTGGGGAATTATGCCCATATGCTTCCAGAAATTTCCCGTCGATCAAAAATAATCACGTGCCTAAAGATATTTGAAATTGTTCGTATGTGAATATGAGAAACTTCAAACACTCCCCAAAGTTCGATGAACTGCATAATGGTCCTTACCACGTAACAATAATGAGAAAACTCTTTCACTCTCCAAGTTATCACAAATTCTAGCAAAACAGGTGTCATTAAAAAAATCAGTCAGCGAAACTACCTTCTGTCCCTACTGAAACTTCGCTCATTACGATATTTAAGAAGCCGCCAGAGGTCAGCGTGGCAAATATATAAATAGCCTTTCCTTTTGGAAAGAGAATTATATCCTTTTTACCAGATAAATGTCAATTGCTGAATCACACAGAATGAGCAATACTGACATAAATTCACCTAAGATTATTCTTATAAACTAGCCAAAACACTAGTTGAAAACTTCACTCGAAGCAGCTGGAAAGTTTGTGGATAATAAATTTAAACTTTCTGTATTTTTATTTTAACAGGAATTGTCTCACTGAGAAGGTTCACATTTAGGTGCAAAAGGATTAATATTTTGCACCGTCAAAATGTTTAAACTTTTCTTGCTCGCGCTTGTTTGATACCTCTATGCCTATGTTCATTTATGCAAATAACTACTTTAGTCCTGCATTTTTAATTTTATCATATCTAGTTATTGTAATATTACTCCTTTCTAGCTTGGCTCATTTTCTATGTCGTGAGAGAATCCATTAACTCGAGTCAATACTGAATCACATGCAGACTCTGACTTAGCAGTACCACTCAAATACTACCACTTGTGGCATTCATTATATGGGTCCGCTGGTTATTAGTCTATAGATGCGGGATTACCAGTCTATAGGTTGGTTACCCCGGTTTGTGGGAGCGTTAGGTACAAAGTATTTTGAAAAGAAGGTGAGCCGTCCTCGATGCTATTGCGTTTATCGAAAACACCCGTTAATCGTGGTGGCGAGTGAGTGATGGCGTCCTAGCAGAGGGTAACGTGACGAGTATCAACACGTCGTAGGTAGAAGGCCTACCTTTGTCCTCTAACTAATTTAGGTTCTGACTCCTTAAGTTTTCAGGAGAATTCGCTTTCAGTCTGTGTTGCCAAAGGTGCCTCAGTAATCGTGAAAAAGGAAAAGCACTTCAAGGGAAGACGGCTATAATAGTGGGAATGGGTTTCTTATCGAGTGGCCTAGCAAACTGGGAGACAGCGGAAACGTTCGAATTTTTCGCTGTGTATACGTGTCTTCCGTTTAAAAGGCTAAAAGGCTATGTGAGTAAGTCTAAAAATGGCAGCAGGACTCAAGGGCGAGTGAAACGGATTCGCGACGCTAACTAATGATTATAGACTGCTAACAGCTTTGACTGGACTAATTCTCTTTTCCTGACTCTGTCTAACTCTCCGTCTTCGTGCTGTTCTGTGTTTGCGCATATATATATATATATATATATATATATATATATATATATATATATATATATATATATATATATATATATATACACAGTCGCGGCCAAAAAAATTGTAACATTCATAAGATGCGGTTAAAAAAAACCAAATGTTTCACTTACATATATTTTATTGTGATTATATCCTTAAACTTAATACTTTGAAGTCTTTTGGGCATTGATTCCGCCATCTTGGCAAAGTAGGAGGCATCCATATTGATCCATAACCTCTTCAGTGCCTCCTATAGGTCTTTGATGTTGGTTGGTTTGGATGCTTTTACCTTATTTTTCATAACATTCCAGGCATTCTCGATGGGGTTCAGATCCGGCGAATTGCCAGGCCAGTCTAACAAATCAATTTGGTTGTCTACAAGGAACTTTTTGACCGCTTTTGACTTGTGTGCAGGGGCTCCATTATGCATGAAATAATTTCATTCATGAATACTCCAGAAATATAGCAAATGTTCCTCCACACATCAATGTAATTGCTCCCCTTCCTGGTAACGTTCTTGGGGAAGAATTACAGTTCTGCTCTGCCCCTTCCACCACTGAAAGCACGCCACACCATGACACTGTCCGGATGTTTTACCGTCTTCACTGTGTACCGGGGATCGAACTGTGACACACCTATCGGCCGACTCACTGTCTTGAACTCCCCCTTGACGAGCCTGAAAATACTTTCGTCGCTGAAGATTACCTTTTTCCATTCCTCTGAGGTCCAGTCTTTGTATTTCTTGCAAAATTCAAGGCGCTTGTTCTGCATAGCATTAGTGAGAAGGGATTTCTTGCCTGCTCGTCGTGTTGGTAATCCAAGTTCTTTTTTGCAGCCGGTGCCGTAACGTTCTAATGGCGACATTTTAGAGGATGTCTAGGTGTTTTTTATTGAGTGTTACAGCTGCTATTGAAAGATTTACCATCACCTTACGTTTTAACAGCTTATCCGTACTTGCTGTCTGTGATAGAACGGTCTGAGGCCGCTTAAATTCAGCCGCTATCACATGTTAGAAACACATGCTACCCACGTGTATCTGCGAGAGGAAGCAGAGCGCGTTATCGCCCACCATAGCAAATGTTTAATCAAGGAGATTCACTCCCCCGTTTCGCCTCCATACGTCGATCTCGCCAGATTGAGTTAGGCTTATGGGCAGATAAGATATTTCCACAGGCGCCAGCGGGACATTCCCCCGAAGCCTCCCACTCAATTGTCCCCTACGCCAAGGGGATGGCTTCGAATATTTATATCATAGCTTTTCCCGATTGAAGCAGATCAGATCCAGATTATCTTCGCGAGGCATCACGCCGATCCGGTCTCCCTTGTGCACCTAGGAACTCTATACCTCGAGAAACCCCTTATTGTCCAGAAGAGGACAATATCCTTTGAGTGCCAAGGTTCGTGCCTTCGAGACGCCAAGTCAACAAGCCCCCCCCCCCTGTTGTTCAGAAAGAGAACAACGTTAGAACAGCCATTGTTCTTTGAGCCCGTTTGACAAGAGACGGTTCCCCCCCTCCCCTGTTGTTCAGAAAGAGAACAACGTTAGAACAGCCATTGTTCTTCAAGCCCTTTCGTCAAGAAACGGTTCTCGTTCCCAAGACATCACGTCCGGATAATTTAATTCCCCCCTTTTTAACGTTCTTCAAGAGAACGCTTGGTGTCAACAATAACCTCCATTGTTCATCTAGAACATCTCCGATTTGCTGTCACAAAGATCGCTCGTACTTCCGAGCCCCACTTCGCTCTCACTCTTCGAAGACAGTCCTTCCCCTTCGTTAAGGACAACCCCCCGAAGAACCCTTCTGCTGGAAATCGCCAGTGGACCGAAGATTCCTTCACATCGTCTTCCTCTGCACAACAACTTTGTAGTTACGTAAGCTGAGCATTACCTTTAATCATTTAACCTTTTTTCAACGCAACCCTGTGCTTTAAATGGTTTAGCGAACCATTCCCCACCTTTAATTTTTATTTGTTTACCTTTTTAAATCTCTCCAAATCTTAATCCTCGGATTAGTCAGATATTCCCACGACCCTTTACATTCTCCGTTTATGTAAACATTTTTTTTTGTGTATTGTTGATAGTTTAATTAATAAAACTCTATTTTATTAATGGTAGCCATATTATTTATTCTTGTGCACCGTTCAACTTCTTAAGCATATTGAAGATAAATAAGCCTCTCCAGCCCCCCCCCCCCCACCTTTTGGTCTAACCTCGGTCAATCAGATTACCACGCACTCGAAATGTTAGAATAATTCCCTCAACGAATAGTTATATATGGTATATCGTCGAAAGCCTATTCTACGACACTGTCACCTTTCTTGGTGCTCCAGAGCCTGTTTTCCTTGGGGGGTCGTGCTGGTCGTAATGTCGCCGCCGCGTCCCGGACACGATAAATAGCTTGTCTTGATACCTCAGGTCGGTGGCTACACGAATTACAGACATGTGATTATCAAAAACGGCAATAGCAAGGATCTTTTCCTCCATGATGAGCATAGTACGTCCCATTGCGTGCAAAGTGAATGGAATTATATGGTTGCAAAGATAGGGTTACAGTCAAGATCGACGCTAACGAGAGCAGGGTACTATACTACCTTTCTACACAAGCACTCGTCGTGCACTGAGACATGCCCGGGTGGCGGCGTGTAGCTACAGACGCGTCAGGGCCTCTGCATCAACACAAGCTCTGCCCACTCTCTCTATGGTGGAACAGCAAATAAAATCGTAACACGCGAATTCCGTGTTACGATTTTTATTGCAGATAATGTGTTACGATTTTTTTGGCCGCGACTGTATATATATATATATATATATATATATATATATATATATATATATATATATATATATATATATATAAATATATATATATATATATATATATATATATATATATATATATATATATATAAGCGACTGATCTCCAAGAGGCGTGACCCCTCCATACTGTACCTGGATGCGGGCTGGAGCCAACGATCAGGAAAACTTGCTGGGTCCCTTTGCTTTCGCAGTCCTTTGGGAATTTTAACCCGTCAAAGCATACATAGCCCTGTATCTGTTCAACTTGTCCAGGCTTATCTGTTACCGAGACTTTGATATTCTAGCGATTCGCTTGTCCCATACATATAAATATACAATTGTGATAGATATATTATTTCTGTGATTTTCTTTGGTTCCCTTTTTATTACATGGTATAATAATTCATTAATTCATGCAAGTGAACATTTTAAGGATTTTATAGATCCACTGAGCATCCATTTGTGGTAGTTCCTAACTGGGTCGACTTACCCTTCAATTTTGGTGCCACAGGCCTACTTTACATGCGGTTTGAGCGCTACAAAGACTTCCCTATCAGTTATGGAGTAACCTAGATAAAGATCTAAAAGCATCTACTTGGAGTTAACAGTCTGTTACGACAATCATGCTACGCTCTTACATAACTTTGATAATGAACATATATATATATATATATATATATATATATATATATATATATATATATATATATATATATATATATATAAGCGATCAGTATCAAGAGGGAGTGACCCTTCTTGACTTGACCTAGATGCAGGGCGGATCCAACGACCAGCAAAACCATCTGGGGCCTTTTGGTGGGGCTACAAGATTTATGTGTAATTATTGAGCTTACATATTCTTTATGCTTTGGGCCTATTCGTATCAGAGAGAGAGAGAGAGAGAGCGATTGAGAGAGAGAGAGAGAGTTAAAAGGAGCTACAAAGATAAGAAGTACCCCAGGAGACCTTACGGACCATTCAAAGAGGGTACCTTTGGGCTAACAGTTGACTAGGCACAATTCTGCACAATGACTTAAGTGCCCAAACGGCCACTTTTCAAGACTTTGTCCAGTCTTGACTTGAACTGATCAACAGAATTGCTGTTGGCAACTTCCACTGGAAGTGCGTTCCAGCTATCGCAGATGCTGTATGTGAAAAATTTACTACACAGATCACGGTTGTAACGCTTCAGTTCAATTTTGTAGCCGTGATTTATCGTTCTACCCTCACTAATGTGGAAAACATCAGTGTAGTCTACATTGTCGAAGCCTCGAAGTATTTTAAACACTTCGATAAGCTGACCACGCAGTCTCCGAGTCTCCAACGAGAACAGATCTAATTCCATTAATCTATCGTCGTAACTTTTGTGTCTGATAGAGGGAATCAGTTTGGTTGCCCTGGCTTGCACACGTTCCAATCTCGTGACATCCTTTCGAAACCAAAGACTCCAAAATTGTACGGTTACTCCAGGTGCGGTCGGACAAGTGAATTGTACAAACAGAGTACTATTTTCCTGCTTTGATCTCCAAACTGTCGCTTTATATAACCTAACATCCTTTGGGCCTTTTTCTCCGCCTCTATGCACTGTTTCGAGAACTTGAGGTCACTAGTGATTGTTACACCCAAGTCCTTCTTAGTATCAGTGCGTTCGAGAGCAGTGCCCTTAAAAATATACCATGATCGGGGATTTCGGTGTCTGATATGCATTACTTTGCATTTGTTCACGTTAAAAGGCATTTGCCACGTGTCCGACCACTCCCCAATCTTCCGGAGATCTTCTTGTAGGCGGGCAGTGTTTTCTTCCTTTGCAACTTTCATACTAAGCTTGTTATCGTCGGCAAATTTAGAAATCTTCGCAACCATGTCACCATCCATGTCTTTAACATAGATGATGAAAAGTAGTGGTCCCAAGACAGAACATTAGAGTAGACCGCAAGTGACGGACACCCACTTAGAAGCCTGTCCATTTAGCACCACCCGTTGCCGTCTGCCACTTAGCCAGTATTCTATCCAACCTGCTACCTTTTCGTCTATGCCCAGCGCTCGCACTTTCCGGAGGAGGCGGTGGTGTGGTACCTTATCGAAGGCTTTTTGAAAGTCTAAGTATATAACATCCACCGCCTTATCCCGATCATGCTCACTGAAGACGAAGTGGAAGAATTCCACAAGGTTCGTCAGGCATGACCGTTTCCTTCGGAAATCGTTCTGGGAACTCTTCAGTAGCAGGTTCGACTCTAAATATGACGTCATTTTTTCCACCATGATTCTTTCCATGAGTTTATTGGCTATTGATGTTAAGCTAATAGGTCGGTAGTTCGACGGCTGGCTAGAGTCTCCTTTCTTGAAGATAGGAGTCACCTCCGCTTCACGTCAGTCTCTAGGAACGAATCCGGTCCGGATTGACATGTTGAAGATTGTGCTCAGATGTCGGGACACTTGATCGCGCACTTCTTTCAACACTTTAGGTAAAAACCTGTCCTGGCCGAAAAGAGAGAGAGAGAGAGAGAGAGAGAGAGAGAGAGAGAGATAGAGAGAGAGAGATCGCTTGCTTTCGCAGTCCTTTGGGAATTTTAACCGGTCAAAGCATACATAACCCTGTATTTGTCCAGCTTATCCTGGCTTATCTGTCATCGAGACCTTTTTGACTGGTAGCTGTGGCTTAGTGTGCCTAGGTATGTGCCCGTGTGATATTAGAGCGATTCGCTTGTCCCATACATATAAAAATACAATTGTGATATATATATATTACTTCTCTGATTTTCTTTGGTTCCCTTTTTTATTACATGGTATAATATTTAATTAATTCATGCCTTCACCCATTTTAAGGATTTCATAGATCTACCGAGCATCCGTTTGTGGTAGTTCCTCACTAGGCCTACCTACCCTTCAATTTGGGTACCACAGGCCTACTTTACTTGCGATTTGAGTGCTACAACTACACTTCACCATCGGTCGTCTGCCCGTTCAAAATTCTTTCTCTATCGCTGTATCATAAGTGTCTCATTCTCTCGCATCACTCTGAAACAGAACTCGCCCTTTTCAACGCGATGACTTATATCACCGAGTCTATTGTCAACTCGAAAGCAAGAATATACTATTCATCGTAACCCATGCAAGAAGGTGTAAACAGTTGTGGGTTTGCTTACTCTTCTCGCGTTAGTATGATACATTCTTTTAAAATGTTTTATAACAGTGAATTTGGTCCTTTGAAGATGTAAGCCTTGTGGCAGCGCGAGTTTTACGAAGATATATATTTTTTCTAGCCTGGTATCCGCGGATATCATTTTCGTATAGGAATCTCTTCATTATCGTCTCTAAAACTATTGGTCCTTCTTCCGCCAAACTTTGACACATTTGCAACTTAGGGTGTGTGAGGCTACTTTAACTTTCTTTATTATTTTACAAATAATATTCGGTCAGAATTTGGTTTACCTTCCACTTCTTGGGATAGTACATAGTTTTCACTGTCGTAGAGTACCCTTTCTTCTCCAGGTTTGTCCGAAAGGGTGCCTGTACAATGTTATTTGATTAGAATATTTCTCTTCCGTGTTCCCGCCGTCTCAAAATACAATTAAACGCATTTCCACTCTTCACCATATTCCTTGCCTTTTCCTATTCTAAGAAGCAGAAACAATGGAGGCAAGCTCTCGCATGAAGAAAGAGGCCCCTTGTGCACCGAATTTGATTTAATATCTTATTCTGGCAAGTTGTAGAGAATCATAAAGTTAACTATAAAAACATATAACGATTTATTCGATATAAAATACAATTTTAACCATGCCATCGTCGGAAATTTAGAGAATGTGTGTATACTTGTGACCCTATCTATATACATGATCATAATTCTAATTCATATATATATATATATATATATATATATATATATATATATATATATATATATATATATATATATATATTAGGCATACGAAGACACATGTGATAGTTCCAAACATTTAATTTTCGGACGTTTCGGTCATTAACAATCACCATATTCAGCGAATTAATAAACATGAATTAAACTCTAATAGGAATACAAGAAATTTGTTTTAAAGTATATACAGTGCCCGCGAAAAGTATCCGATCATCCTCAAAATTTGTATTTTTAAAATAGAAAAAAACAAGTTTAATATTGACCTTATATTAGTGTTTGTGATCTTTCTTTTGGAGTTGATGACTTGTTGTAGACGCTTCGGCAAGGATTTGATCAAGTTTTGACAAACTTCCACTGATATTTGGTTGCACCATACATTTATGATGGCCTCTTTTAATTTTTCGACCGATCCAGTGTCTTGGCCTTCAACCTTATTTTTTATTATTAACCATAAATTTTCTATGGGATTGAGATCTGGGCAATTACCAGGCCAATCCAAAATATTAAATTTATTGTGATTAAGCCATTTTGTCACAATTTTAGCCTCGTGATAAGGTGCCCCATATGCATAAATGTTTCTGTCTCATGGATTGTCATTACCACTGAAAGTTTCTCCTGTACGATTGCTAAATACCATGCGCCATTGATAGTTATGTTCTAAAGAAGGAAATATATGCTTCCTCTCCCTTGAAAACTGAAACAACCCCAAACCATCACACTTGGAGGGTGTTTCATTGTCTTTTGGGTGTATTTAGGGTCCATTCTCTTTGAGCCGATGGTCCGACGCAGCTTTAAAGACAGCTTATGAATGTTAAAGATGTTGATTCATTGCTCAATAAAACTTTTTTACACTCTTCAACAGTCCAATGAATGCATCTTTTACTAAACGCTACACGTTTGTTACGCATTTTTTCATTAATGATTGGTTTCTCTGCAGCATGGCGAGATGGTAATCCGAGTTCTTTTTGTAACCGCTTCTGGATAGTTCGTTCAGAAACATCAGATAATAAATTATTCATATTAACTTTTAGGTTCTTTCGAAGTTATTGTTGATTATTCACTATTAAAGGTTTCAAAAGCATGTCTGTTCGCAAATTTGTTTTTATCGATCAACCAGATCATTTTTTAGGTAATGGCGTAGATAGGCTAACATTGTTTTTAGCACGTGATACCCATTAATTAATAGTAATTTTGGCTATGTTTAATTCATTAGCTATCTGTCTCTGAGATTTCCAACATTTATGAGAGCAACAATAGCACCTCGACAATCACTCTGGAGTTGTTTCTTAGCACACATAAGAAATAAATTTTATTTAGACCACTTTCTGCAAAAAATATAAAAATAATAACGAAATGGTAAAAAACATGATATCGGAAAATTTTGACGCGCGCCCACACGCAAAGAACGCTACCACAATACTAACTTAAGATTCTATTAGAAAGCTATCATAACAGAGCGTTATATGAAAGCTACCAGATGTCGATAGATCAAATAGAAACTGAATTATGTGTCTGTGAATATCATTGAAAATTATACAAATTTGAGGGTGATCAGATACTTTTTCGTGGGCACTATATATATATATATATATATATATATATATATATATATATATATATATATATATATATATATATATATGAGAAACTCACAAAGTACGCGTGATTAGAGCAATAAATGCAAAATATTCCACAGGAAAATGAAAGGTGGATTCTAAGTACTTTCAAACTTGTTCACTTCATTCTCAAGAAATAACGAATAATTTTAAAAAGGTGATATATATATATATATATATATATATATATATATATATATATATATATATATATATATATATATATATATATATAACAGAGTGTTAGAAAAATATTAGCAAAGACAGGTTTAGATACTGGATATGAAGGAAAAAATCAAATAGATAAGGTCTACTTCTAGAAATTCCAACTGTGAGCAAAGAACGTACACATTTAGGACACAAAACTAAGTACATACACACGCACTTATGAATACATAAAAATAAACCAGAGAAACATAACTAATTTAATAATTCAAAGGACAATTTCGTTATAAATAAGCCTTTTAATTACGGGGTGCAGTTTAAAGAGACTGGAGGATATATTATAATTAAGCGAGGAATTAATGAATGAGCATTCAACAATATTTCTTTGAACAAAGTCATTAGATTTGTAAATAAATTTAGCCGAATTCCAATTGATAGGGTAAATATTTTCAGATAAATGGACAAAGAAATCATTATTACTTTCACTATTACTTACAAAGCCAGACAATCTACTACGTAGAATAAACATGCCTTACAATTTATATATGTAACCCATAGCTTTTCTCTGCAGCGACCATATTTGGGATAGTGTTTTTCACCAATGAAAACCCAATACAGGTGGCTATTCAAAAAAGGAAAAGCTATGCAAGATCAAATGGATCAAGTACAAGGAAGCATTAAGGAAGTACAGACCATACCCCATTGGAAAGGGAAAGCAAAGTCAAAATCGATGGCAAACTGGAAAATATTATGAAGATAATTGAAGAAGCAGATAAGAAAAACGTCCCATGGATAGAATATAGAACACTAATTCACCCTAAATGGACAAATGAAATAAATAGGAAATCCAGAAAGATAACGGAAACATACTAAACAAATAAACAGCAAGGCCGACAGATACAGGTATACAGAACACTACAGCGACTGAAAAATGACATGCTGTTACTTATTAAAGAACAGCAGAATGAAGAGTGAAAAGAGCTAATAGATAAAGTGGAGAAAGGAAAATGCCCGAGAAAAGCATGGCAAACTATAAACAGAGTAAAAGGAAGACCATCAAGTTGGATGACGAGAACGGAGACCTAATGAAACTCCGGGAGCATTGGGAAAAAATATTCTCAATAGCACCAGAGGAACATACTCAAATCGACAACCTAACGGAAAAAATGGTAGGAGAGTTCCTCCGAGTTAACAAACACCGGATAGCCCCTAGGCCTTTAGCTGACTGAGCTAGAGATGAACAGATGGGCACTGGTGCACTTATAACAAAGGACGAGGTTGTGAGTGCTATACACTCTTTCTAAGAGAAAACACCCTGATCACCAGTGTTGACGAAAATTCACTTCACAACAGCACCAGATAACATACTTGACTGAATTACAAAACTGCTTAATGCCTGCCTAACTATGGAATACTACACGGATGGATTTACAACCACTAAAATGATCTTAATTCCTAAGCCAGACAAACCAACGAATTTGGTAACGAGTGACAGACCTATCTCGCTACTCAACTTCATTGGCAAAGTCTTGGAAAAGATCATGAATAGAAGACTAGTAGATCACCTAAACTAAAATGAAGGATACAACGAATTTCAGTTTGGTTTTAGAAAAAAAACACAACACAACAATGGAAGTGGCGATTATCACTGAAAAGATTGCAAAGCCAAAGCTGAGAAAAACACAGTCGATATCGTTCTGCGAGACATAGAAAAAGCGTTTGACAAAGCCTGAACTGAAGGATTAATTTAAAAGATTCTCTGGTTGGAGATGACTAACATCATGGAACGCTTACTCTGCAACTATGTACGAAACAAATCTACGCACATAGATCTAGATACAAGGGACCAACCTTCCAACTGAGGGCTTGAGTGCCACAGGGGGAGGGGAGGGGGTCTAAGTCTGACACTCTACTCAGTATACACTGCAGATACCCCTAGACTAGTAAAACTAGGTAACATAAACATGCAGTAGGCAGGCGATATCACACAGACTGTGACGACTCCTTACCAGAGCCTAGGAACCAAGCAAGAATCACAAAAATTGAAATATAAAATATAAATAATTATGAGAAAGTATGGAAAATCAAGACTAATATATATAAATTTAAAATAATACCAATTGGAAGAAGATAAACCTTCCAAGTCGAAATTAACGGAAACAACTATAAATATGCATACGAAGGATCAGTGCTAGGACTAACAATATAACTAACACAATATTCAGTCCTAGAGAGGAATTAAAAGTATAGAACAGAAAAAGGAATATCACTCATAGCAAAAATGAGGAGATTAAGCAAGAAATATATGAAAAAACTTTATAAAGCGCTTTTACAATCGGTCTTAACTTATCCACCGATACCAGCCTACACACAATCCAGGACAAGACTACTAATGCTTTAAAGAATTTAAAACAAAGCTATTTATTTGATTACAAACACGAGACGGAGAGAACACAGAAGCCTTGCGGACCTATATTCCAAGGCAAATATTCGGCCACTTGATCTAAGCTAAGAAAAATGGCACAAAAATATGGAACACTATATAAAATAGAAACCAAGACTAATACAACGAGAATAACATAGAAGAACATAATAGAAAAAAACTTCAGATTCGCAAACAGTAGAAAGAAACTGTAAGCCAAAGACACAGCAATGTTTAACTTAAGAGAATAAAGAAAAGACGATGAGAAGAACAAATAAGATAAAAACAGGACACAAGACAACGGCTTGAAAACCAAAAATGGATGACCCCGCTGGGACGCAGACTCCTCCAGTCGAGGAGAAGGATAACAAAAGAAATGATAATCATAGAAACATAAGGAGAACGACTAGCATACCCAGCCTCTAAGGTCAACAGCCCAGATCAACGAACAACAGATAAGAATGGTCAGGTGGAGAATGACTATAACTTTCACTACCATTGGGATAATACGTCCTAACGAAAATAAAAAAATTCTTTTGTGCAAAATATCTTTTATTTTGAAGCATTTTTATCATCCCATTGGTACTTTATAGTCTAATCAATCCTACATACATCTGGCAACTCTCCCAACATGGCTTCAGTTTATCTCAGACTTTCAAGTGCAACGTGTCTAAAAGTAAGTATCATTTTTGTCACTTTTTTCAGAGTTTACAGATATTATATATATTATATTAAAAGTTATTAAAATTCTAAAGCTAGTATAATAGTAAAATTAGTAATAATTTTAAATAATATTTAGCAGTTTCGAGGAATTGTCTCCCCACTTTTGTGGGAGAATTATTCTTCAACTATTAACCGTTTAGCATTTACTCCGATACAATACCTCTTTGTCAAAGTATTTATATATTTACTGACTTTAGCGAGCTAGTCTGACACCACTTAGGAAGGGAAATAATTCCTCTATTGGCTGAGTGGACTCCGGATTCGTCTAAAGGAGTCTAAATACTGAATTATGAGAGTACCACAGCGTTTAATCAGTTTTAAGGAAAGAGCCGGCCAGTAAAACACCAAGAATTAACCAAAAATATATATCTTTTAATTTATCAATCAACTCAAATATTTATATTTACATGAAATTTTCTCAGTTTAACATGGTTTGCACGATTCGAATATTGGCCTACTCCTGACGAGAGCTCCAATCAAAACAAAGTAGGCATCACGTAAACAAACCAATTGCCAGATAGCTAATTTCTACAAGCCTCTAAGTTACAGAGTTAAACCACTATTTACTCTCCCTAATCTAACTAAAATATGAAAGAAGTCACGAAATACTATTTCTTCCTTAGTTAGCTTGGGACAGTTTTACGGACTTACATGACCTTGTTCGGAACAGGGGTTGACGGATTTTGCTATACTGGATTTTTCCACAAGTCTTCGGAGACAACAGACATACTTTACGACAAAGGAAGAATTCAGGTGTCCCGTTATAAAGATGAAGGGGGTAGGATGAGGGAGTTGTTACGGTGACAGTAGAAACCGATGTCGATCTCTTTTAAGGATTTTATCGGTCCGGTTATAAGTCTAAAAGATGGAGAGAGGGGTTGTGCTCTCTGGCTCAAGGAATACTCTTCTTTGTAGCTTTCGAGTTCTTCTTGTACCCTCGTCTACTTCGCAGGGTTACCAAACTGGGTTTTGGTATATGGGGTGATACCGAAAGTAATTAAAGGAAACTTACTTGGGAATCAATTCTTCTTCTTTCAAAATTACTGGGATTTCGATCTGAGAGTCCCTCAAGGGTGAGCTGATAACTTCTTTTATTTTGCTCCCGAAATTCCTTTTTGGCACTTAGGAATTTTGATCTAGCCAGACATCTTGCTAAGTTTGCGAGGGATGAATTGGTAGGGCACCGATAAGAAAACAAGACGAACTTCTAAATCTTAAAAGTCGAGTCCGGAACTGGGCGAGGGACTGATCACAAAAATCTAGTCCTCTATCGTCTCTAACAGAATAATTTTCTTTCCTTCCTTACGGGGCTTATTTATAGCCCGGAGACCGCCCCAATTAAGGGAGACGGGGTAATGCTACTGAGGGGAGCGCGAGGGTTAGCGGGGTGACACCGCGGAGTCCAGCTCTGCTTCTCAATGAGAGGCACCGACAACCGTCCCACTATTTCTCCTTGTTGGTCTTTTGATCTTACGCCGCTCTTTGGTGCTCTAACCGCGGGCCTTCTGATCTCATAGGTAATCGGACCTTTCGGGTTCGGTGATTAACTAGGTGTTTTGCTTAGCGAGTTGTTCAAACCGTCAGTTAGATGGATTTCTTCCTCAATTTCGCTGGGGCCAGTTTCTCTTCAGAGCCGCTTAATGGCCTTTTGCGGCTTCCTTGGGACGTGCAGCTCGAGTTGACTACCCACCAGGTGGGGAGAACAGAATCATTCGGCAGTTTGACTGTTAGTAAAATGCCTATTGTTCTCACGCACCTCAATTACTTGTTCTTTTCTCTCGCTCTCTCCGAAGAGGGATTTTAATATATATGTCCGCTTGGCCCTATGGGTGGTGTTACGTTTTAATTTCTCTACAAGTAATGTATATTAAAGATATTAGAAGAAAATAGATTTGGGGGATATATTGTCCCAGCGGTACTTTTCAGTGGGATAATATACCCCAATAGTATTTATTATTAAATTTCATGGATAAATTGGAGAATCTTCTTCAGGGATTTTTGGCGCTTTATAGCTAAGCCGATAATGGGTAGGTGGCAATAACGGATTGGAGGAAATGTCTATATTATAATTTAAACTTTTGGCCTCATTTTAACCTAACCTAATCTTTCTTTTTCTTCCTAATATCGAGAGTGAAAATGACTTGGAATTAAATTACCCATCATTTATTATTACATATTTTTTTCATTTATTTTATTCCCCATTTTAGATGAATTGGAAAAGAAAATCAAGTTCTGAAATTCAAGAGGAGTTATAGAGATCCAATTCAGAATATTTAGATATAGACAGTAAAAGTTCATCTTCAGAAGAAGAATTATCATCCGAAATAGAAGAATCATCATCCTCAGAGGATGAATTTGCTTTATAAAGAGTACCAATCTCCAAAGTAGTTGAACAAAGATCACCTTGATGGGATGCCCCCAAAGGACCAGCGTGAGAGGAAGTCCCCCTCTGAATACCCCCTTTAGCCCCTTCGCTCTAAACCACGTGCTCCTTGGCGTGGGAAGTTTAGAATCTTCGAGAAGGAAGCAGTCCCGCGCTGAGTCACCCGATCCAGCTGTATTTGCTTTCGGACACTCCTTTCTCCCCTTCTCCCGCGATAACGCCGAGCTCTAGCCCCCATGCTTCCCAGGCATGTCTATTCTTCCGTGAGTGCAGCCGTACTAACCCTGCCCCCATATCATGAGGCAAACTTTGCTCTCTGATCCGGCTCGTTATCTCGAAGTAAGTTTACTTAGACTGACGTCGAGAATCCTCTAGGGACGGCCATGCCCTGGAGATATTTATCGGATCAGCCAACTGGCTATTTAACCCTGAGCTACCATTCCTCGAAAATATTGAAAGTCTGCCAGTCCCTCCGTTCAGACCGTTTTGTCTGTTCTCCCACGAAGTCCCGCAACCTCTGTTCGAGTCGTAACTCATCGTTAAGATATCACCAGCAGATCTTCCTCCGTGAAATTTTGGCCCTTGTTCAGGGGAAAGCTATCGAGCAACCTTCTTCTCGGAGAACTGTGCGGTCCCTCTCATCTCGGACCCCCTTCAAGACTCGCGTTCCTTGGGGTCTGACACTCATTACCGAGCCGCAGAACCGTCTGGTGTTTGAGATTCCATTTGTCTGGAGCAGAGAAAAACTCGTTCTCTAACAAGAAGTACTCAAAACCTCATCTACGAGTCTTCCTCATTAGGACTCCCCGAAGTATCTCCTCGAAGACCTGTGCCGTTGGTCTTTCCCCCCTCAGATCACTCGCATGCTTCAAGGTAAAGCGATCTTGTGTTGTAATCCTCTGAATACACCCCTCAATCGTCACCCGCACCCACTTTTGAATTGACTTCCCGTTCAATCGTAATTAATATATCTTGTTCGAGTTAACGTTAATTTTGCTCCTCCCACTTAACTCTGTCATATTATAAATTGTCACAATCCAATTAATTATCTTTATCGAGTAATTTGTTCCCCTTTTTTGTATATATATATATATATATATATATATATATATATATATATATATATATATATATATATATATATATATATATATATTGCCCTATTTATTATATATATTAAAATTATATTTTGGGGTCTTGTTCTTTATATTTCCTTTGAACCTCAACTTGGCAAACTATTAGATAAATCCAGGTCAACCGTAAATCGCACTCTGTATAAAAATCAAGGACGCGGTACCCCATTCCTTTAATTGCCCCAAAGCATATCGCAGGTGACCTCGGGTCGGCTATCTGCCCGTGCTTGTGTATGCGCCCTTGCGCCGAGCGAGTCTTCACAGTCATATCTCGACAATCACTCAACAAGACCAGTAAAGCTGCGTATCGAAAAAACAAACAGTTGCCTAAAACATCTCCAGATAAACCAACAATTTGGGGATATCCATCAACAAACTTTATCCCACGCTTTATATGTCCTGAATACAAGACTGATTTCCCTATTTTTGTGCGAGATCCTTCAATTTATGAGAATGAATCCTTCAATTTTTTATATCCAGAGAGTTTATTTATGTTTATAGTTGAATGTAGAAATCAAAGAATTGCTATTTATAATCGTGTAAAAAACAAAACCATCTAACCCACAGATTCTGTGGAAATGAAAGTTGTACTGGGAATAATACTTGTTATGTGCTATAACAAACTTAAAAATATAGGTGATTACTGGTATTCAAATGAATCTATGGATAATACGTTTATAAAGAAAGCTATCGCAAGAACGAGATTTCAGATATTAGTAGCTTGGATGTATTTCAATGATCCAGTAAAACCAAATAATGCCGATAGAACTTATTGCGTAAATGAACTGGTAAACGGTATCAAATACACTTTTCAAAGAGCAATGACAGAAAGTACTTATCAAAGCATTGACGAATCCATGGTTAAATTCAAGGGCAGATCCTCCTTGAAACAATATGTTCCAAGTAAACCAATAAAAAGAGGAATCAAATTGGGGGAGAGATGCGATACCAAAACTGGCTATACCTATGATCTAAATGTCTACAATGGAAAATATGTCCCTATTAATGAGGATTTACTAGGAGAATGAGTTGTAAACAAGCTATGTCAAACCATTTCTAGTGATGAAGTTATACTCAGTATTGATTGATTCTTCACAAGTCCAAATCTAATGAGAAAAATTGGTTATCCAGTAATCGGAACAGTCTTTTCGAACAGGAAAAACAAGCCTAAGTTCGTTTCAAAACTCAAAAGAGGAGAGTCAGAATTTCGTGTTAACGAATTTGGAATTTTAGCTTGCCGTTAGATATATAATAAAGATTTCTTTATTCTAAGTAATTATCATAAGACAACAGTTACTAATGAAAACAGAAACAGGAAGCAGAAAGACGGTCGCAAAATTGATGTAACCTGCTCCGTTGTAATTGCTTTATACAACGAGTCAATGGGCGAAAAGTCAGATCGAAAAGTTTTAGTTACTGTAGTAAATGCCCACATTCTTCACCTTTTTTTTTACCAAAAAACAACCCAAATGCTTCCGTTCATGGTTAACCTTGCAGAACAACCTGTGATAACTGTAGGTGTGACAGCTAAGGTGGTTCGAAAGAATCCAAGCTCTAGAGGTCCTAGGAATAAAAAAGGCAAAGGTAATGTTGAACATAGGGGATCATATGCCAGAATAAGGTCAAGGGCGAAGAAGATGTGTTCATTGCTCCAAATCCAGAATAGATTGAAGAACTAAATTTATTTGCTCAACCTGTGAAGTACCCTTGCATCGTGTTTGCTAGCTGTAAACTCCTTCCGCGTGAGAAAAACTATGCGGTAATCGAGTAAGAAGCTCTTGCCATCGTTTGGAGCATCCACAAGTTCAAAGTGTTTCTTTTAGGTAAAGAATTCATTTTTCAAACTGACCATAAACCTCTCTCTTACCTACGGAACGTTAAGAACAATAATGGTCATCTCATGAGGTGGAGTCTCTCTCTCCAAGAATTCCAATTTAAAATTGTATATAGAAAGGGTTCCGAACATTGCATGGCGGACAACTTAAGCTGAAATCCTCTGGATTTGTCTCCAGAGTAATTTCCCATTAATTGTAACGTTAAATGGATCACGTTTGTATATATTCCTGAATATTTTTTTGTAGTTTTGTGTAATGCCTTATAAGAATATGTGCCATTATTTTTATTATTATTGTGTATATATTTTAGATGAGTTACCCTGTTCGTATGTACCTTTCTTTTTGTATTGTGGGACATTTCTTCTTTTTTTTTAATCCTTGTTTGTAAGCCCCTGATTAACGAGACTATGTTGACCCCGGCCTTTAATAACTATTATGTCTGTCTTATTGTATTATCAATGTTATTTTTTTTCTTGATGTGCTTCGTAATGGGAATATTGAGCATTTCCTGAGTCCCCTTTATTTGACTTATTTTTGTGCAGAGTACCCTGTACCATCCCTTTTGTAATTGTGTCCGTATTGGAAATTTTGCCGTGTAATTACCCTATATTAGTCAGATGTCACTTCCTTCGGAAGGTCCATCTTGGAAGGGAAGGAGATGTCAGAGAGAGGGAGAGAAGGTTTACCCACCTTAGAACCCAACGTCTATCTATGGCGCCTGAGAAGATACACCTGCACGGCCAGGCAGCTCCAAGGGAGCCGCGAGATTTTCGCGAGACCACGTAATCCATTTGGGTTCTATTCCTTGCCGTCGCACCGTCTGATCGGCGCCAGACTCACGGCGCGAAGAACCTTTGCGCAAAGTTGTGATGCCGCCGAGACTATCCTTACTCCTCTCCTGGCGCGCCAAGTCTAATGAAATCCTCGTCTCCCTTTTGGGGGCCCTCGGCGATCCGCTACCGCCAAGGCAGTATAAATAATTCGAGAAAAGCTTTGAGAAAGCAGTACCATACAGCCCTGTCTTGGTTAGCAGCCACGTACAGTCTCGTACACCCTGCTTCACCTCTACCCAGCCTTGCTCGTATCTAAGGCCAGAGTTGCCGCCGAAAGACGATAGACACGGACAGGCATCTATCACTCGGTTATCGACTTCATTCAACGAATGAAGTACTCCCTCGCTCATTTCTCAGCGAGGTTAAAGAAGAAGGAATCTTGCAAGTGGAAGTTTGCAGCGCCCCATTTACTCGTCGCTTTAAAGCCTCCAGTCAATTAGGCTTTACGTGAGTTTCCCCGATAATTGCACTCTCCTATTTTCTCTGGAAGCAATCACCGTGCATCCTCTCTCGGACCCTCGTACCCGTCGAGTCATTTGTATCCCCCTCCCCCCGTTGGGTACCCCAGGTCTCATTTTATTTATTGTCAGTTATTTACTTGTGTTATTAATATTTTCTTTGTATTTTGTAAAGTTATATATTTTTCCAACATTATTTTCTCTAATCCCAGAACCTCTAAGAATTGATTATTTAGGCCAACAGCACTCGACTTTGTTTATTTAACCCTCGCACTGGGATCTGTATCCCAATTCTCTGATTTGCCCTCTTCACGGTCACCTTACGACATCTATATTATATTCTGGTGTCTGATATTTAGGGTTGCCCTACAACACCTTGTGTACTCCTTGTTTTGCTCTATACCACAATTAAGATACATAAATAAAAATAAAGTATTAAAATATATTTGTGTACTAATTACCATTGGGAAGTTATATCCCATAATAAAATACCACTGGGACAATATAACCCAATTAATTTTGTAAATTATTTCATTATTAAATTGTTCTTAAGAAATTTTCTCATTAATATTAACATTAATTGAACCTATATTAAACAATAAACTAGTTAGTTTCAAAATTTTAATTAAAAAATAGTTATGTAGTGAATGGGATAAAATAGGGATTAAAACAATAGGTAGAAGAAAAATAATAATAATAAACTGTAGATCTGCCAGGGAAATCTGGCTCTATCCGCCCCCTATCCCACTTTTCCCTATTTGAGTAGGGAGAGAGATCCTGTGGAGAGGTCGGCCTGGGTTGGCCCCTTCCTACCTCTCCTAACCCGGATGGGAAAAAGAGTAGGACATGAGAGGCAGGAAAAGATAGTTTAGCGAGAAAATAGTAAGAGATTAGATAGTTGACCTAGGCGGTCTTGGCCCAAATCTAAATGTGGTGCTAATACCTCGGTGTGTATAACTTCTCCCACGTTTGTGTGTAAGTGCGTTAGAAGTGACAGTAGTAAAGTATTAGGGAGAAAAGTGAGGGGCGGGGATGATGGGAAAGCGGGGAGAGTCTGGGTTTCCTTCTTCTTCCGCCTCCCTCCTATAGTCTTTTACTATCTCAAACTATTCTTCTATTCTATTCTAGGTCACCCTTGTGGCGGTAAAGGAGAGATGGTTCTCGGAAATGTCTTATCACGGGTGGTGCGCTGAGAGTTTCGGCTCGTCGGCATCACAGGTTTTGGCTGAAGCTGCATATTGATGGAACGTTTGCGCTGCCATATCATGACTGCTTCTGCTATATGGGATAGTATAGGGTCCGCTTCTGGAATTTTGCCAGTTCTTCGGCGTAACTCTCCCAATTCGAAGTCCTGTAACTTTTTTAACTTGAGCATGTTAATTTCATCGGGTCCATCGAGAACGAAGTCTTAGAGATGTTGATACTACATCAGGCTTCATTGCCCGCCTCTGTCCGTAGAAAGTTGGAAAATCTTGGCCAATTCGTTCAACTATACCTCTTTCCAGGAGTATGTCTAGGTTCCACTCGATGTTGTTTAGATTCCTGGTATATCCCGATGCCCTGCTACGAGCATTCAGGTCTCTCCAAAGAACTATCTGGTATCTGCGGCCAAAAACGTCTACAAAGATGTGGAGCGGTAGGAATCCTCCACTTTGGGGATGGTACCACGTCATTATAATAAAACCTCTTGTGGAGGTCTCAATCTTGATTGCTAAGTACGCCTCATTGAGGTCTTGTAACTTCCAAAATTTAATGTCGTTCCTCACGGCCACCGCTATGCAGTCAAAGTTGATGTTACCCGTGGTCTTGGTTAGGACGGTGTAATTAAAGATTCTCGCAGGGTTTCTAGCTGGGTTGACGTTAAGTTCATTGACTAGTATTATTTTCGGGTCTTCTGTAAACTAAGTTTTGCATAGTGAGTGTCTTTTATGTCTCATCCTGATACGCTGTGACATATTATTTTTCTTTTTCTTTTACTCTCTCCCATCCTGGTTTGGTGTGTTAATGTTTGCTAGCTTTCATTTTTGCTTTTACGGGCTCACGATCGCTTGGCGATTTGGTCCTACCGCTTCTTTTCTTTTAAAATTTCTCTTTCTTTACTGTATAGCAGTCTTATTGGTATTTCTATATGGCCTCCGATTAACATTTTATACCCGTTCCGGTCCGCGTATGGCACTTCGTAAAATACCCCTTTTTAACCCCTAGACTAGCTCTGTGTTGTTAACAGGAGACGTTCTGTCTACTGAGACATAAAATCTCAAGTTAATCTCTTGCGGTTCGTCGTTTTTTTCATGCTCCCTGTTGCTCATCCAATCATTTTCTACTGCTCTTTATATTAGTACCTCTGTCATAATTTTGCTGTTGGTGAAGTTTGTACATACCAAGGGTGCATCCATTTCCATGGTCTCTTCGACGATTGATTTTCCCTTCCCTCAAGCTTGGGTCCTTTTGGGCTGATGTATTTACATTGCGCGTTTTAGTTGGTATTTCCACAGTTGGTGGGGGTCAACTTGCTCTTTGGATGCAGGTGCATATTGTACGTTTATGACTTCCGCAGAGGGTGAGTCGTCTGGAAACCACATAGGCTCAATTCTATTAATGCTCAGCATTATATTGAGTTCCTTGGAATATGTACCATGTTTCGCTAGATTTAGTACATGCTCATGGAGGATGCACTCCAAGATATTCAAAGATTTCTTTTGCTTTATTTCGCTTATCCTTTTGGAAGGGTTGGCAGCGGTCTGCTGTGACATTTTCTATCTTCGCATAGGTCTGGTTTCGCCTCTCCTCTTTCTTTGGGACGGTTTCTTTTATTTATTTTCTATTATCTCCCTTTTCATTGGGCGCGCTATGTCCATTGTACGATGGTTTTCGTTACAGTTGATACATCTTTTGAGGGCTAGTACATTTTCACCACGTGTGTGATTGAGAACTAATTTCAAAACACCTTGTATGGAGAGTTTCTCGAAGTGTGCTTTACTAGCGCGTAACAGTTAAAGCACGCAAGGACGCTAATTAACTCTTGATCTGCTCTGCCGTCATTTTTTAGGTTATATGAGATGATTCAAATCTCATTTTCCTTTCTTTGAACACGACTCTAAAAATATGAAAGTATAACGTATTCGTGTTTTTATTGGTGAATTAAATCGCTTCCTTAATTTTGGTTCAACTCTGTCCTCTCTCTCTCATGTCTTTTCTTTCTGTTGCGCTGTGTTCACCAATTTATGGGTCCAATTGCATACAATAGGCCGCCTTCTGCGCTTCTATTTGTGGTGAAACTTTAGCCTCCACTCCAATTGATCTGAGTTGATCTGTGGCCTTTCCCAATAATAATTTATACACTTTGTAGTGGGTCACGAAACCTACACTCTAAGCCCAATCTATTCAACCCGCTTCCTACACTAAGTCGGAAGTGAGAACTCGGGTATATATATATATAAATAAATATATATATATATATATATATATATATATATATATATATACAAAAAACAAACAATCCTATCACCAAACAATATTTTATATACAAACGAAGAGATGAATGAGCAAACAAATTCACAATCGAATTCAAGAGGCCTAAAAACACACAATTAAGCATAAAAACAAAAGACCTTTTGCTTACGTGGTACCACGGTTTTTATATTTTTAGGTACCACGGGGGAAAGTCTTCCCGGAATTCACTCGTAGTGACCAAAAATTTGGTGCGCGCGTCGTCTGGCACCTCCAAGTTCAATATAATAATGCGATCTGGTCACGGTATTAAAGCTATTAAAGCCCTTTCCGTCCTAACGGAACTCACACTAAATTCAATTAAGTTACTGCCAAACTTTTCGATCCCAGCCATTTTTACAAAAGGAGGTAATAATAACATATATATATATATATATATATATATATATATATATATATATATATATATATATATATATATATATATATATATATATATTAACTTTGTAAACTTATTCTAGCCTGAAGATGAAAACTTGTAGTTTTCGAAACGTAGTGAAAAATTTGAAGACGCCACATAAGTTTCTCGTGGCTCTGGGATTTATCCTCAATATTATATATATATATATATATATATATATATATATAATATATATATATATATATATATATATATATATATATATATATATATATATATATATATATATATATATATATATATATAACAGAGTGGCTTCTGGAAAAAAAAATAAACAAAACATGAAATCCATTATATATTTATATAAAAAACATATCCCCATTCACACACACATTCTTACAGAGGAAGGGAAAAGTCTGCTAGAAAGGGGTAGGGAGAATGGCTCTACAAACACTCACATTCGCTCCACCACACCTCTCCTTCCTTCGTCCATTCGACCACAGTCACTCACAATACACTCTCAATCCTTACTCACGGTACTTTTTATACTCAATTGCGCCCTTCTGTACCCATTCACACTCATCTACAGGTCCCTGGCTACGTGTAGCAATCTGTCGGGGTCGTTCGTCAGTCGTCCTCTCAGTCTCCTCATCACTATCAATCATATCGTCCACCATACTCTTAGCCTTCATCACTCGCTCTCCTATCTCTCGGCAGAACTCTTTCATACTCTTCCTGTCAGAACCTTCACTCTTCATGCTCCTATTCATCAGCTCCTCACTCACAGCTCTCATGCAACTCAAAGTACATTCTTGCGAAACAGACAGGTCACTCACATCCCCTGTATTCGTAACAGGCATACCAGAAACCTCTTAGACTGGTTCCCACCAGAAATCTGAAAAATCAGCCACTTCATCATTCACTACATCAAACTCACCCCTACTATTACCATTCATAAAACCCGAAAAATCAGCCACGCTAGGTTCATTCTGCCCAAACACACTATCATTCATACTGTTCCCAAAACCAGAAAAATCAGCCACAGGTGGCTCACTCACTTGTCTATTTACATCAGCCAAATCACCAACCTGCTTATGCAAACACTCAATCTCTCTCTCTCAAGCTCCTCCATACCAGAAAGACACTTCTCAGACTTACTTTCATTCGTACTTGCATTCTTCCTTTCACTCTTCTTTGCACGCTTTCTATCCCTCGAGACCAAGACAAGCTCTTTCCCAGACAGATCCATACTGTCACATTCCTTCTCAGCATCATACACCTCATCTCTCTCTCTCTGCACAGTTTATTCAACAGGTAGTCAGGAGGTTCTCTCCACCTTCTCAACTGACCCTGATGAGCTCGCACTCTCTCAGTCGCACCTTCATTCAAACTCTCTAAAACATACGTCATAGCATTCTCTCACTTCTTTTACCTTCAATACTTTTGCACCTATTTCAAACGAACGAAACCTTTCATGCGCTTCACGCCATACACTCTGCTCACTTTCACTCAAACGAAACCTATCTTTCACTCGCCTTTCAAAATTCATAACAAACTGACACGGGGATATCCCAATTGCAATATGCACCGTCGTCGAATTATAAACCCATAACACTCTACCCAACCATACATCCCAGTCATTCAAAGTTTCACTCATCATTCTCAACATCTCACACAAAGTCCTAATGGTACGTTCATCCAACCCATTCGAAGACGGTACATACGGATTCGTTCTTACATGCTCCACACCATTCTCTCTCAACATTCGCTCAAACACTTCACTCAAAAACGCAGGCCCATTATCACTCAGACATCTCCTAGGCTTCCATACACACATAGGAAAAAACAACTACTCAACCACACGCGCAACAGTTACACTCCTTTTATCTCTCACAGGCGCTGCATACACAAACTTACTTTTATGGTCAACTATAACAACCATACCAACATTCCCAGCACTTGTACCCGGTAAAGACACACAATCAATCACTACCAATTCAAACGGTTCTTTCGCATCAACTTTCAACATCGGCGATTTCACTTGCACACCTTGCACCTTTCGCTTCTAACACCTTTCACACGTAGTCGCAACATCATTCACAACAGTCCTCAGAAACGGATGGAACACATGCTCCTTCATACACTCCCACAACTTAAACTTACCCACATGCCTATAATTATCATGCACAACTTTCACCAGACCAATCATACCAACTAAGGACATCACAGGTACATACATATCATCCGCATCCTTCATATTTCTCACAAAATATACAATATCCATACAAACAACAAAATACTTAGCATACTTTTTAAAATCACTTAAACACTCAGGCCATTCATTCAAATCAACACGCGTCATTACACACCTTCTTCAACTCGCTGACAAAAGGATACATCTCTTGCATCTCTAGAATATCATCATCACTTAAAACCTTATTTTCATCATCCATGACCAACTCATTCATGCTGCAAAACTTGACAACATTCTTCGCACACTCATTCAACCTCATCACCTCACATTCGCCTTTCATAAGACAATCCTTATCAGCATCCAAAGACAAACCATTCAATCTCATAAAGTCTATACCAAGCAAGAAACAACATGGCATGTGCTCATCTTTCAGAATAAAAAAAAAATCATGATTCACATTCACACCACTGCCCAAGCTCATTCTCAGACTAACCTGTCTCCATGCCACTATCATTCCATTCTCCATTCCACTTATCCGTAACTTCACAGGTTTATCTTCGCAACATCTAAACTCATCATACTTACTTAGAATCTTTTTATTCACTAACGATACTTGCGCACCATTATCAATCAAACCACAGAAGAAACTTTGACCAACTTTCACTCTCGCTTCCATCATATCAGGTCCTCCATGTTTGCAATACACAGAAGGAACAACCACACCAACATCGACACTGACATTCATACCGTCATCAACTCCCACATCATCACTCACCACACACTCATCTTCATCCATACAGTCATTCTTCTCCCTCATATACGAACACTTTTTAATCATCCAATTGTAATGCACACCGCCCAAACACTGCAGATGCACCACATTAACATTCGAACCTTCACTTTCTCATCCTTGTACACAATCGGCCTCTCACCATCAAAGTGAACATAAAAGATCACTCCATACAAATGACTCACTACAATCAACACTTCCTGAAACAGCGGGTCCCTTGGCATACACATCGCTCTCACTTCTTTCATAAAGTTCCTCACCCTCGCCATACCAATACTCTCAGGTTTCCTACATACTTCCCTCATTACCTCCTTCCTTAAGTCATCCACATTATCAGGCACTATCACATCTACTCCATCACTCTTCAAATCTTGCAAACCATTCTATAAACTCTCAAACAAGGAATCATCACAACCCTTACTCTCTTTTCCATTCATAATCCCTTTCGGCACATACTCAGGATCACTCACTCCACACACAAGTTCATCATTCGTACCAGGATATCTTGACATCAAATCAGCTACTCCATTCCGTTCACCAGGCACGTACTCAATCACATAGTCAAAATCACTCAAATCTTCCAAAATCCTTGCAATCCTACTATCAGCCCATTTCACACGTTGCAAATACACAAGAGGTTGGTGATCTGTTTTAATCACGAACCTCACACCATACAAAAACGAATGCAACACTTTCATACAGTAGCTTATCGCAGCCAACTTTCGCTCCACAGTCGAATACTTTCGTTCTGCCCCATTTATAGGCTTGGATACATACCCAATTATTCGCCTGACATTCTCTCCATTCAAACACTGATCTTGCATCAGGAAACCTCCCATACAGTACCCACTCGCATTTGTATACAATTCAAGCATCTTAGCATCCACACTATAGTCCGGGTATGCCAATTCAACAACTTCAGCCGCTGCCTCTTTCAGTCTCTCATACGCCTGACTCATCTTATCATTCCACTTGACAATCGTACTACCTTTCTTGCCCATTCACTCAGTCAGAGGCTTACTTACACCCAAACAATCACGTATAAACTTTCGTTGAAACTCAATCAAACCCAGAAACGATTTCAGCTGCTGTACAGTCACCAGTTTCGGAAAGATACGCATCTTCTCAACATACTTCGGCGATTTTTGCAACCCATTCTCACTCATCATATGGCCAAGGAACTCCACTTCTTTCGAAAACCATTCACACTTCGCTACTTTTACCTTCACAACAACACTCTCCAACATTCTCAACACATCATTAACGAATCTCATATGCTCCTCAAAACTCAGTCATAATCAAAATATCATCTATATGCACAATCACATTCTTACTTGCAAACCTACTCAACACGACATTCATCACCCGCTGGAAGGCTCCATGAGCATTAGCCAACCAAAAGCTGAGGTTTCGGAACTGATAATGCCGGCTGGCTCTCCTCAGCAATGGGTATCTGGTAATACCCCTGTAAGAGTTCCAGTTTTGTAAACCACTTCATTTTATGTATACTATACATACACTCAGATACCACACACATCAGAAACCACTCTTCTACAGTCCTTTGGTTCACCTTTCGATAATCTACACACAGACGCAATCTTCCATCTGGCTTGCGTACAGGCACAATCGGCCTATTCCATGCACTCTCACTTTCTTCAACCACCCTCAATCGTTCTAATTCCACACACTGCTCCTCAATCTCATCAGCAACCGGACGCGGGAATGTCTCGGCCGCTGATAGATTGGGGTGTCCTCCTTCAGGACAATCTTGAATTCCGGGAGCTTCGCAACCCCCTTTCGTTCAAACAGCATTCGATACATATCCTCCCTTTCATACTCAGTCAAACATTCATCCAATTTCACCATCCTTTCAACTTCATTATACGTCCATTCACACGTCTTTTCATTCGCAACATTTACCATGATATCCGTGCTATCATCCATACCTACCTCACTGACAGTGGAGAGGTGACCCAGTACATCTCCGACTTGGATCCCCCTCACCTGCTCTTTCACACTGGGGTCCACCTGCACACATAAAAAAAGATCATTCATTTTCATCAAGCCATCAAACACACAAGCAACACGCCTTACCTTATAACACGCATTCTTTCCATCCAATAACAGCGTTCTTACCCATATCCAAACTCAAATCTTCATTCCAACTCACTCTAACAGACACCCTTTCACCCTTCTCAAGCTTTGCACGCTCCATTGCAGTCACATAAATACCACTAAACACAAACCTTAAAACACTACCATGTTTCTTGACATACAATTTATACACCCCAATTTTACCAATCCTTCTCTCAATTTGATCACGCGCAGGATGCACAACCATACGATTCGCTTCCATAAAATCATATCCCAAAATCACACCATACTCACTACTCATCTTATCAATCACGGATAATTCACACTTATTCATTAACATACCATGCATTGAAACAATGGACCTTATCATTCCAATCACAGGTAATTTCATACCACCAATCCCTACCAAACTACCTTTACACTCTGACAGGTTAGCTTTATCACTCAGCTTGTCATACTTGTCCTTATATACCAAGCTCATCTTGCACCCAGAATCTATCAAAGCCAAACACTCAATCTCGTTCAATTCAATCTTCACACTCAGACACCCATACTTCTGACCAGACACCACTTTCACACTAGACAGACTTACCAACACATTACTCACACTCATGCACCCAGAGGATACTTCACCAGGTACCCTCTTACATTTTAATTTCCCGCTTCAGACTTCCCATTCACACCTTGCGCTCTCAGTCTAATCCAACACCTTTTACTCGAATGTACTTCCATCGCACAATAGCTACATACATCATTCTGGTCACGACATAACCTTACATAATGACCAGCCTTTCTGCAATTACCATAAGAATACTTCATACTTCCATTAGCAGTTGCTCCACTATTCAACTTCTGAAAATCGCTCTTCATATGTCCCTTCTCTTTACATTTGAAACATTCCTTCACACTTTCTTGACAGTCCTTTACCATTTGCCCTTTCAATCCACACCCGAAACAGGCACCAGACGTCCATCTGCATTCCATCAACACTTGTCGCTTCCTTCCACACCTACGCCATTCCACAATCTTTTTCACCCCATTCGGCTTCTCATTCGCTGGGACATACCTCGGTTGCTCCCTCATATACCCATTCACGCGCTTACCAGTCATCTGTCTCCTTCCATTTTCCCATCCTCCATTCGACCTTCCAATCTGCCGGCCCAGGAATCTTGACATCACCCCAGCTGGCGGAGCCCTAAGGGCATCTCGATAGCTGACAAACTGCTAGGTTGGAGGAAAGCTCTTGGGCTTCTCACCCCCAACATTCACACTGTACAATCCATCCTCGTCTAAGTCGCTTTCCTCATCCAATTCCCCGTCTTCTAACAGTTCCAACACATCCTACCACACCAACCGTTCACCTGTCAGTCTCATCCTATACTTTCTCTTTCCATTCAACCATCCACTCAACTTTCGCGGGATCGTTTCCAGGAACTTCCTCAACAGTTGCTTACACTCATTCACTCCATCATATTCATACCTCCTTCTCGCCATACTCTCAAGCCTATGTGCATACATGTTCACCCCTTCGTTCTTCCCCATACGAGCTTTCTCAAATTTATTCACACGTTTGTATTTCACACTCTCTTTCATTCGTTTCACTTGCCCAATCAATCACTTCTTCACCACCTCATATCTTGGTTCACCCACACTCGTGATCAAGCGGAAAAACTCTAGCACCTTCCCTTCCAAGCACTCGCCTAATACATTCACCCAATCTCCCTAATTCTCCAGGTACTTGAGCTTACAATAACGCTCAAATTACCCGAAGAATTCATCCACACTCTTACCACCACCATGCAACCTAAACTTATCAATCTTTGGCACTTCTCTTATCAAAATTCTCTTTTCCACATTCACCTCACTTTCGCTAGAGCTACTCTTGCTCTCGCTCCTGCCAATCACACCATCAATCTCTCCTTCATCCGAGTACAACGAGTCCACAAGAAGAAAGAAAAGAAAATAGAAATAGAAGAAGAGAAAGTAGAAAGAGAAGAAGAGAAAGAAGAAAGAGAAGAAAAGTAAGTGGAAACAGAGGACGAGAAAGTAGAAGCAGAAGAAGAAAAACGAGAAACATAAGAAGAGAAAACAAAGGAAGAAAAGAAAAATAAAAAGAAGAAGAACAAGAAGAAGAAAAAAAATGTAGAGATACAAGAGGAAAGTGGCAAGTTGCTTCCGAAAGGAAAGACTAACTCGTCTGCAGACAAATGTGCAAGAGTCACCCTTATTGGTGATTCTCAAGCACAGGGTCTACAGCCCCTGCTAGCTGCCCGCCTTCGCACTAGTGTGAAGGTAAGCTGGCTGCCAGGATGTGGTAACCACCACATCAGAGTAGAGGCTGAGAAGTTACAGATTTCTGAGAGCTTAGTCGTTGCTTTGATGGTCAGTGGAAACGACCTCTACATGAGAGGAGGTAGGGTAGGTCCTACAGATAAAATCCTCCACACGGTCATGGGTACCATGGACGACTGTGGGCTGAAAACCCGCAAGCGTGTTGTAGTCAGAATGCTCCCGAGGAGAGGTCTAACACGGACCGCTCACTCGATGAACGTCTCTTTAAACCGGTGCCTGGCAGATTTGTGTACGGCAGAGGATGTCTTTTTTGTGGACCCGTACCGCACCTTTTATGGTAGAAATGATCTCTACCAAAGGGATGGGGTACATCTTTTCTTTAAAGGAAAGGCCTTTCTGTCGAAAATGATCCAGGATGTCGTAGAGAGGACCCAAGGGAGTATCCGGCCCAAAGTGGGGGCGGACGTACGCCAGTAGGCCCGTGTGACTCCTGGAACGACCTTCTCAGAGGTCGCAAAGAGGGGTGCCTCCTCGCCAACAAACAAGCCGGGAAACGAAAGAGCGTAGAAATTCCTACAGTCGGGGACTCCCTGAAAGTTCTTCTTTCCAATGCGAGGTCAATCAGGAACAGGTTTCTTGAGCTCCGTGGCCTCGAAGCGACGGAAGAACCCAAAATGGTAGCCATAACAGAATCGTGGATAAAAATCTCAAACCGAGACTTTGAAGGCGAATTCACGGTTCCTGGCTACCAACTTTTCCACAAAGATAGGCCAGACAAAGAGGGTGGCGGTGTAATGTTGTATGTCAAGGATACAATCGAATCTACGAACTCCAACATTATATCCGCAACTTTGGAGTTCTTCGTTTCGAACGGATATCGCGAGATTGGAACGCGTACAAGCCTGGGCAACCAAGCTGATTCCCTCTATCCGACATAAAAGTTATGAGGATAGACTAAGGAAATTGAATCTGTTCTCTCTGGAAACCCGTAGACTGCGTGATCAGCTCATCAAAGTTTTCAAAATACTTCGAGGGTTCGACAATGTTGACTACAAGGATATTTTCACACTGAGTGAGAACAGAACGCGCAATCACGGCTTAAAACGTGAACTGAAGCGTTACAACCGCAATCTGTGTGGAATGTTTTTCACTTACAGTATCTGCGGTAAGTGGAACGCACTTCCAGTGGAAGTTGACAACAGTGAATCTGTTGACCAGTTCAAGTCAAGACTAGACAAAGTCTTGAAAAGTGGCCGTTTAGGGACTCAGAACATTTGAGCAGCCATTTGCCCGCTCGTTTTCTAGTCTAAAGGTACCCTGATTGGAAGAACCGTAAGGTCTCCTAGGGTACTTCCTTTCATTGTTACTCCTTGTTACTCACCTTCTCCTTTGATCGAGTCTTCCTTCCTCTCTTGCGTTCCACTCTCTTCCATTCTCCATCCTTCCTATCACTCACTGTATCCTCCCAAAGTCTCACATACACTTCCACTAACCCCATTCGTCGAAGTCCCTTCAGCCGGAGCAGGGGTTAGGGTCGAGGGTCCTGCAACCGATCCTGACCCCTTCATCAGGTCATATAAGTCCTTCATTCGTTGATCGACCTGCTTCTGTCCCTCGTCCATTTATTTCTTCATCCTGTCTGTCTTCTCATCCATACTCAATCATTCAATCACGCCCCTTAACATTGCACACTCTTCCTCCATCCTCCTTAATTCCAGCCTCAATCGTACCACCTCATCATGGAGACCTTGATCCACAGAAGCCATCCTCGTAGGTTAGTATGAAAGGACAGAAGAAGGGAAAAAACAATCAACTACGTCCAATCCGATGACGGACTGCAATCCAATCCTGTCACACTCCTGGTTTCGAGATCTCACGTCCCTATTCGGGCGCCAAACGTAGCGGGCCACGAAACCTACACTCTAACCTCAATCTAGCCAACCCGCTTCCTACACTAGGTCGGAGGTAAGAAATCGAGGGAGAAAATGAAACGGATTGTATATACAGTCCTTTATTTACAAAAATATGGGGTAAATATATTTGAGATCTCGGGTATATATATATATATATATATATATATATATATATATATATATATATATATATATATATATATATATATATACAAAAAACAAATAATTCTATCACCAAGCAATATTTTATATACAAACGAAAAGATGAATGAACAAACATAAAAAATAAATACACATTCGAACTCAAAGGCCTAAAAACACACAATCAAGCATACAAAAAATACCTTTTGCTTACGTGGTACCACGGTTTTTATATTTCTAAGTCCCCCCCCCTCCCCGGGGAAAAGTCCTGCCGGCCGTCACTCGTAGTGACCAAAATTTGGGTGCGCGCGTCTTAAGGCTCTGGTGCCTCCAGGCTCAATATAATAATGCGATTTGGTCACGGTATTGACGCTATTAAAGCCCCTTCCGTCCTAACGGGAATCACAATAAATTGAATTAAGTTACTGCAAAACTTTTCGATCCCAGCCACTCTTTACAAAAAGGCGGTAATAATAATATCTCTCTCTCTCTCTCTCTCTCTCTCTCTCTCTTTATATATATATATATATATATATATATATATATATATATATATATATATATATATATATATATATAGGACGGAAGGGGCTTTAATAGCGTCAATACCGTGACCAAATCGCATTATTATATTGAGCCTGGAGGCACCAGAGCCTTAAGACGCGCGCACCCAAATTTTGGTCACTACGAGTGACGGCCGGCAGGACTTTTCCCCGGGGAGGGGGGGGGGGACTTAGAAATATATATATATATATATATATATATATATATATATATATATATATATATATATATATATATGGGGAATATCACGGAAGGAAATTGAATAAAAAGCGGATTGGAGTTAGTACTTTCGTCTATTCGACATTTTCAAACTCAATGGTAAGAAGAATAAGACACCCAGTATTTAGACAAAGCACGTTTTCCTATGAACATGCTTTGTCTAAATACTGGGTGACTTATTCTTCTTACCATTGAGTTTGAAAATGTCGAATGGACGAAAGTACTAACTCCAATCCGCTTTTTATTCAATTTCCTTCCGTGATATTTCCCATATATATATATATATATATATATATATATATATATATATATATATATATATATATATATATATATATATATATATAACAGAGTAGCTTCTGGAAAGAAAAAAATATTTTAAACAAGACATGAAATCCATTATATATTTATTTACAGAGTGAGAGAGAGGTCCGCTAGAAAGGGGGTGGGATAATGGCCCTACAAATACTCACATTCGCTCCACCACAACATCCTTCTCAGTTTGGTACATGGGGATGCAAGTTGTTGTATAATATAATAATCTAACTAATACTACGCCAAGTTCTCCAAAGATTATCTTAAAGCCGGTTTCGTCTAGTCCATGAAAGTTTAGCTACTTCACTTTTTTCATATCTTCTTATCCAGGAAATATAAGTAAACTAGTGAGAAATTAGCAAGCTTTAGAATGCAGTTAAGATCTAGCTTAAACTCTGGCTTATTCCTCTGGCATGTCGGAAGCCTTATTCTAACCCTACCAATCGCCTATCCCTATCAGTGTTTGCTCCCACCCACACAAGGCCACCACTCACACGGGTCTAACTGGTCCATTGCTAAACTCCAGCCTTCGCCGGGTAAGCCGCGAAGTTCAGATATGGCTCCTCCTTGTGTGAGTCCCTATGGAGACTTGAAGTTCCCTAGACGACATGCCCTAAAAAGGGGTGATGGAGCAAAGAGCGTCCTTGTCAAGGCGGTCAAGTCCGAAGTCTCGCAATGGCCTGTTCAAAGTCTCTTCTTTAATCTCTTCTAGATTACTTCTAGGTTGCCCTTGGAGTAGGTTATTTTCTGAGGATTGTTGATGACTTCTTCAAAGATAAAGGTTCTAAAGGTGTATGAGGATTGGAATTAGGATTAAAAGTAATAGGATAGCGTTGAAATTGAAATATATGTAGAGATGTTTTGGAAAGCAAACAAATTGTATATAGTTTCCAGGTGGTGGATCAATATTTCCCTTAATTATTCTTTATCGATCTTACCGTCAACTTCACTCTTACTATGATCTTTTTGTCTTTATCTATTCACTCGATGATAATTTGTTCTTCTTCACTTTCACTTTGCTTCACCTTCAGTCTTTCAATTACCTACTAGTTATAGATTATACAAACTTCTGATTTATATTTCTGTCTATCTTTCTCCTATTGCTTGTAAATTGAGATTTCATTGCAATTACCTCTCTTAGTCTCAGTCTATCCTACTAACCATTTCTCAGTTCCCCTTCGTTCTTCCTCTAGATATTCTTCGCCCTATCATGTAACACTATATTTATCGTTTTAATTTTAACTCTTCTAGGTATTTCTTCTTGCATTCTCATATTTCACCTTCGAGTGTCTGAAATTCATCGGATACCTTGCTTTTGTATTCTTTGGACTTTAGACATAGCATTCTTCGAAGTACCATGAAGGGGAATAGTCGGGTAGAGTAGGGTGGCTCTAACTATCGCCAAATACAGTTTCCTTTTATGTCTGGGAGAAGGCTTTAAGAACCTCCCTAATTGTGCCAACTTAAATTTAGCTATTCTTATCCTTTCTGCTTCATGTGTTTTGTACCTAGTTTTAAATATTTTAAGGCCCAACACTTTCACTTAGTTCGTATACTCATATCTCTTATCTTCAACACTAATTATCGGCATTCGTCTTAATCTTCCACTTCCTCTCGTACCTATTTAGGTCCAGCATCTCCTTAGCTGAATTTTTGTTTTGGGTGCCTTTCTTGCTGTTCTCGTCGAGCTCTCGATAATTTGGTAGATGTCGACGGCGAACTACACATAGGTTGTTTCACGGATTTAAGGGAATGGCTGATCATTCTTATACATAGCATACAAGATTAGGGAAAGAAAGTTCCCCTGAGGGAGCCCCTCCTTGGTATTAAAGGTGGGGAATTCATAACACAGAAGGCTATATAGTCCTTACTGTCGTTTATGAAGCTAAATAACAACTTGGTCATTTTGTACTCATGCTCCATCTTTAGCAACTTAGACTTGAGTCAAGTATAAAGGCTCATCTCGAGGTGCTCCACCAAGTTTCTGCATTCAATTCTTTCCAAGACCTTGGCAATAAAATTGAGCAGAAAGATGGGGTTATACCCGTTGACAGCCGTAGGTGACTTGCCCAGTTTTAGCACAAATATCATTTTGGCAACTTTTAATCTGTCCTTGGAGTATCCGATGCTTCAGCTTGAGTTGTAAATTCCTCTCCCCCCAGGAAGTTTTCCGGGAGTTTGATTATACTCGCTTTCGTTAGTTCTGATGGCCGAAGGCTTTCTATTTGAAGGTTCGGACTACCGTTCTTAGGTCTTAGTTCACCCATTTAAAGGTTCAGTCCCTCCATATGCCTGGTTTTATGGACCGGGTTGATTTTGACATTTTCCTTCCCCGTGATGTTGAATACCTAGCTCAAACGGTCCCTGAATAGCTCCTCCATTACAACTTTACTCGTTACTGTACTTTATTCTCATTTTCTTGAGTGGTGAGTTATTCGTACCTTGTAGTTTTTTAATTGATTGCAAGAACAGTCTCGGTTTCCCCTCACTGGAAAGCCTATCAACTAAACTCTTCCGACAACCTTTCTTTCCTCACTCTCATCATTTCCCTTTAGAGCACTCGTTTCCTTAGGTACAACTCTGCAGTTGGACCTACTCCTCTCGCTAGTTTGTTAATGGACTCGACCTTCCCCATAGCCGTTCTTATCTCGGGTAAACAAATGGAACCGGTAGGAATCGAAACTCTACTTTAGGTATACATTTTCCCTTGGCTTTCCTCATACCTCTATTTCTTCTATTTCCAGGTCAAAATTCTCTACTTCTTTACCTTCCAGCACTGGCGGCCGGTACTCTCCAAACACGTACTGGAATTTTCCCCAATCAACCTCTACATATTGTTTCTTGACCGGGCTTGGCAATTGGATTGGGATAAGTGCTAGCAATATAGTTTTGGAATTGTGATCGGTCAGGAACACAGGGCCTGAACGCGCATACATGTTACCGTGGAAATCTCTGCTGGACAGGATTATGTGTGGCTTGGCTGCTTCTCTTTCCGTTACGTATCTGAGGAACTCCGGTTCAGGTGGTAGCACTTTACCTCTTTGAATCAACAGATCCAGGTTTTCCCTCATCTTGTTGCCTGATTTATACCCTGAATGTTGGGAGTGCACATTCAGGTCGTCAAGGAAAATAACCAGTGCATTCCGTCCGAATACCCTAAAGAAGTTATGGAGGGGAAAATAACCCCTTCTTAAGGGTTAGTACCATCTCATTACTACCACTGGGCCTGTTTGTGTATACAACTCTATTTTCACATATCTTTCATCTAGCTCTTCCAACTCTCTTCTCAAAAACTTTTTAACCGCAATTATTACACCGTTGAATCTCTCATTGGAGTAACTCTTTATGTAGGTATTAATAGTTCTAAAACTTCAACTCATACTTCCCTATCCTCAACCTGTGCTCACATATCACTGCTACATCAGCAAGTTCCAGAAATTGTTTTTCTTCTCATTTCATCCGTTTATATTAACCTAATCTATTTCAAACTTATTAAGTGTAGTTTCCATTTTCTAATTTACACTCTAAACCTCTTCGGCTGTCCATTACTTAATTTTCTGAAATTCCCCGTCCTTACTAAATGGCATCTATCCGGTGGGATCTCGAATCTACCCAGCAATAGCGCTTTGTGTACCATCTCTGACGGGTATTCGGATAGGTCTGGTCACTTGAATTTCCAGGATAAGGCTATCTATGATCCTCACTACATCCAAGTCCCTCGGAAACTCTTTTTTAAGAGTGGTGTAGAGGTGTAGATAAACCTCTTCACACGTAAGCGTTGTCTCAGTTTCACTCTCCTAACCTTTTCAGCTATTGAGCTTTATTCCTTATTCTCTATCAGTTGCCTTTTAGCCGGGCAGTTCATTGTCGTAGCCTCCTGAGGTACTTGATATTTCAGACACTCCTCCTAGTCTTGTCTTATTCTCCTGTTAACCTAATCTTAGTCTCGTATTATTCTCCTGTTAACTTCATCTTATTCTCGACTTATTCTTCTATTAACCTAGTCCTAGTCTCGTCGTATACTCCTGTTAGCCTCCTCTTAGTCTCGTATTATTCTCCTGTTAACTTACTACTTAGCCTTGTTTAATTCGTCTCCTTACGTCCTCTTAGTCTTGTCTTATTCTTATGTTAACCTACTCCTAGGCATATCTTATTCTCCTGTTAACCTCTTACCTAGCCTTGTTTAATTCTCCTGTTAATCTCCTCCTAGTCTTGTAATATTGCCTTGTTAACATCCTCTTAGTTTTGTCTTATTCTCCTGTTATCCTCCTACTAGTCTCGTCTTATTCTCCTGGTTCGCGGTATCCTGATGCCATTGTTGCCACGAGCCGGGTGGATGTCGAGATTATCTTCTGCTGGGCAACTCAACATGTGGGAATTGGGGTGAATGAACGTGCTGATGAGGACGCCCAAGAGTCCTCGAGACTTGGGCGATCAGACCAGCGTTTTGCTCTTCCTCACAGCAACTACATGACAGGAATCAGGGTAGCTGTTCCGACTACTTGGCAAAGACAATGGGAGAGAGCAGAAGGGAACCTAAAGTTGCTTGCCATTGCGCCGCGACTGTTCCAATGGACCTACCCCCCAATGCGGCTTCAGGTCACCTTATGTCGTCTCCGAATTGGACACTCGCGGGACGCACCGCTATTTGATGAAGCGTTTCCCTGCGCCCTACTGTGAAGACTGCGTTGTCCCCCAGACTGTTCGGCACACTCTTGTTGAATGTCCCAGTCTGGGCGATCTTCGCGCACGTTACCTGTCCCGGTACCGGGAGGAGTGAGGTCACTACCACTTGTCCCTTGTCGTAGTGACGGGGTCGTGCACACAGGCTTGTGAACTATCTGACTTTTGAGAGAAAGCTGACCTCCTCCATTTGATTTGACTCTCTTTGTTGTTGGTCACATGCTCCTATGTCAGGCCGTGCTTCTTTCTTCTTGCTTTTGCTTTGTTTCTTGTTGTTGTTTTTTGCTTTTGCTTTGTTTTGTTTTTTGTTTGTCTTGGGTTATGTTGTTGGTGTTTTAGGGGAGGGGTGAATTATTTTTATTTTAATGTAGCCTGGTATTAGGTTTTTAATTAATTACGGCGACTTATGCCCTTGTTAGGAGTTGCCAGGTGGGCGTTAAAAAATTCTCTTAATCTGCTGTTAATCTCCACCTTGTCTTGTTTTTTTCACCTGTTAACCTCCTTTGCTGGTCCGATATTATCCTATTTTTTTATTTACGTTGTGTTAAATTCTTCAAGGATCCCTTTGCCATCAGTTTCGTTTATTAAAGAAAAATCACCTAAAAATCCGTTTTATAATTTACATTTTCTTTTTTGATAGATAATCAGAGCCCAAATACTATTCTTTTACCTCCAATAGAATTTGGCCCTTAAAAATAAAGATGGTGAGGAATGTCTATATCTACAAAATAAATTGCAGTCAATAAATGTCCGAAATATACTTTAGAATTCCTTAAATTTAATACACATTACTATTTTTTTTTTCAAAATCTCTATGATAATATATGGACAAATACATTTTATACTATCCAAAGTACATTTTATCAGGTAAAAAAGGTACATTTTAATTTTTTTGTAGGAAAAACCACCCACATTTTCATATTATATAATTTTCTTTTAATTAAATCGATGCTGACTAAAATTAAAGGTCAAATCATTTTGAGAATACTAAAATATAAAATAAGCTGCAGCTATTTATACATAATATTATTATTTACTTGTAGTTTTTGGAATATAGAACTTCGAAAAGAGTATTTGATATGCTAGACTTGTTGATTTTCTTATATTCGTGTCGATAAATTGGAGATACAAAGAGGTATGTAACGAATTTGGCTTGGTGGTAGTTAAGAAGCGTAGTGGCTTTGTGAATGGGTAGTGTTATTTTAAAATTAGGTTAAAAACAAACGAAGAATAATATCCTGTTGCATTCTATTATGTATATTCCTTTGGAAATAAAAGCCTGAACTCACCAAGTTTGGATGTTGTGGTATATACAATTTTGTTGCCAAAATAAAGGAAAGAAATATATTAAATAAATATAGAGAAAATTTACGTTTTTACTGAATAATGATGAGATAATTTGGAAGGAAACGATATTATAATATTCTAAGAAATAAAACAAGAAGAAAATGAAATTATGTTAACATATAAACTTGAGTTTATAAATGAAAGCAAGGAGTAACAGGTAGAAGTTGACAATGTGGAATCAACAGAGCGATTGAAGCAAAAATAAATCTAGGGGTAAAAGAATAATACATATGTAAAAAAAAATAAATATTAAAACTAGATTAAGCAAACATATTAAAGTGATTGAACGCAGAGTATCAAAGAAACAAAGGATTAAAAATCGACGATAAAAAACGAAAAATAACAGAGAAATTATAATTGATATTCCATAATTAATTGATGGAAAAAAGGAGAAAGGAAAAGTGATTTGATAAAGAACAAGGTCTGCTGGCCAAAGTCCCATGCTCTCACTTATCCTGATTTATAACCTTAAATAATTGAATATCTTCGACGAAAACAAGATTGAAGTGCGGAAAAATAAACAACATGAAAACCTAAATAAAAATTCAAAAAGGCAAGAAAACATACATTTCAAAGATTGCTGTAAGTAAAGGAACGCGCAGAAAGACAACAACAACAGCAAAAATGGCTGTGTATTCATAGAAAAAAGAAAATGCTGATTTACAACTTAGAGGAGGTTCAATTCTAAATGAATTAGTGCAAATTTGTCCACACTGGGATAATTATACATTAATCTTCTTTCTTCTTTTTTGTATATACTTAAACGTATATAGAAAATGCTATCTTCGCAAAGTTATTTCAAGTCGAAAGATTGATGTAACTTAGCAGTGTGTAGATCGCTGTGAGTTGTCAGATGAACTGAGCCGTCAATAATCTTATCATAACATTACTGAAATGAATAACACACATAAATAGACCTTAGATGACAGAGGTATTCACGAGTTGATAGTGCAAGTAAAGAGAAAATTTCTTGTAAGCATTGTAGAAAGGGAGTTTGAAATTGTATCCTGAGAATGTCCGAGAGCACGAATGGAGAGATTCTGTGTTTGACTTGAATTACGAATAAATATATCATTACTATCACGAGATTCTGAATGCCAGCGAGGGGGCAAATTGCTACTTTTATGAGGCGATTCTGAGAGTGGTTGAGGGCGTCATGAAGAGATTCTGAGTTTATCCCAGTAGGCCGGAGAATTTAGAGGGAATTATGAGAAGACTACATCTAAATATCCTAGCCCAAATTACCAATGATTTACCTGAAAGCAACACATTTGCAGCCTTAGGGTATCTTGTACCCACGCCAAAAAATTTGGTCTGTTCCATTCAGCACGTAGGGCACTGCTCAGACAACACTTGAGTAAATCTTGAGTAGAGGTGAGAAATTTACTACTTTGCATCTGAACGTCTATTGCTGATGTTGGATTCGAATCGTCTCATTAGTCTCCGGTTGGAGACTGGTGCCTCTAGCACCTTCGTTATAGAGATGCGTCCTATCCTTGTGTGGTGGGTGACACTCGATTGGCACCATGGACAATGCTTGTACTCGCAAGTTTAGCGTCTTTTCCACGACTGATCTTGATGGTACGAGTACCAATGCCGGAGAGAGATGCCAAACATATCCTAATCTTTACAGGGTCTTTTTCAGGAAACTCCTTAGGGAGTACAGTTTAATTCTCGGACAGATGGCGCCAATGGTTATACCTAAGACGCCACCCGGGCTGCTATCACTATTGAATGCTTGTAGCCAAGCATCTGCTCCGAAAGTCTTCCACAGCAGCGGCAGTATATCGTTCGTATGTCACACTTGAGCTGTAAATAGAAGTCTCCAAGTTTATGTGGAGTTGCCTTCTATGCTACCCCCTCCCTCCCCTCCTTGTTTGAAGCTGGCGGGAATCTTCTGGGACGTTGGTCTGTTTTCATGACCGAGGTAGTTGCCATCCACCGCTCGCTACTGGAGATTTCGCGACGTCTCAAGTTCGGAAAACGATTTGAAATCCATTTCGGGTTACATAGCACGCTAAGTACACTCGATGCACATATATCAGGCATCCCTTTGGTTCATAATTTTCGTGACGCACGATTGCCTTATGCTGGGTACCTGGATATGTGAGGAAAAACGTTTGTAGAGACAGCTCTCAGAGCTTCATCTTGCTCTTCTTAACGTTGAGTGCAAGGCATCGATCAAGACAGCCGTACGGTCCTTATGACAAAAAATATGGGACACGGATCCAGGCAATTTAAAGTTGCAGTCCATTACGCCCCGCCTCCTGCTGTGGACCTATCTTCCAATGACTCGACGGTATCGGATCATTTTCAGTTGCGGGACGGGGCGCCATTAAATGGAACGGTCCCCTCAACTTTCCTGCTAAGATTGTTTGGTACTTCAGACTATATGTCTCCTTTTGTATGAATGTCTTTGGTGGTGGGATGGGGTGGCTTCGTATTGCAACTGTGTTGATACTGAGATGATGGGGGGTCGCTACCGTTTGTTTATTTTGCTTGTGGTAGGATCTCGCGGGCCAGGTTGCGGTGATATAGAGGTCATAGAAGAGGCGTTGCCCTAAATACAATTTAGTTGTTAAAATGTTGACTGTACACTGGGTTTCCTGAGGGAGGGAGGATTCAACTGTTTAAGTGAGGGTTGTTTTTTGATGAATTTGATCTTGTTATTGTCACTTTTTTTAGTCGCGTGGAAGTGACTCTGTAAGTTACTATGTCGGTCCGTAGGTCTGCCGGTCGGATGGTAGCCATTTTACTTTTCAATGAGGTTTTGTGGGCAATAGCATTGTAACTATTCGGCTGATTCTAACGAAATTTAAAAACCTTCTGTTGTTTTACATTCTCTTTAGAATGGTATGGCAGCCAATGTCCTCCAAAGGTTAGTCCTGGAATTATTGAAAGTTTTAAAGGTCGTAAGGTCATATGGTCATAAGTTAGAATAATTAAGAGCACGCGACTTAGGCCTGTCGACCTTATTTGTTTACTATTTTAAATTGCTTATTATTAAACCTATTTTTTTTCTCTATTTTTGGGCGGCTGTAACCTCGTTGGTGGCAATTAGGTGAGGACCCTAAAAGTATAAAAACAAAAACAAATCCCAAAGAATCAAGAGTGGATCTCGCTTGGGAAGGTCTCCCTCATCTTCCATACCATTGCTCAGAGCCGTAACAACCGCCCCCGACCCCCTTGGACAAGGCGAGCTCTTGAAGGGACCCCACTGAGGCCAAATATTTTATTTTATCAATGATAATATAAAATTTTCGAATACACATTTTCTGTAATTATCTGATTTATAACTTCCCTTTCAACTGTGCCATTAATAATCTTTGTCGTGCTCGGCACTATTTGTAAATGTATGATATATTGTTATGGGGTGCCCACAGTCTTGATTTGGGAAGGGGAGGGGGGAACTAGACATTGCTACGGCTCTGCGGCTTTGCTCCATCTAAATACTCGTTCTATTGATCACTGCAACGTCAGTGATCAATATGGCGATATGAAGGAGGTGGAGAGTACTATCCAAACCAGCTTAGGTCTTGAGCAACACATCCACTGTGTTGTTAGGGTTAGGACGGTGTTGTTTTGAGTCGAGTGGTAACTACACCCTTGATTACAGTTCATATAATTTGATAGAAAAAGGGTTTGAGCCAAACCCCTTTGTCTCATGTGCATTTTTTTGGCCGAAACAGATATATTCAATGGATTAGAATTTTTTATATTATATAAAATTTGATCCTATATACAATTCTAGATTACTATCTCCATTCAGCGATGTTTCAGATTCTGGAGGCAGAATTTCCAATTTCCCTGATATCAATGTTCTCAATATCCCAACCCTTTAATACTTCAGCTATTATATTGGAATTCCTAAACAAACAAATTACTTCTATTTATCTTGATCTTAAAATGCCGAAAAATATTCAATTTTGTACTTAATCGCCTCACTTTTAGGATATATATATATATATATATATATATATATATATATATATATATATATATATATATATATATATATATTAGTGTAGTTGGGTAGCAGTCTTTCTTGAATGCAAATTTTGTTGAAGACCATTGTGTATTTTGCCTTAATTAATTTCCTTTGGCAACTTTCTTTTCTTCTATCTTTTTTATTCCATCTTGTAGATGGTGGATTACTTGTCCAGTATTCATCTCCTTTTTAAATGAATGTGTTTGGTAAAAAACAAACTAAATTGCTAAGCTTTCGATCTTATTCGATCATCTTCGGAGCGTCTTGATATATTCTTGCCTCCTTTACCGATGTAATGAGTGGAGTGAAGATCCGACAGAGTAAAATGTATGGAAGTATATTTGGAGACGGAAATACAATAAGTTTTTACAAATATTCAAAATTTAAAATATTTAAAATTTTAATACATATATGTAACAATAAATGGTAATAGTGGTGAAATATTTTGTTAAATTAGCGGAGAAGAGTAAGAAGATATGAGTATAAGTAAGAAAAAAATAAATGGGTTTCCCCCGGAATTGTCAGTGGATCATATATTTATAATCTAAACGTTATTTATTTTAACTTTGATATTACACATTAATAGGGTTCATTTTGGTAAAAAATCATATTATTAATTTTTTAGAATAGGTTGTTAACATTATTATCAACATTGTTAAATTTTAATAAAACATATTTTAAACATATTTTAATCACTTTATTTATTCACTCTTTGTTAATATTATTTACTTCTCTCACTTTAGATTATTTATCAATAATTTATTTTAGTCACTTGTTTTAATCACTTTATTATCCGTATTTATTCGCTTTTCTACTTTATTTATTCACTTTTCGTCATTATAGTTACTTTATTATCGCTATTTATTCTACTTTATTTATTCACTTTTCGTTATTATAGTTACTTTACTATCGCTATTTATTCTACTTTATTTATTCACTTTTCTTTATTATAGTCACTTTATTATCGCTATTTATTTACTTTCCGTTGCTATAAATTTTTTGCACATATCACTTTATTATCAATATTTATACATTATTCTACACTTTTTCGTACGATTACTCAATGTCCGATATTTTAGCACCACTTTTATCTTCTTGTTGGTGGACATTTTGACGGTGTGAATGCACGAGTCCGGGATGAACATTGCGCGCTCCATCAGGAGTCCTCCGATTTTCTTCGGCGAACAAGGTCCTTCGTAGGTCCACTTGTAGTCGCCACGGCAGATGCCTTCGAGCAGTTCTTCTATGTTTCCCTCTGGAAGTCTGCACACAGATGCGCCGAAGACTTTGAGATTTACGTCCTGGGCATCGAAGAAGAAACCTTGCAGCAGGATGTCCCTTTTTTCCGTTAGGGGTACTCCAGGATAGCCTAGGATTTCGTCTTCATCTGTGCTTTTTCCCGCTTCTTTACTTTCTTCCTTCTCTGTTTCTAGTCTCACTTCCGTCTTCTTCTTTTTCCTTTGTCGTTTTTTCTTCGGGCTCTTTTTTGAGCTTCCGTTCTTTTCCGTTTCTTCTTCGTCTATGGTTGCTTCTTCCTCTGTGTGTTTTTGTTGTTTTTTTGGATCTTCATCTTCTCTGTTTGGGTCTTTTTGTCTTTGGTCGTCGACAAACTGAATTTTTAATATTTCCTGCGACGTGGGGTTGGGAGGTAACCACAGCTCTTTCTCAACCCCATTCTTTTGTAAGAAACGGTTTAATGCATCCGAAAAGGTGCCAGGGTTGGCTAGGTTCGCCAGGTCAGCAACAATGGCCATCGTCATTACTTTCCTACACTCACTTGGCATTACCAGCTTTGGTGCCGTTGTTTCGGTGACCGTGGTTCTTGTAGCCGCTGATGCTTCCGCGTAATTCTTTGCCTTTGCCTCCTTTTCATTTTTTGACTTTTCTCGTTTTCCCCGGATTGCCTCTTTGCGGACGGGACACCTCATGGCCAAGGCCCTATGGTCCCCTCCGCAGTTTACACAGCGTAGTTTTTCTGAGCGACACTCCTTCCATCCGTGTTCTGGTTTGGAAAAGACAGAGCATGTGACCTCGGTCGCTAGACATTCACTCGTGGGGTATTTTTCTACTGCTAAGCATCTGAAGAAAGTTTCTATTTGGACGAACTCCTCTGCTTCTATCTACTCAGGGGCTACTCGGAGGTGGAACCCCAAGAGTCCTTACCTCATAGCCCTTTGCGCCATCTCAGTGATTGCAAAGATAATTTTGACAATGTTTTTGCCGAACTTTTCCACCTTGGCAATTTTCGCTAATTTTTGTTGCTTAGAAAGCTTGGCTTTTATGTCTTCACAGCGGTTGTCCGTGACGAAGGGGTCGAGCTTTCTGAGGATGACTGTTCGACGGACTATGATTTCGTGGAGGATGGAAGCTTCAAGTCCAATCTTCCAAAGGGGCTCTTTAGCTTCATCGGACACGATCTTCTCGATGCCCTCAGGAGTCCTACATAATGCTGCCCAGCCATTGGACATCACAATTAGTCTTAAGAGGTCTACATTGAGCGTGCCAAAGATTGTTTCCACGACTGGTGATCGACTTAATTTTGTTGACCCACTGATGGTACGGAGGGGGATTCGTTTCACGTCCATGGTGGGTGGCCCCATGGTCCCCTTTGCGTAGCGGACCTCCTGTTTCTTCCTGGTTATTTGTTGTTCCTCTTCCGGATAACTGTCTCCTTTTCCTCCCACACGGAATGTCTCGCAACAACAGCTGCCTAAACTCCTCGAATCTCAAGTCAACCAACATAGTTTACGAGTTCATCTGCCCCGATAAAGACTGTAAGCTTTATAATAACTCAAAATATATTGGCATGACAAACACTACACTTTCGAGACGTTTTACCATGCAACAGCAAAGGCGCATATCATATCCGAAGACATTAATTGATTTTGAAGACAAATGGTTTGAACGCCATATTATATATATATATATATATATATATATATATATATAATATGGCGTTCAAACCATTTGTCTTCAAAATCAATTAATGTCTTCGGATATGATATGCGCCTTTGCTGTTGCATGGTAAAACGTCTCGAAAGTGTAGTGTTTGTCATGCCAATATATTTTGAGTTATTATAAAGCTTACAGTCTTTATCGGGGCAGATGAACTCGTAAACTATGTTGGTTGACTTGAGATTCGAGGAGTTTAGGCAGCTGTTGTTGCGAGACATTCCGTGTGGGAGACAGTTATATATATATATATATATATATATATATATATATATATATATATATATATATATATATATATATATATATATATAAATATATATATATATATATATATATATATATATATATATATATATATATATATATATATATATATATAAACTAACTCCAAGACAACAAAGGAACTACAAAACCAAAAATATTTAAAAGCAATAGGCCTGATCACCAGGCTCTAGCATCTCTTTGCACCCTTCCACACTTCTTTCTCTTTTCACCACTGGTCTAGTTTCCGCTATCTGTCCACACACCCATACTCTATCCCCTACCTACATCTACTCATACACCATACGAGGCTGAACATCTTAGAAGCCATATTAATAAATGAAGATAAGCCGGCCATCAACAGTCAAGCGACAAGATGGAATCGCACATTAAAACTATTTTAAAAATTCCACTCACAAGAGTGGCCTATTTCCTCTAACGTTACGTTTAACCAAAGCAGAATAAATACCCCTTAAAACTCGTTTGGTATTAAAAAGTTTAACAAAAATGATAGTGAAGTGGAAGTTAATAGTAAAACAAGTGAACAAAGTGAAACTAAAGTGAAAAAGTGATAACAACAAGAAAAAGTGAAACAAAGTAAGAAAAGTAAAAAGAAATAACATAACAATACAGAAACAAAGCTCAGAGCTAACATAACTCAAAAACGGCATGAATGCTACAATAAGCACATGAATGAAAATGAAGAGAATACGGGAACACCAGAGATTAGGCGGTCCTCCCGCTTCTGTATCAGGGACATAGGTGCTAAAGTGTGAGAAAGGAAGTAAGCATGATGAATGATGAATGATGAGTAAATGCATGACGGTGGTTCGGAATCCACGTTAATCAGCTGGTCCCCCTTGTGCCTCGGGCAAGGGTATTCCACCCTTTCCACCTTTGACTACCGAGGTTGGTCAATCTGCCTCCTCACCAATCTGTCCTATTTTAACTCAAAACTTTCCGTCTCCCACAGCTATAAACCCTCTTTTAAAGCTTGTTCCGGACTTCCCATTGAGCACTTCACTATCGGTTCACTTGAACTGAGAGTCATAAGTGTGGGGAGTTTCTCCAAGAGCAAGTCGGCCACGGGCCTCCTCCTCTTCTGTGCCCCCTTCCCTGATCGTGGGAGCGGTACAGAGGGAAGGAGTAACTGCGAGCCGTACCTTTTCTCCCCCTAAAAAAAAACAAAAAAAAACTCCTTTCTGCCAGATCTCACTCCACTCATTACATCGGTAGAGGCAAGAACATTTCAAAACGCTCCGAAGACGATCGAATAAGATTGAAAGTTTAGCAATTTAGTTTGGTTTTTACCAAACACATTCGTTTAAAAAAAAGAGATGAATACTGGACAAGTGATCCACCATCTACAAGATGGAATGAAAAATATAGTTAGAAGGCGAGAAAGTTGCCAAAGGAAATTAATTAATGCAAAATACACAATGGTCATCAACAAAATTGGCATATATATATATATATATATATATATATATATATATATATATATATATATATATATATATATATATATATATATTATTTTCAATGGTAGTTATTCTTGATAAAGAACTGAATATAATCGAAAGTAATTGGAAACACTTTTTCATTTTTCCTGCTGGACATTGCATTGATTGCTAATCTCACGTGCTACTATAATATATATATATATATATATATATATATATATATATATATATATATATATATATATATATATATATATATATATATATATATCCGTGCAGGGAAGCGATTCGAACCATGGACACTGAGGAAGCGAGCACCACTTTGATCACAGTTAAAAGTATGCCGTTAGTACACTATGCTACGCAGAGAACCAAAAATTTCTCTGAATAGAATAGTTTTTAAGGAACACCCAATTAATTTTCTATTTCTTTCATGTCCCGCTCATACTTGCGAAAAGTTTTCCTTAAAAGCTATTCTATTCAGAGAATTTTTTGGTTCTCTGCGTAGCGTAGTGTACTCGCAGCGGTGCTCGCTGCCTCAGTGTCTATGGTTCGAATCGCTTCCCTGCACGGATTTTATCGAAAAAAGGGAATAAATAATATATATATATATATATATATATATATATATATATATGAAGATGAAAACCAAGCACGCTATTGATAAAAGCATCTTTATTTGTCTGGGTTTGAACATTTCGAGGTCCTTGCCTTATCATTGGCACTAAGAAATTAAGATAGTAAAGGGGGGTTAAAATTTCTAGTTTTCATAAAACGCTAAAATTGAATAGTGCAATTCAGGATAAGTTGCTTAATACAAGAATAAAAATTTTAATAATTCATGACACAATATAAAGATTGGATCCAGTTTGATTTATATTTAAATTAAGATTAATTTTTAGGATGTAAAGTGATTCTAATATCCGTAGTTCGTTGGGATGGGGGTTATGACTAAGTATTTTAAAGTTATCCATATTAATTTCAGACTTGCAAACTTTGATGTGATCTCGTATGGGTGAGGGGGGTCTGGTTTGTTTAGAATCAGCCCCGTGCGGGGTCGACCTTTCCCGATGCTGCTCGATGCGACAATGGATTGACCTAATGGTCGAACCAATATAAGATGAATCGCAAGATTCACAACTATATTTATAAATTGCAGAGGAGCGGCAAGTGAATGGAATTCGGTCCTTATAGCCGAAATAGGATCCAATTTGTGTCCATTTTTTAATATGAATTTTGGGTCGAGATATTGATAGAATTTATTTAGAGTCTTCTTAATTTTATTGACAAAGTCGTTTGATTTTTTACCAAAGTATGGGAGACTAAAGAAAATGGATAATTTCTCTACAGTATTTTTGTTGGACTCTTTTGATAGAGAGCATTAGGAAACTTTTTAATATGTTTTTCCACTAATGATTCAGGGTAGCCATTATTTTTAAAGAAAGTTTTTAGAAAAGAGAATTCTAAATGCAGCAGTCTATATGAAGAGCATATATTGTAGGCTCGATGAATAAGAGTTTTTATCGACGATAACTTAAGGTTTTCTGGCAAGAAACTAAAGAAGCTTGTGACTAAACCTGTAAATGTAGGCTTCTTATAGACTAAAGTTTCAAACTTTGTTCCTAAATGTTTAATATATACATCCCAAAATGGAAGTCTAACATTTTTCTCAATCTCCATTGTATAATTTATATTTTTATGTCTAGAGTTCAAATATTTAAGGAATTGTTCTGCTTGTTGTCGTGATTTCATTAATACAAATGTATCATCGACATAACGTCTGTAATAGATAGGTTTATATTCAATGGGGCAGTTATTGCAAAAATATTGTTATTCCCGTACATGCTACTATTTTTATGAAACTCATTTCACTTTGTATTCAAAATTGTAAGTTTTCGTTCGATGGCAAATATTTTCTTCAAAAGTTTGGATTAGCCTTTCACCTGTTCTCTCTAACTTATATATGGATTTCTTTGAAACAAGACTCCTCGCTACTATCCTTGACTTCCCTATTGTTTGGTACAGGTATATTGATCATGTCATTTGCCTGTGCACTAATTCTAAAGATGTTAATAGCTTTCTTACCAAACCTAATTCACTCGTCCCTTCCATTAAATTTACCCATGAGGTTGAAGATAATAGAAGCCTTCCATTTCACGATCTTCTTATTCATAGAACACCGACTGGTTTTAAATACTCCATCTATCGCAAACCTACTAATTCAAACTCTTATTCATTTTTACTCTGCGCGTAGTTCCAAAGTCAAACGTTCCGTTTTTTCCTCTATGTTTTTACGAGCTTTACGAGTTTTTAGTCCTGAATATATGGATTCTGAATTCTCCAATATCTTTGAAATTGGCCATAAACTATGTTTACCTTATCCCTTTCTTCTAAACTGTCTGCAAAAAAGACGTCCTATAATACAGCTCCTGCTATACCTTTTAATGTTAAAAACATTTGGGTTTTACCCTTCTATTGTTTCATTAACCTTCTCCGTGTTTTAAAAAACTTTAACATTTCAGTTGCTTTCAAATAAGAGTCAACTATAAAAAAAACATTGTAGTTCACAATAATTGTAATAATATTGGGGAAGTCTATTCGGCCGAATGATCTGTTTGTCCAAGTAAATAATTTGGTCAGACAGGAATGCAATTATCTGTGCGTATTAATCAGCATAAATACAATGTTAGGAGAGCTAGAAATAATAGTGCGTTTTTAGTGCATATGTCCGAAAATAACCACTTGATTAATTGGAATTCAGAAAAATGTATTTTTTGCTTAAATAACTCAATTAAAAGAAACCTTGTTGAATGTTCATGTATAAGCCAATTTAATAACTTCAATCATTCCTCTGGTCTTTTCAAAATTGATGTTTTTATGAAAAACCTGATTCTTAAAGAATTTAGCATTGACTTGTGTTCCTAATTTTTTCTCATTTTCATTTTTATGGGAACCCGATGTGTCAATTTAATTATTGCATTGATTTTGTATTACCATTATTTTATTTATCTTCCTCTCTCCTTGTCCCTCTTCCCTTCGTTTCAATTTACTTCTCGTGTGTATCATAATCTCCCTCTTTAGACTATCGCTTTATCCGTTTATCGTTTTAACCCTTTTGGCTCTGTTCTTGACTCTTTCTTGCCTCTCAGTTTCACCTTGCTACCTGTTATAGCTAAATCTTAATGTGAATGTACCCGTCCCTCTCCTACTTTCTCATTGGTGATTTCTTATCTTAGAGGTGGTCCTTTAAATTTTACTAGCTTATATATACCCTTATTATAATTATTTTCTCTTGTAGTTATCCTTGAGAATGAACTGAATAAAGTTCGAAAGTACTTGGAAGCACCTTTTCATTTTTCCTGCGGGACGTTGCATTCATATATATATATATATATATATATATATATATATATATATATATATATATATATATATATATATATATATATATATACATACATACAAAGAAAGCAACTACAGAATCTGCGGGTGTTTATACAACCCCCACAGGGCTATGCCATTTTTATTTTCTGTCTTTCAAATAAAATTTGAAGAGAGAAAGAAAGATGCAGAAACCTGTTGTAGCTGACTATAAATACATATAGAACAAGAGGAATAAGAATTGGATGCGAATGAGCAAATGAGACAAGAAACCGGAGTTTGTTTGTTTTTTTATTTAGCGGTAAAGCATCTGACCGGCAATCAGCAGACCCGGGTTCTAGTCCCGGCCAGGAATTCAAAACTTTTTTTCCCTGGCGTTATTTTTGTCTTCTCGGTAAAGGATCGCCTTCACTGTGCCGCCCTCTGATCCCTTTGATTCTGGATTCTTCTAATGTCCCTCTCTCTTGCCTTTAAAAAACCCCACAAAAAACTCCGGTTTCTTGTCTCATTTGCTCATTCGCGTCCAATTCTTATTCCTCTTGTACTATATATATATATATATATATATATATATATATATATATATATATATATATATATATATATATATATATATATATTGTTGAAGAATAAGTTATTGCGGTTTTATCAAATTTATTCATTACCATTAACAATTTTAGAAAAACTTCATTTTTAATTGATAACAATATGCAATTTAATCAATAATGTATTCTCCGTTGTTATTTACGACTTCTTCCCAACGTTCAACTAGTTTTTCGATGCCTCTGCAGTAAAAATCTCTGGATTTTGACTCGAAGAATTCGTCTAACCAGGTTCTTAATTCCACATTAGTATTGAACAAAACGCCGCGCAAATTGTTGGAGAGCGATCGGAACAGATGGAAATCCGATGGAGCCAAGTCTGGTGAATATGGAGGATGCGGCAGGATTTCCCAATTCAGCGTTTGGATGGCGTCTTTTGTCATATTGGCAATGTGAGGACGATCATTGTCATGTTGCAGAAGGACTCCATAACGTCGATGAGGTCGCTTTTCACAAATAGCTTCGGTGAGTCGATACATTTGTTGAACGTAGAGTTCTGCATTGACAATCTCATCGTTCTCAAGGAGCTCATAATGAATGATGCCTTCACAATCCCACCACACACACAGCATCGTCTTTCGTGGATGAAGTCCTTGCTTTAATCGCGGAAGTGTTTTTTTATTGGGGCTAAGCCATTGTTTTCGATGGTTCATGTTGACATAAACACACCGCTTTTCGTCGCCAGTGATGATGCAGTAAAGAAATCTGTTCTTATATCCACGAGTAGCCTTGTGACCAGCAAGCAAACCTGCGGCAATCGTGGAGCGTTGAAGATTGTTGCTTTCGCTCAAAGCGTGCGGAAACCATGCACCGAGTTTTTGAACTTTCCCCATCGAATGAAGGTGATTCACTACAGTTTTCTGATCACACGCCAATTGGACAGCCAATTCTCTAGTCGATTGACGAGGATTTTCATGAAGAAGGTCGTTCAATCGATCTTCATCCAACTTAATGGGGCGACCAAAACGTTCTTCATCATTAAGATTGAAATGACTGTTTTTGAAACGTGAAAACCACCATTGAGCTGTCCTTTCTGATTAAGCATTTTCTTCGTACACCACACAAATATCGCGACGAGCTTTGGCTGCGTTTGCATTGTTCCCGTCTCGATTGAAAATTAATAACAACAAGTGTCGAAAATGCACCTTTCTTTCAACTTGACATTCCATTTGGAGGGCACAGAACAAAAATTTAATTAACACAACTTTTAAATAAACCGCAATGACTTATTACTCAACTTCAAGACGTAGCCTAAGCAAAAGCCTAATAGTCTACGCTGTTAAGAGACGTAGCCTAACCTTTGCAAATTTTGCTCTCATTATTTATTATTGTTTCTTAATATGTGCACAAATCACGTCAACAAAACTTAAATCAACACAACATTAAAAAAACCGCAAGAACTTATTCCTCAACCTAATATATATACAAGATAAAGAGAAATTTGACGCGAATGAGCAATGAGACAAGAGACAGGAGTTTTTTTCAAAGATAAGAGAAAGGGACATTGGAAGAAAACTTAGGATCAGAGAGAGCAAAAGGCGACACAATGAAAGCAATCCTTACTAAGAAGAGAGAAATAACGCCAGAGGAAAAAGATTTCTTGTCCTAATGCTCATTCGCATCAAATTTCTCTTTCTCTTTTATTATATTGTTATATAGTCTGCAATACCAGGTTTTTGCATCTTTCTTTCTATCGTCAAAATGGTTTGAAAAGGCAGAAAATAAATATGGCAGAACTTTATTTGCTCTTTCTTTGTATGTAACATGGATAATGAGCCTTTGAATTGTGAGCGGGTGAGAAGATATGATATATATGTATATATATATATATATATATATATATATATATATATATATATATATATATATATATATATATATATATATATATATATATATATATATATATATATAATATTGAGGATAAATCCCAGAACCACGAGAAACGGATGCATCTTTTAATTTTTCACAACGTTTCGAAAACTACAAGTTTTCATCTTCAGGCTAGAATAAGTTTACAAAGTTAATACATATGAAGAAAACTTGAAAAGACCAACAAGACATTATTTTAAAGGGTGACCAATTATAAAATATCAGTAAAATGTACTATGAGTTAAATTTTTTATATTAAATATCACTTGGCAACAGTTAAATTTGCTTTAAAACTGACTCAAAAATTAGTTAATAAATTTAAGGTTTATTGCAGAAATTAATTAAAAACTATAAGAGAAATTGACCTGGCATTTTTTAAAGACAGTAAATTTAAACTTTTTTTTATTTTTGTAAAGACTGTAAGAGTTAAAAAACATTTAATATAAAAACGGTAAATTTGGGTACTTACTAAAGTGGATCTAACCTAGAGAGTGAATGGTGAGTTTAACAAGGGGCTAGTATTTATATTTTACAGTGACGCTTGGTTTGTTAAAAAGCAAACCAACTAACGAACTGTAGTTAAAATTAGTTAATTAATAATGATATTGCAGTTAAATCTTTAATGAGTGTAGGTTTGTAGTGTTTGATATATAAAGATTCGAGGGTTCTTAGGCAATGTTTGTTGTTGTTAAAGGCTAATACTTGAAAATTCTTAATAGAAATGTCAGTTTTACAGCTTATGGTGTGTTCCCTAATAGTTGCCAAAGGAAATTCATTAAGGCGAAATACACAATGGTCTTCAACAAAATTTGCATTCAAGAAACACTGCTACCCAACTACAATAATATATATATATATATATATATATATATATATATATATATATATATATATATATATATATATATATATATATATAGAGAGAGAGAGAGAGAGAGAGAGAGAGAGAGAGAGAGAGAGAGAGAGAGAGAGAGAGAGAGAGAGAGAGAGAGAGAGAGAGAGAAGAGAGAGAGAGAGAGAAAAAAAATTATTGCAATAACTCAATCATAGTTATGCGGTGAATTAGCTATTTTTTGGCAAACCAGTCTTCCTCAAAGCCATCGGAAGGAGCTCTTCTCACATACACGAGAAGATAACGCATAATCCACTTTTTCTAAAACAGACAAAAATCTGTCTTTCAATCGGCATTTTTAATTGTTATCCCTGCTTGTTGAAGATAATGGAAAATGTATTCGTCTTCACTCTAGTTTGGCCTTGTAAAATTGAGAATTATTTGCAATTGCACATTCATAATTATGTGGTTAAGAAAGCAATTTTATAGCTAACTAGCTCTTCATCGAAGCCCTCGGAAGGAGCTCTTTTCACATATATGAGAAGATAACGCATAATCCAGTTTTGCTAAGACAGACAAAAATCACATTTGGGTTAAATAGTCTCCAAAAGTATAGGTAGTTATAGCTGTTTATAATGTATCTTGGGGTTCGTCTACCTAGCCCTACCCTTAGTACTTAATAGTCTCCAAGGGTTTGAGTAGTTAAAGCTTACCCCATCCACAGAACTTCTAGTTTCCAAGGGTGAATGGCCGTCGTAATGGCATCACTGGTTTAGGCTAGTCATGCTTTTTTCTCTTGGCTGTTCGACCATGGAATGTTTGCCTCTGATTATCTTTTCTTTAATGATATGATTTTTTTCCAGAGGTTCTTTAATGTGTTTTAAGCTGTTGCATAAAAATATAAGCGTTTCTTCCTCGGTGTTCCTCAAATGTTATTTCTTGTTCCAAGACGTTGTAGATCCTTTTTGAGTAAAGCATTCTCTGATTCAATGTTTGCAGCCTTGTGAAGTTCTCAATTTTTTCTTAATTGTCTCCTACATGTGTTGGTAATTATATAGTTCTGGACTTCTTATAGTATCTATTCTTTGTCTTTGATAGAGTCCGTGCCCAACAACATCCTCGCACGTCGCCAGAAGAAACAAGGGTCAATGTGGCAGGCATAATCCACTGTGCGGGTCATCCTGCGCTATTGGCGGTTCTCATCTAGCTGCACGCATTGGAGGATGTGGGTGCGTATGAGTGTAATATTTTGTTGGCGTAGGCATTGTCCGTAGTGGTTGTTGTATATGGTGATCAGTCTTTGTGTGTGTGTGGTGAATGTGGAGTAACTGATGCATGCGTATGTCTTACGTGGTGTGTACAGGTTTCTAGCTGTTTTGTTGTGTCCATGAGTGTGCTCCAGAGAGTGTTCTGGAGGTTCTAGTGTTTTCTGAAATATTCTCAGTTCGTGTATGTGTGTGTGTGTGTAGTCATTAAAGGGTGGTCTGGATATGAGCAGATGAGAAGAAGAAAGGATCAGGCATATGGGGATATGGTTAGAATGTAGGTGAGGGCCTGGGGTATGTGTGTGTGTGTGTGGAAACGTGTGGTGTGTTTGTTGCGAAAGACTATGCACATGGACAAGTTCCTTCTGCGGTGACCAGAGTGTGGGAAAGGTCTGGCCTATGTGCTCACAGGGGAGGGGGTGCAGCAGAAGGAGTGGTTAAAGCAGAAAATGAGGGGTAGTGTAAAGAGGAATAGGGAGAGCGGAAGAATGGGTTGGAGCACTGAAAAGGTGAGTGGGGATGGTGAAAGAGGCGTTGGGACAAGAGGTGAGGTAGAGGCAGTAGGGGGTTTGGAGCTGGAACGATAGGGGTGGGGAGGTCTAGGTAGGCTGCAAGAGAGGTAGTGATGGAAGAATTGGAGCTGGAAATGGAGATGGTGAGTTGGAATGAGTTCGTGCAACCTGGTGTGGGAAGAAGTGGAGGTCTTCTGGTTTTGTGTTTGTGTATTAGGGCGAACACCCTCTCGGGGAAGATGAACTGCCTTAGTCCGTTTGCAGCATAAACCTGGTTTAGGATGGTAGCATAAAGGCATGGGTTGCCCCCCAGTTATGTCTTTAGCCATCATGGGGAGCACGGTGGCCAATTATGTTTTTGTGTTGGCTTGTGATGCTTTGTATATCGGTTGTGGGGTATTGGAGGTCCTAGGGAGCCGGCAGCAGCGACATATGTTTTTGTAAGGGTGAAAGGGGGCCAGGGTCGGGGTGGGGGGAGGCGGAGTGGACGGTTAGGATGGGTGAAGTGGAGGCGTCCTTAGCTCCACAACGGCAGCTGAGAGCCTTGCTGTGAGGTATGAGCACCACATGCTCCCCGCACGTAACTGCCACCGCAGTTAATACGTTGGATGGTGATGCTGGTGCAGTTGGTCTAAAAGTGTCCTTTTACACCGCAATTGGAACATACACGGTATGCTCGGTATATACTTGCTTGGTGGCTACATTTATAACACCGTAAAGACTGGTGTGGTCTGATGTTATGTTGAAGTTCAATATTTTGTGCGTATGTTAGTATGTCGAGGACCTTGATGTCTTGGTCTAGCAGCGTGTTTGCGTGTTTCCTCCGAGGGTGTGATGCGGCCCATTGTTTAGTGCGGTTGAAGTAGAGATCTTGGATGGCCTCTTCGCCGTACTGGTATCTTAGTTCTATGAAGAATTCGTTTGTGGTGAATTATAACCATAGATGTCTGGGTCTCCTAATGTGCATTTGGTTCGCTTTGAGATTGCGCCTGGTTGCTTTGAAAAATGGTGTTTCTCAGTCAGTGCATCTTTAGCGAGTGTATCAATTTTCTGTGTGTCTGTTGTTTGCCTGAATAGAGGTCTTTGTCCAATGTGCAAGTGTTTGATGTTGGTGATGGGCCTGTCTAGCGTGTTCGAAAGCTTCAATGTTTCGGCTCGTGGGAGTGTGCATTGTTTGCTGCCGGTGTACAGTAGACGTAGGGTGGTTTCGCTACCCATTGCGTTTACTTGGATCGTATGTATAAAAATGGGATTTTTTTTCTGAGAAAATGCGAGAAGGTCCCTTCCCCCGTCGCTGACTGCCCCTATGAACTACAACTCCAGGTAAATGATGAAGTGGATGAGTATGGACCTAGATGATCTCTTCTAGAGGTCCCCTGAGATCTAGACGGTGAGCGTGAGCAATGGACCAGCGCTTCAGAGTCCGGTCGAATGTACTACAAGGATTTTTGTGGACCCTATTGTAAAAATATCATCGTTAAGAACCTAGATAGCATAGGCGAAGGGTCTCTCCCCTCATCTCTTCCTTCCACCGAAGCGGAGAAGAAAATATAAGAACCTGGTTGAAATACTCGACACTTACAATAACTTTTCCCTGTACAGTTTAAAAAAAAGAATTAACTACAAATATGAATTTTACTTCGCACTAAAACTATTGGTAAATTCTATCCCTGTATTGTTTAACAATGGAAATATTAATTACCTCTGCAGGTAGCTCGTTCCATGCCTAGCATATTCTATACACATATGTGAAATGGTTTTCGTTATGAATAATTCTTAACTGTGGAAATTCGAGCTTTCAACTGTGTTTACTACTACTAATCTGACTAAAGTAAATACCTTCTGGTGATCAATGTTCTCAAAGCCCTGAAGAATTTCGAACTCCTATATCAGTTAACTGCACAGTCTTTGAGTCTTTTATAAAAAGAGACCGAGCTTACAACCGTAGTTCCTAGCCCTATTTTGACTAAGGATAAACACCTTCTGGTTATCAATGTTCTCGATGCCTAGAAAAACTTTGAATACCCCTATCAGTTGATGGTGCAACCTCAGAGTCCCTAACAAAAGCGACCGAGTTCTTGCAGTCCCGCCTATATTCTTAATGCCTAATAGACGGGATCAACGTTGTTGCCCTACTTTGTGTCATTTACAGCTGCCCGATGACATTTTGAAGTCTGTAAGGCAAAAAGTGAACCACGTACTCTAAGGGAGATCGCACTTAAGAGTTATACGAGAGAAGCATAATTTCCTTGTTTAGAAATTTCTGATCCATTTTCTCTGACTCAAAAGACCTCTAGAACCTGCCTTCGTAGAGTTGCCATACTGGGATTTGCTTACCTGATGTCAATTTCCTTATACTTGGCCAAGTTGAAAGGGATCTTTGACGTCTACAACCACTTCCTTATCCGGCACAACTTGTTCCTCAACTTTTTGATACTTTCAGCTGATTCTACCACCCTCAACCAGTTTTTTAGCACATGCAAACTTGGGCATTCGGCAAAAGATACCCTCGTCTATATAGAAGATAAATAACAGAGGGTATAATACCCATTCTCTATGTTTACATCGCTACATGTTATTGTAAAAACAAGTATTGTAGCGCAGTTTAAGAGCCAATAAAGTTGGAGAACAAAAATATGTCATCCACATGAGTCTAATGAGAAAATATATATGATAATATATACACAAACCCATCAGAACAAAATATATAGGAAAAGTTCCTAAGCACTGAAGGCAAAGTGTTGAAAATTTAAACAATAAAAAAAGAGGGGAGAAGTACTCCCACAACCAAATCATACACATTCTTGAACAACCACAGAAAAAAATGGAATGGGTAGCTCTTCCTAGGGTTTCGAAGGGCTTCCAAAGTAATTCCACTCATTTTGCCCCTCCCCCACAACCCCCAGAGAGAGAGAGAGAGAGAGAGAGAGAGAGAGAGAGAGAGAGAGAGAGAGAGAGAGCACTCGCTTAAATTACTATTCAGATTAAACTTTTGTGAGAGATCATTATTCAGTCGATGAATGTTGCAGTAAGGACTTAACGAGGAAAATAGAAGAGTAAAAACTAAACCAAAGAGCATCATTGACTGAACGTTTGTAGTTTTTATACAAACTCTCATTATTTCACTCATTTGTCTTCCACTTTTGAGAGAAACTTTCTCTAATCTTTCTGAATTTCTATCGACATTAGGAGAAAATATATGCAGGGTGTACGTACAGCTCAAGTTTACAACCTGAGCCACTTGAAACCGAAAGGGCACGCAACTCTTCTATGCCTGATACCATTTGGCACTCTTTTGAGAGGGAGAGTGTGTGATCTAAGGAGAATTGGAAAGCTAAAGACTCAATAATTTTAGACGAAATTGAAATTTCGATTATCGAATTAAATGCGCCAGAAACTAAATTTCCTTAATCCTAATAAGGATTTTGGGTGGAAAATCTTCAGTCCAGAAAGGCGAGATACAATAAAACCAGCGGCATAATATTATTTAATCAAATGGAGAGTAATGAACGTATGGATATGAAATTCATATAAAGGGATAAAACAGAGAATCCCTGTAATTTAGAGTCTATACTTAGAAAAGGCAGGAGGAGACGGCTTGGGGTTAAGACTATAATTGCTAAACCTAAAAGGCAATTCAGTACCATTCAAACACCATTAAAAATAGAATATCGATATGATAACTTTAGGAAACGGCAATACAAACAGGTTGTTCAACATTAGTCATGACATAACAAAACATTCCAAAACTTATATGGTTTGATGTCCTTACAGGGTGTTCCATGAAGATGCATTTTCCAAAGACGACCGAAAAATATGCTCGTGATATGTATGGCTCTTATCTTGAAAAAGTACCTGGTTATGGACTGATGAAACATACTTAGATGGTCCGACTATATCCCCAATTGAGGCTTGTTAGGTAAATTGTAAAGTTAAGGGTAGAGAAATTGGGTAAAAGAAATCCAGGTAAGAGAGTAATTAAGACTGTATAAATATAAGTAGGAGGATGGAGGGGGGTATTTTGCATATAAACTCCGTGCCACACTATTAGCTTAAAGTCGTTGCTAATGATAAAACATTAAGTATACGTAGAACTGAGCTTATACTTCTATGGTATCTTTGAGTTAATGAGTGTGACCGTGTCCGACATTTTCAACACATTTTGTAATGTGACTTTAAATTCAGCAATGTTTAAAGATTTTAACCACTTTTCAAGCGTGCCACGGTATTAGCTAATTATAGGAAAACAACATACCGACCAAAATTTAGCATCATAAGAGGTTTATAATAATAGAATATGATTATACAATGATTATAATTTATTAAAAAAAGTCTTACCACAAAATCAAAACCCCAAATAAATACTTTATACTTTACATAAGATCCTTTCTTCTACAAAACACTTACAATTCTCTTAACAGATTCGGTAAAAAAATTTTTTATTTCGGAGCGAGGAATTGTGCGTGTCGATGTTCAATTGTTTTCCACAAATCTTCTTTGGAAGTGTACTGCTTCCCATCCTTGTAAATAGCCGGCTTTAGAATCCCCCATAAGTTTTCGATAGGGCTCAAATCGGCAGAGCAAGGCGTCGTTTCCCAAGGATAGAGGAGGGAGGAGAAGAAGACGAAGAAGAAATCTACACCTAGAGGAAGAGATTAATACTCGACGACGACTAAGAGTAATTAATTAACCGAAGCAGACCAGAGAATAGCATATAGTCAATTATAACTAGGATATGAATAGGAAAGAATAGAGAGATAGAAACCTACACCTGTTTTTAGTAAGAATATTTACTAATAACGGTTTGAACGCCTCATAAATACCAATACTACTTTCTACCTTTATCACGCTAGCTATACTACCTAAAATGGACAGAGATAAGCCTGACTTCCAGCATCTATTCGTTTTTTACTATCATATTCGCACATGGGACTCACAGTGATACGTGCGAAAGGAGTCACGATAAACTGTTAAAGTTATAGTTAGAGACAAGAGACACATCGTGGTTCGGATTCTACTTTAAGCTGTAGGTCCCATGACTAACTAAGTCCACTTTTGTCTCCTACTATTTTCTTCGCTGTCCTATCATTAAACCTTCTTCTTACTCAAATGAAGTTGGGATGGAAGTGTTGCAATATGAAGAGGCGTCGACCACATAAGTTTCATAAACTTCGAAAAGTATGAACACCTAAAACATTAAAGAAATGAGTGAAGCTAATGGCGTGGCATGGGGTGTATCTTGAGCACAGTCCTTTTTCAGGAAATAGCGCATTTCCCCTTTGGGATTTAATTCCAATCCCCCTTATAGACGTTCTTTCAGGTTTCTGTTGAAAATGATCCAGGAATTTTTTATTTAATAAACAAATTGGGAGCAGGTTTAATAGTTATTTTATTACTGTTGATCTGGAAACTTTTATTAGTCTATACTGGCAGAATTGGGGAAGACAAAGCAGGCAGCAATCAAAGTCCGCTCTAACACTGTAAAATCAAAGACCATCAAACGCATGCTTGGATTCATAGGGCATCTGTAAGGCCATAAATAGTTTTACAGATAAAGGACCATCAAAACTAGGGCTGAATCACAATCGACCAAGTCAAGAAATAGACCTAGATTACCAAGAGCATCAAAGCCTGGATTGGCTCACAATCAACCAAGTTAATATATAGACCTAGATTACCAGGGCCATCAAAGCTTGGATTGGCTCACAATCGACCAAGTCAATAAATAGACCTAAATTACCACGACCATCAAAGCCTGGATTGGCTCACAATCGACCAAGTAAATAAATAAACCTAGATTACCAGGGCCATCAAAGCCTGGATTGGCTGATAATCGACCAAGTCAATAAATAGACCTAGATTACCAAGACCAGCAAAGTCTGGATTGGTTCACAATCAACTAAGTCAATAGATAGACCTAGATTACCACGACTATCAAAGCTTGGATTGACTCCCTATTGATCAAGTCAATAGTAGACCTAGATTACCAAGACCACCAAAGCCTGGAGTGACTAATAATCCACCTGAATCAATGAATAGACCTAAATTATCAAGACCATTAAAGCCCGGATTAGATTAATTAGCCACCAGAGTACATAACAAGACGAATAGATATCAGGTCGAGGATTGGACTCATAAGCCAATTGAGAGTTTATAATTAGGCCAACCTATCGAAGACAACAAATATTGACCACAAAAAATAGTTACCACTACTACGTAAAGAAAATATTTATTTTACTAAAAAGAAATTCTGGTTTGACAAGTTTTTTTTAAGGAATGGTTAGGAGCTTGCGCGAGGGAAGGGGGAAGACGCGTGAAATCAGTCAACTGCTCATTGTGAATTGATTCTATTCCCTTGTATGGATTTGAACTTTGTCATAATAGGTCTTATTACTTTTTATGGGTCTGATTTATGCCCAACGCAGATTATATTTCCTTTCATTCGCCTGAATTTTACCCTTTTTGGATCCTATTTCCTTCTATGGTCTGAATTCTTTTCCTTGTGGATCGTATTATCTTCTATGGTTCTGTCTGAATTTTGTTCCTTGTGGATCCTATTACCTTTTCTGGTTCTAAATCTTGCCCCTTGTAGATCCTGTCACATTCTATGGGTGTGAATTCTACTGATGTATTTATTCGTTTCTGTGATTAGAGTAGGTTGTTGGGGGGTTTTCGCTGACTTCGGAAAGTTGGTTCCTTGATCAGAAAACATTGTTATTTAATAATAAAAGTAAAAAAAAAAATACAACGTGGTATTAGCACCAGAATGTTTTTGACATAGGCTCCAATAAAGGGAAGTGAGCATATCTCGTGTGAAAGGTGCGTAGTTCGGTTATTCCCGAAAGAGTTTATTCGACGTGCCGGTGATTGAGAGGGCGTTGAACATCTCTCAAAATTTCTCGATTTTGAAATGAAGAAAAGTACCTTTGTAGATGATAGGAGTCGAGAGTATAAGATAACGTGTAGCAATATTGTAGCTTATTACAATTCTGATACAAAGACTAAGTTGGCTAAATCAGAAAGCGGCAACTTGAACTACCAAACTAACTAAGCTCACCCAAGACAGCGACCATTGCTTTGTGATACATGTAGCAATCTAGACCAGCCAACCAACTATTATAATGAAGCTATTGTTGCATTGGTATTCGATTCATTGACAAGTGTGCTAGATCACAACAAACCTCCGGCGTTTTTCTAAGGAAACATATTACCAAAATTTGGATATGAAAACTACTAAATAATATTTTTGATAAAAGCATGTTACAAGTACTTGTATTACCTGGTGGATCCTTGTTATCTGCATATCAATATGTTGTTCTTTAGTTTTACCCCCCTTTCAGAGTGTAATGCATTACATAGATCTCATATGAGCAGACCTATCAAGATCAGGATGCAAAAAAATTACATGCAAGTGTGAGTAGTACAATAACAAAAACCAACAAATATATAAAGAGTGCTTTTTCTCTCAATTCACTTTAGATTTATGAATACTTTCTTCCTCGAGAAACGGATTACGAGGTTCTTGAACTCGAATTGCTTTGTTTTTAGGTACGCATTTTTTTTTTACCTCTACGATTTAAAACGATCTGTTAATTTCCTTTGATAACTCTGCAGGGTTCTATATGAGGGATAGGAAGAATGTTTATTACAAGCCCAGATAGCCTGGCAACCAGCGCACCTGAAAGTTTTGTTCCTGCAAAGGAAACACTTAACGCCTCTTGTTGATAGGTTCCAGCCACATTGCGAGAAAGACTTTGATGATGATGAATAATTCTGGGTGGTCCCAAATCTTTAACAGGAAACTCAAACAGACCAGAACCAGGAATTCTTAAAGATGAATGTCTATTAATGACACTATACTCGATGCTGGCTAGAGTTGTCCCTGTCATTGGTGATGCGCCATCGCAGACTTTCAGGTTCTCTCTGCTTCTTTGTTTCTTACTTCGAGTTTCTTTTCAATATTTTTAAAGTGAGGACTCCGCTAAAGGATGAACCCCAGTAATGAAATGCCTGCTCGTTAATTTTTCTTTTATTTTCAGGGACTATTTATTAATCGGTAGGGCGGGATCGTCTTAATTTTCTTTGTCCGGAAAGTTTCCGTGAAGCCTACGACTCGCGGCTACCTTTGAAAATTCCCGGTGAAGCCTCTTCTCTCCTTACTTCTTTGTCCCGCCGATGAGGTGAAACGAACGGCAAGTCTTTGATCTTCGAAGATCCAAAAAAAAGAACTTTAAATTATCGCGCTACATTTTCTTACTTTACACATATGTACATACATGATACATATATACATACATAAATGCAGGTCCAAGAATAAATAAATATTATGAATAATTTTAGCTTCATATCATCATTATCATATTTATATTATTTTATGTTATTATTTAAAACAAGAAGCGAAAAACAACGAGAGAAGCTCCACCAGGATGTTTGTTAGGATCTGTTCATAGAAAAAGTAGTTAAGTTATGGGAAGTGAAATTGTATAGGCCACTAAAGCCTCAGTAATTTAAAGAACAGGATAATTGCTGCAAATGTGTAAGAACGAACAAGGTCTGCTGACCAAAGTCGTGTGCTCTCATTTATTCTGATTTATAACCTTGCGACCTTCAAAACTTTCAATAATTCACGGACTAACCTAAGGAGGACCTTGGCAATTATATAATTAGAAAAGAGATGTAAAACAACATAAGGGTTTCAAATTCGTTAGAATTGGCCGAATTGTTATAATGTCATTGACAAATAATTCTCCGGCTAACCTTGGGAGGACTTTGTCAATTATATCATTCAGAATAGAATGTAAAACAACATAAGGGTTTCAGATTCCGTTAGAATTTACCTAATAGTTCTGATTTTAATGCCAAAACAAAATAATTCCCGCTCTAACCTTGGGAAGACCTTGGGAATTATATCATTCGAAAGAGGATGTAAAACAACATAAGGGTTTCAAACTTAATTATAATCTGCCGAATAGTTACACTGTTATTACTAAAACAAAAATAGCAAAGCGGGGACCGACCGACCGATATAATGAGATATAGAGTCGCACGCGACTAAAAATACACATGAAATTTCGCGCTGTAATAACGAACGAACGAGGGTAAATATCTGAAAAAAGGTGTAACCAACGAGGGTTATTTTCAGTTTATAGTGAAGAGAATGAAAAGCAGCTGCTACATAGGGTAAGTAAATGAATAGGGCAGAAATTATACCCTGAAGTTCGAACGTGGTTAGGAAACGACGACTTTTACTTTTATTAAAATGGAGCTCCCCCCCAACCCCCATTATTAGTGTGTCTTTCTGTCTTCAAAAACTTTTGGAAAGACAGAAATTAAAAATGGCAAAACCTCTAAAGTAGTTGTTACCATCCGTAGACCTCTATCTTCTCTTTCTTTGTATGTGACATGGATGGTGAAGCTTTAAATTGTGAACGGGATGCAGATATGGTATAAAAACCCCTTGGAATTACCTTCTATCCTGGGATATGGGGTTGATAGAGGGACATTTCGGGTAGGTTTGATTTGTTGTGCCTGGTAGCTTAGTGGGAAAGCAACTGACCGGCATTGGGAGACGGGTTTGACTTCTGGTCATGATATTTCAAATATCTTTTAATGTTCTCGATATTTGTCTTCCAGTGTCTCTTCCTCGTGCTTTAAAAAAAAAATAATCCAGTTCCTTGTCTCATGTGCTCATTCACGTCCAATTTTCTTTCTTATTTCAATATAGTGTGAGGTGGAATATGTATTTGCACACATAAATTTTCAATATTTCTACAATATTTCGTGCTTTCGTCTGGTTATAATACTAACAAAAAACTCAATAAACATATATTAACATAAGAAAAAGAGAAGAAAAAAATTCTTTGTATATAACAAAAATTAGCAAGAGACAAAAGTATTCAACCAATAATAATTTCAGTCCTCTAACATTTCATGGCGTAACCTTTGTTTGCAATAACATCACGAAGACGATTCTCATAGATGATGTTTACTGGTGCGACCGCCGATTCGTTGACCAGGCATATCGTTATGCTCTAGGCTGTCGGGATAATGGGATCTAGGAATAAAAGACGTATCATCAATGTCCCCTCCAAAACTCCTGTCTGCATGCTGTTGACCCCATCAGCAGGAGGAGGTTTTTAATAGATGCTGCCTAAGTCACACTTTAATAATTTCAACAACACACGATGACCTGCAAGAATAGTAGAAGCACATAGTTCTACAGACAGCTACGTGATCACTAATAAGGAAGGACCTTTAGACAACAAGCACTTAGCCTATTGGTAGGGTTGAGAAGAAATTTGACATGGAATTTCCCTTATGCGATATAAAATGCGTAATAATCGGTGCTGACATCTTAGACCAATATACTTTTTTGGTGGACAAAAACAGTCATGTTTAGTAGATATAATTACCAATCTATTAATACTGGTAATAAGTAAATGTGTAACTCCCCTTCGATTTCTTTTTCAATTCTAAATAGCTTACCAGTGGATCATATTCTTTCAGAGATAGCACGTTGGAGAGAGATCTCAACGTCTATCCCGTAAATTATTAAATGTGATAAGGGATAATGTACAAGCTTTATCGGGAGATAACAAGTTTCGCCCAAGTAAATCATCTTATGCGCTGCCCGTTCACTTGGTCAAAAACAGACAATTCCTATCGTGTCAGATGCGACTACCGGTTTCTAAATGCGTATTCATAATTGTAAAATATTCTCTAAGGTCGACTGACGAAATGAGTTTTTTTATTAATTGAATCATCTAATCATCATCAATTGAAAAAAACGGCACTTACATATTAGTCCTCTTGGTCTCTACAAATTCCTCGTTCTCTCACAAGGTTTGTCCAATTCTTTTCAAGTATTTCAACGGTATATCAATCATATTATGGATGATCTTAGCTTCGTATTTGCACATGGCGATAACCTTCTCATTGCAAGCAAATCCGAAGTGCAATATTTACAACATTTAGAGCAACTATTTACAATGTAGAACTTGTACGGTTTGCCAGTCAACATTACAAACTGTATTTTTACGGTAGATTCCCCTATTTCTTTGGATATACAAGTATCTCTAAGAGTATATCACCACAAGAGGTTAAAAATATCTACTATCAGCGATTACCCCACACCCAAAAACATTGCAAGTGCTCAAAGATCCCTTGATTTAGCTAACTTTCTTAGAAGATTCATAAAAAATGCTTCCATCGCTCTAAATCCTCTCACAAAGTTGTTAAAGCAACACCAACAAACGCCATCCGAATTCAATATTGCAATGGGATGAATCAGCATAATTCGTTTTTAATCCCATAAAATACGACACAGTTAAAGCCACCTTTTTAATTCACCCAAAGGAGCCAACCAAATTCGTTTAATTACTGATGCCTTTGATTTAGGGTTGGGGCCATTTTGAAACAATTTTCTGAGAGTGGGCAACAGTGAATTTTCAATAAAGCTTTTAGAGAGCCAGAATTAAAATATTCTTCATTTAGCAAGGAATAGACTACCATAGATCTCGCAATCAAACACTTTAAACACATGCATGAGGGCATCGACTTCCATGTCTTGAGAGATTAAAAGGCAATAATTGGAGCTGCGAAATCTTTTACGACTAGACACTTTCCAAGGAAAGCACGTGTATTTGCGCTCATTATTCAATACACTAATAATATATGACACAGCTGAATGAGTCAATCCTACTTATTCGCTTTTCCCTGTTCCGCCTAACGAATGCAACACGGGTTTATTTTATATTTAAAGCTTTAGGCTAATGAGTGGAGGAGTCCCTAATGCTACAACAGACCCAATAAGAAAATGGGCTGGGAAATCAAAAACTCGACCTCCTACCTTTAAAAAATACACGATAATTTAGGAAAATTGGGAGAGTACATGACTTAATGAAGAAGCTCACCTTCCATTGATTTGATAACCTTATTGAGCAAATGATTCCTTCAAAGTGAGTTTAATCCGAAAAAATTATTAGGGGCCTCTTTTTCAGTAGGTCCCATTTCATGTGACATGAGGATATATATCTTTAGTTGCTGAATAAAGATAATAATATTCATGTTTACTTGTTGTTAGTCTGACTGGCACTCAACTACTGCCATATTTAGAGAGATTTTCTCCAGCCATGTTCCTGCCACCGGGCTTCCTGAGTGCTTATCATCCATTTTGTGAAATTGGTGGTTGCTTAGCAACAGAGGCCAAGTTATAAATTTCTTCTAAAAAAGGTATCTTCTGCTCACCTTTGGTCCTATATCAGGACGCAGAAGGCCACCTCATTGTTTACCACCGATAGACATCAAACAAATTAGGCGAATTACAGAGGAAGCCGTATAGTCACGGATCTTCTTGTCGTTTACAATCTCAAAAAATAAATTGATCTCAGGGGAAGAATGAACGTACAGGATTATTTTACACCTTACTTTTTAATATAAAAAGGCATAAGAGCACATGAGTGCTCCAATAAAAAAAAATAGGTAAATATAAAAAAAATACAAAGCTCACAAGAGAACATTATGAAAACAAAGGCTCGAATGCTAAACTAAAAGAAACCTAATAGTAACAAATGAAAAATAACCTCAAGAAAATACAAAAAAGGCTCCTATGCTGTAAATAAAAATAATATAACCGAAAAGAAAAACACAATGTAAAGCGAAAGCTTCACATCGCCCTCATTAAAAATCATTTATTACAATCACAACCTCTCCTCATTCATATCAACACCACTCATCACATCCTTACACAATCTTTTCTACCTTTTTCTATCTCTCTCCCTTTCTTTCTCCTCTTATTTTATCCCTATCCCATCCTATCGAAACTGTCTATGGGAGTCTCTACTACTTCCTCCACGCGATTTTCTGAAGCTGGTTGAGCTTCGCGTAAGGCTCAACACCTTCGCTTTTTGTGAACAGGAGTATCAAAAGGTATACGGGATGGCCATGGGATCACCCCTGTCCGCCTACTAGACTGCCTGTTTATGGGGAAATTTGAGGTGGGACCTTTTAGAGAAGCGCTTGGGCTACACATCAAATAGCTTAGGTACTCGTACGTAGACGACACGATAGTGATCGTCTCACGGCGCATCAACCATGAGAGGTTATTCCGTAGAATCAACGAGCTTCACGATACCATCAAATTTACCGCGGAGGAAGAGGGAAACGACGCTACTCTTCCATTCCTAGACGTTAAACTGCGCAGGACTGATGCCAGCTTTAAATTCTCCGTCTACAGAAAGCCAACCAACAAAGATGACTTTATCCTCTCTCTGTCGGCCCACGACTCTCAGACCAGATCTGGACCTGGACTTAGACATTGATATGACAAGACTAAAGCGAAATATCTCAAGGCGGACCAACTTCTCTAGCGGCAGGTGAACTGCTGCTGAGAAAATGACAGAGATCTTTAAATAGCCTGAAATTTATACTGGCTCACACTCGGTTTCAATAAAAACATCGTACTTATGTCAAACGCACGAACTAATACACTAAAATATAAAAAAAATAATGTGTTCTATCAATTCCCATTCAAATTTTGAATTAGATCCTAAAGAATGATATATAGAATTTTCTCATTAATGTCACGTAAGTTCTTGAGTATGTTAATCTGTCTTTCATTACTTTGTGTTGCTACTTTTCAATTATAACAGGAAATTTTAATAAATTCAGCAACAATTGTAAAATATAGGCTTGAACGCTTAAGAATGTTATCAGTTGTATAAATATATGTTTATATAATGTAAATAGATATGCATATGTGAATGTATGTGTGAATGTATATAAAGATTTGTAAGTAAATAGATTTATATATGTATGAGTATGTGTGAATGTATATAATGATTTATAAGTAAAAAGATCCGTATATGTATGAGTATGAGGGAAGGTACATAAAGAATAAGTTTATACGCACAAAAATGTATATGAATGTATATGAATAAGTATAGAAATATATATGCTTAGGAAAAAGCTAGCATGTAAGGTATTAAGAAAAAAAATATTTAATAATAATAAAAATAAATAAAATAAAATAAAAATAAAATTTATATAAACAAAGTATATCAAAGAGCAAGAATTGTTAAAGTATAAATACAAACAAAAAGAGGTTAAGAACAAGCAACAATGCAAGAGATACCTAAATCACTAAGGCAAAACAACATCGACGTCTTTTCACCGAATTATCTCTACATCAATTCTTGTCATTGTTTCTTGTCAATCTAAGGAAGCTCCTGAAGAACGAAACTTCAGTAGTAAAGATCCGGGTTTTTCTTATTCTCCCTCTCCATTTGTTGCCATAGACTCCCATCATTATATATATATATATATATATATATATATATATATATATATATATATATATATATATATATATATATATATATATATATATATATATATATATACCTCGATGTGTTTGTGGAAGAGAATTTCTAGCACCCAAAATGTCAACTTTCATGAATAAATGACATCTCCAACCCATTAATTTCTTATAATTTCCTTTTCCAGAAATAACTTCACTCCCCTTCCCTTCGTTTGTCGGCTGAGCTCGTTTCTTATCTTCTGTCAAGGGCAAATTTCCTCTCTCTCCTCCTCGTTCTTTCCCTCCCGTATTTTACTTTACAGAAATTGTGAGACAGCGACCTTGGGTGGGGGTGGGGGAATTGTATCCCTTACATCCCCTCGAATTCCCATTCCGATTAGGCCTCTAATCTTGCCTCATAAGTGACTCCATTTCTTTGATCCCCATCCCAGCGATTGAATTCATCCCCAACCTCGAAATGTCTCATCAAGGGCGCTTTTGCAAAGAGGCTGATTAAAAATGCTCTCTGGATTTTTGCTCGTCCAATTAGGCTGCCTAACGCCGATAGTTAAATTGGCATAGAACCCTTATATTAAGCGGATGGAGCGCTTTAACTATAATAGCTTTGCAGGCTGTGGGAGATTCATTAGGTACAGTACGCCTGAAGGAGTAGTTTGATTTTGGCTTCAAGTTTGCGTGTATCCATTGGGCAAGTTGCCTAGGATAAATTCCCCGCCTGGAATTTATCAGTGATCATTCTCCTACTTGAGAGAATCGCCTATGGGAAAATTGCCTCTGAGAATATTGCCCACGTAGGATAATTACAAATAAGAGAAATGGTACCTAACATCCATAATTGGCCATGAATTCTAGCAGCCAGAATTGATTTTAAATAAAACTAATTAACAGATGAAAAGTAAAGTAAATGAACCTTAATGTAAAGTTGAAAAATATAACAAAAGATACAGATTTAGAAAACAACATAAAACTTTACTCATTATTATTGGCATCCTTTTTACCAAAATCCCCCCAAATATTCCTATTAAATTTTATTTCAACTTTCAAGTAAACGGTCATATTGCATCTATGCTTTTGTTGGTTGCTTCTTTCACACTCATCTATCCAAATAATCCCCGAAGATTTCGATTCAAATGCAAACAGGATACTGCGGTGTCCAATCCATGATTTGGAGCTGTCCTTATTGTTCATTATCCTCTAAATAATTAAGACAGTCTGGACGTGTTCGAAGCATCATTGCCCTATTGCATAATAAAACTTTGACCGATATGACCGGTTCCAGATGGGTAGTATGTCGCGGCCCAATTGAGTAATAACCATTCTGGTCTAATTTAGTTGATATTCCCTCAGGATCTCCCACTGCATCACCAGCAAACGAGACCCAAACTATCATATTACCTCCGACAAACTACACTATAGGAACAATACACTGACGAGCCATTCGCTCACCACTTCTCGTCCTCGGTTGGTTCTTTGAACCCCTTCTCGGTACAACAAAGAACCCTTTCCTCCTCACCCAAGTTTTGATGCTAATCTCTTTGATCTTTTTAGTCTCTTAACAGCTTTTTTTGCCTTACTTGACCAAAAAGCCCAGCTTTTTTAAGCCTCATTTTAACTATTGTGGTGGAGACGTTTCCTCCGGCAGCGGTTTCTGAGAGATGCCACCAAGAGGAACTTATCCAGGAATATTCAAGTTTTTCTGTGCCGTCCTTTCCCTTTGTCTTGTCTATATTATACCTATATATCCAAACTTATCCATAGCATTCCTTACTATATTGATCGGTGTTTAAAGTTTTTCGGATATATTTTCAACAAAATATTATCCCCTTGAAAAGTAACAGAATGGGAACTATACAAACAGGAACTAAGCATGTGGGAACTAGTAAACTAAACTGCACTGGCATGACTGGGGGACGCTCTTCCTCCACGCCAGGCAATTAACTGTATCCAATAGACCAATCTAACAGCGCGCTCCCACAGGTGGGAGAAAATGACCCCGTACTGTAAGGGAAAAAGTGAAGGTCAAAATACCCAATTCATACAGCTCTTTTAGGGCTTTAGATTGGTGTGGTGAAGAGCGTCGCCCCAGCCGTGCACTGTGAAGTGTGAAGGTGGATTTTCATTGCTATAGCAACCGCATGAGGGAACTAATCAAGGGTAACTAAGCTAGTAGGAACTAAACAAGTTGGAGTTGATTAAATAGGAAGTAAACAAGTTAGAGTTGATCAGGTAGGAAATAAACAAGTAGGAGTTGATGAAGTAGGAAGTAAACAAGTGGGAGTTGTTCAAGTAAGAAATAAACAAGTCAGAGTTGATCAAGTAGGAAATAAACAAGTGGGAGTTGATGAAGTAGGAAGTAAACAAGTGGAAGTTGTTCAAGTAAGAAATAAACAAGTCAGAGTTGATCAAGTAGGAAATAAACAAGTGGAAGTTGATCAAGTAGGAACTAAACAAGTAGGAGTTGATGAAGTAGGAAGTAAACAAGTGGAAGTTGTTCAAGTAAGAAATAAACAAGTCAGAGTTGATCAAGTAGGAAATAAACAAGTGGAAGTTGATCAAGTAGGAAGTAAACAAGGGGGAATTGTTCAAGTAGGAGATAAATAAGTGGGAGTTAATCAAGTAGGAAATTAACAAGTGGGAGTTGATCAAGTAGGAAATAAACAAGTTGGAGTTTATCAAGTAGGAAGTAAACAAGTTGGAGTTGATCAAGTAGGAAATAAACAAGTGGGAGTTGATCAAGTTGGAAATAAATAAGTGGGAGTTGATCAAGTAGGAAATAAACAAGTAGGAGTTGATTAAGTAGTAAATAAACAAGTTGGAGTTGATCAAGTAGGAAGAAAACAAGTGGGAGTTTATCAAGTAGGAAATAAACAAGTAGGATTTGATCAAGTAGGAGATAAACAAGTAGGAGTTGATTAAGTAGTAAATAAACAAGTTGGAGTTGATCAAGTAGGAAGTAAACAATGGGGAAATAGACAAGGACTCTAGTGTCCGAATTCTTGTTTGGTGATATCTCCATATATAATCCTTCAAATGGGTTCGAGTTCGATCTTTTGAACCTCTTTGTAGGAACTTGAGGTTGCTGTTGTCATTAATTCAAATACAAGAAAGGAAAACTAACGAACAGAGTATTGTAGTTGAAGAGAAAATAAATATTCTAAAGAAAGTACTAACGAGTCCAAAGGAAAGATTACTTGGGGTAGCAGGGACACCGACCCGTACCCGGAGGGGGCGCAGAAACTAAAGCTATATCACCCGTCAAGCCACAGATTTTCTGCTTGAGGTTTATTTAGCATCTTTCTAATCCTCGATTTTCTCAATTTTATTTTTATCATTATTTTCTCGCTCTAGGGTATCTAATGTGGCGATCAATTTTCGCTCCTTTAGTTTACTTGTGGTTATCAATTTTTTCTCATTTAGTATACAATGTGCGCATCAATTTTCGCTATTTGGGTATAAAATGTGGATATAAATTTTCGCTATTGGAGTAAAAAATATTGGTATAAATTTTCACTATTTGGGTATAAAATGTGGGTATAAATCTTTTATATTTGGGTATAAAATGTGGGTAGCAATTTATGTTCTTTAGATTTATAATGTGAGTTTCAAACTTCTCTCTTTTGGTATACAAAGTGGTTATAAATTCTCATTCTAATGGTATATATGTCACTTGGGTATCAATTTTCGCCCCCTGGGTATAAAATATATTAAGTTTAGCTCTTTCTGTATACAATGTGGGAATTAATTTTCGATCTTTTGCTAGGCAATATGAGTTTAAATTCCCGCTTCATTGGATATACAATATAGGTATGAATTGTCGCTCTATGGGTATAAAATGTGGTTATCAATTTTCGCTTTCTGAGTGTAGGGGAATCGTCGCTCCCCCGTTCTCTCCCAGTGGAGACACGGGACGGTGACCGCAAGAACATCCGGGCCAGGCACCGTGGGGCAAACTCGTAACCACAGCCCCTCGCCACTCGTCTCTATGAAAAGCCGAACGGTTTTAAATTGCAAGGTCTCCCTTACGAGAGTATATTCAATTTCACCTTAAGTAAGAAATTAGAGACGCGTTTCTCTCAAGCTCGAAGGCCAGCGGGAGCCGAGGTAAGACTTGCTGAGAAAAACCGTTGGAATAAGAACCATCCTGCGGCCCGTCTACAAACTCCCCTCCCTTCTACCTCTACCCCAGTGGGGTGACGAGGTATAAATAAACACTTGGGAAAAACGAGGTAGAATACGTTAGTCTCCAGGCTACGGAATCCCCGGATTGAGACCGGGCTACCAAGACTAGACAGGTTGAATTCGTGAGTGTTTAGGCTACGAAGTCCCCGGATTGAGGCCGGGCTACCAAGACTGGACAGGTAGAATACGTGAGTCACCAGGCTACGAAGTCCCCGGATTGAGGCCGGGCTACCAAGACTGGACAAGTAGAATACGTGAGTCGCCAGACTACGAAGTCCCCTGCAAAAGAGGCAGGGCTACCAAGGGGGATAAGAAGCAGCTCATCCTCGAGCTAGTCCCTGGTTATCAAACCGAACGCTAAGTTAACTTGTTCAAGTTCAACTTACTCTCGTCAGAGAGACTCCTACTATCCTGGTGCATCGTAAAGCCCAGTGATTGTCCTCGCCCTTGAGGAATTACGAAAAGAAGAGGGAAAAGCCCCCCCCCCTCGAGCCCGTTACCCGGTGGCCACACCAAACTCTGATTTAACTTGGTTGAAGAACCAAGTTCAACTGATTCTCGTCAGAGAAACTTCCCCCCCCCCCCCACTGTCTGGGTGGATCCAAAAGCCCAGGGATAGTCCTCGCCCATGAGGAATTACGTAACGAAGGAGAAAAAGCTCCCCCTCGAGCCCGTTACCCGGTGGTCACACCGAACTCTAAGTTAACTTGGTTTAAGAACCAAGTTCAAATTACTCTCATCAAGAGACTCCACCTACCCTGGTACCTCCTAAAGCACCGTGATTGTTCTCGCCCTTGAAGACCTCCCCCATTGAATACCGTGTGGACCCCTATCTGCTACACTTGCCAAAGTACCTTGTGATCTCGACCACCTCCAACAATCTGGTCGAAGCACGCGTCAAAGGACCTCCCAGATTCTTGTTGTGTCGGGACTCATTGAGTACAAGGTCAAACTCAAACTCGCCGCCAGAGCAACCAAGGTATTTAAACTTCAGTAGAGATAATTAGGCTATTTCTTGTATATTAAAGTGAGTAGCGTATTAGCCAATATTAGAGGGTCAAGTTAATTAAGGTCATTTTGTGTATTTTAAAATTCGTAGTATTTCTGTGGTTCATGTTTTGTTTTGTGTAGTAAATTGTTAAATTTAAAATATAAGTTTATTTTGGGAATTCCTGTGCGTTTCTCTATATCCTTACGTGTTTGAAGCGGCTCTTACTTAAAACAACAAAATTAGCACTCTTAGATCAAAGCCTACTCCGTCAAAGAAGTACATCACGTTCCACAAGGCATTCTACGACAATAGTGGTGTCAGGTGTGGGGTGATGAAAAGGGGCATTTTACAACACTGAGTATTAAATGTCTATCGTTGGGAGCACTTTTCACTCTTTGGTTAAGAAATGTGGCTATCAATTTTCCCTGTGTGCATAAAATTGGGTATTAATGTTAACTCATCGGATATACAAAGTTTGTATCAATTTTAGGTCCTTTTTTAGTTCCTATTTTCGTTGATTGAGCATAAAATGTAGCTATCAATTTTCACTATTTTGGTATAAAATGTGGCTATTAATTTTATTTTTTGTGTTATACAAAATGAGTATTAAATTTTCTTTTTTGGGTTATCAATTTTTCCTTTTGGGATAAATAATAGGTGTAAAAATTCTTTCGGTATAAAATGTAATTAGCAATGTTATCTCTTTGGATATACATTGCGGGTATCAATTTTCGCCCTTTGAGTAAACAATCTGTGTATCAATTTTCTCTCTTTGGGGTATAAAATATCGGTATCAATTTCCGCTATTTATATATACAATGTTCTTATCTATTTTCGTTATTTGAGTATTCTATGTGTATATCGATTTTTGCACTTATGCTTTTGGAGTATTAAATATTGAAAGCAATTTTCGCTCTTTAAGTATAAATGTAGTTATCAATTTTTGCTAATTGTGCATACAATAGGAATATCAATTTTAAATCTTTGGGGCTACAATGTTTGTATAATATTTTGCTCTTTTTCGTATACAATGTAGTTTTCAATTTTCGCTGATTGGGTATACAATGTTGGTATATATTTTCACTATTTGGGTATAAAAGCAGGTATCAACTATTTCTTTTGTGTTATACAATATGGGTATGAAATTTGGCTCTTTGAGTAACAAATATGATTATCACTCTTTCGCTAAAATTTTCTGCAATAACTCATAGGAGTTACTCTTTAAGCCCCACGCAGGCTTCCCTTTTAAACTATGACTCCTCCAGCCAACCTCTTCCCTGATGCCTGAAACCTCTTCCGTGACGACTGCCCCACTTGTCCTTATGGCGTCCTTAAATTGCCGCACGCTGAGATTGAAAAAAGGCAGGTATTCTGCATCGGTGAGACGTGGGGAAGGCCTTTTACAAACTCTATTTTTCGGCCGCGATACCTACAAAGAGAGCTACAAAGATAAGAAGCACCCTAGAAGACATTACCGTCCATTCAGAGAGGGTACCTTTGGACTAGCAGTCGAGCAGGCACAGTTCTGCTCATCAACGGCTTACGTACCCAAACGGCCACTTTTCAAGACTTTGTCCAGCCTTGACTTTACCTGATCAACAGAATTGCTGTTGACAACTTTTACTGGAAGTGCATTCCATCTACCATAGATGCTGCATGTGAAAAATTTCCGACACAGATCGCGGTGGTAACGCTTCAGTTCAAGTTTGTAGCCGTGATTTCTAGTTCTGCCATCACTAAGTTGGAAAACATTAGTGTAGTCTACATTGTCGAAGCCTCGAAGTATTTTAAACACTTCATAAGCTGACCACGCAATCTCCGGGTTTCCAACGAGAACAGATCTAATTCCCTTAATCTATCATCATAACTTTTATGTCTGATAGAGCAAACCAGTTTGGTTGCCATGGCTTACACACGTTCCAATCTCGCGATATCCTCTAGAAAGGAAGGACTCCAAATGTATGGCATACTCCAGGTGCGATCGAAGAAGTGAATTGTACAAACAGAGTACTAATTCCTCGTTTTGATACACTTCGGATACACTTTGCTACATAATTTTAGAACTACTATGAGAGGCGGTGGGGTCGGTATTATTGCCGGTGAGTTTCTCTACCCCTTACTCATACCGATCAACCTCTCCCCGACACCTTCTAAGTAGTTCTTGCTACTTTTGTCTCAAGCCTCCCGTTTTAAGTCATAAACATCTACAGAGCACCTGGTCCTCCATCAAATCTCTTTTTCAACAAGCTGGGTGACCTCTTCAATGTCTTCGTCTCAAACTCTTCCGCCATCGTCGTGGTACACGGTGACTTCAATATCCTCCAAAACACTACCTCACATCATCGACTCCTTAAAGTCTTCGAAACTTATCTCTCTCTCCCAATTTTAGACTTCTCCGCCCACACTCACGGCAACATTCTTGATCTCATTTTCTATTTTTCTCCCAATACCAGTTCAAGAACTCTACAGGATCTTTCGAAATACTATCTCTGATCACTTTATTATTCACGTCGGCTTAACTCTACCTCAAAAAACAGCATCTCCAATGGTTACTTCAGACGCTCACACCAGAGCAGACTCTCTTTCATTGAGCCTGGGTTGATGTCTAGGGATATCGCCTCACTTCTCCTGGATAGCTCGACTGTAACCCCCGTTTATGACCTCAACCTATCCCTTCGCTCCTTTTTGCAGTCATTCTCTTCCTGTCTTAACACTCACGCTTTCCCTCCATCCTGCCTCCTTCGTTTCACCCGCACCCAAGGCATTGGGAATGAAAAAGCTTCTCTCGCCTATTCTCTTGCAACTCATGCGTTCACAGCCCTCCTGCGATTCCCCTGCGATTCTCCTGCGATTTTCCTGCGATTCTCTTGCGAGGACGACAGACGCAAAATTCTGAACGACAAGAAACAAAATCCTCTTTCATTTCTTGTCTCCCAAGTTACCCCAAACCGCTTCTACCACCTCTCCATTCGCCTTCTGTACCTTTATCTTTGAAAACCTTACAGTGGGGTACTCTGTATAGCCTGTTACACTTGGTATCCGGAAGAAATGCACTTCCTCCCAGCCTGAGTGCAAATTTGGGAGGCTCTGTCACTGGGTTGCCTTGAACCCTCTGATGGGGCCTGGGAAAGTTGTTGGTGCGCTTTTCCTCCGCTCACAATCAGCACTACTTTACCTTTTTATTAATATCATTATCAGTTATTATTAGCATTATTATTGTTATTATTTATATTATTATTATTCAGTATCATTATTTAGTATGTTATTAGTATTTATAAAAAAAAAATAATTTGAAAATTAGGATTTATTATGATATATTATGTATTATAATTATTATTTATTATGATTAGTATTAATAATTAGTAGTAGTATAAGATATTAATAATACTAATTATTATTAATATTATTTATTATAACTATTATTTATTATTATCATTACGGCTGCCCACTCAGCGTTTTCTTCCCACACTTTGCACAAAGTGGAGTGTTTCCATCTGACAGAGTTTGGTCCGGTGCCTATGATGCCTTGGTGGACTGCATGACATGCTGGAATCACCTAGCACCATACTTCTCTTTATTGCATACCCTCCTACACCTTGCCACACTTGCTCTCCTATCCAAGGAGGTTCTGGCTACCCGGCGCACTTTCGTCCTCTTATGGGCCTCAGTCAAGGGGCTGTGTATGCCATGAGATCCCTCCCTTCTGCGAAGACCGAAAGCCCGCTGACTAGGGCAGGTATTAGGTACGGGGTGTGCTGGTCCGTCAATTCTGCTCACCTTCCTCCAGTACACATATAAGGTGGCAAAACCGGCACCATCCTTTATGGTCAAAATTCCAGGACAATTTCGCCCAAATGGCGGCCGTGTTGGGAAATCACATCAAGGTTGGACCAGGACTGATTATATGTGTCAATGATCACATTCTGGAATTTCCATTTATAGGGAGGTCATAGTATGTACTTTACATGAGGTCTCTTTTTATTTTTTCAATCTAACTATAGTGACAACTGAAAGCCAGAGTGGGAAAGTGTATGGAGATCCGCCTCCATGCGCGGCATTTTCCTCCCTATGGGTCGATGCGGATGGGAGAAATCGAGGCACTGCTTTTAACAGAGACTTGACTATGGCGAACTTTACCGCGAATGGGGTCTAGGATGCCTTGGAGGGATGACCAGATGGAGGCGGCATCCCTGAGATGGACACGGTCCCGGAGATAACCCAGCTTGAGACGGCAGAATCTTCCATGGGGTCGAACCCGAGTTCGGTGCTAGGCACCGAAGCTTCTCCTCAGATGACTCGGGCCTCAGAGGACTCACAGGGAGAGGAGGGATATCTTCCTTTGGCTGGTGCCCCTATGACAGCTAAGACCTTCTCCATTTAGAAGAAGGATCTTGCTGAAGTCGGCACATCCAGCCTAGGGGCTCCTTCCGACGGTGAAGAGAAGCGAGTTTATTCCACACCCTCCTCTCCTAAAAATAAAGGAAGAAAGAAGAAGCCTAAAAGTTCCTCTCACTCTGGAGGATTCCAGAAATAGACGGATCTACTCCCGTTCCGGAGAGTGGCGAGGCCAAGCTCGGCACGTCCAGCCCAGAACTCCCCTCAGGTTTGGGTCCCAGACCAAGTACAAAGTCGCAAGTGAGCTGAGTGGAGCATCGATTAGGTCAAGGCTCCTCATTGAGAGGCTGGTGTTTTCGAGCCCGCTGGCTTCAAATGCTTCCTCGTCATACACACCACTGATGGCAGCATGTTGGCTAAGGGCAACATGATTTAACAGAGGAGATCCTTAGCTCGCTTGATTGTTAGAGAGCCAAGGGTGTTCCAATACTCGGACGAGAGCATTATGGCGAATGCGTCTGATCCTTCCAAAGCAGCCATGATTAGTGCCTTTCGGGCACTTAATGGCAATCTGGTGAGTGTGGAACCACACTCTACCATGAACTTCGGAAAAGGAGTGTTCTACTCAATGAAACTCGTGGAATACTCTATAGATGGTATAACCTTAGAGTTGGCTGATCATAGAGCGATCAAGGTCGAATGTGTGATTAGAAAACAGGGAAGAAGCTTAAGATAGACCCTTACACTCTTCGTCCCGTTCAACTGTGACAGGCTCCCTGAGTCGGTGCGTGCTGGTTGCTATCGCTACCGCGTGAAAACATTTGTGCTAATGCTGCGGAGGTACTACTACTGCCATCGCTTCGGCCACACAAATCGCTCCTGCATACGTGCAATGTCGAGTTTACCCGAAGTCTGTGTAAGTTGCCCCAAGGCCGCACACATTAACTCCAAATCCTGTAAGGCTAAGTGTGTCAATTGCGGAGAGCCGCAACCCGTTTCTTCGAATCAATGGTGCGTATCTCCTCAAGGAGGAAACCCTGGCCGTTCAGGATAAGGAACATTTCTAATTTTGTGAGGCTAAGGACTTGGTCACGGCGCGCCAGGCGATGCCTGGGACTTCTTATGCATCAATTTTTAAAAAAGGCACCCTTTGCTCCTGGCCGTTCCAGGCCTACGAGCACGGTCGTTTCCGCGCCCATTCGGAACCCTTCTGTGGATTCTACTCACCCCTGGCGCTTCCCTGATTGAGCTGGTGGCACAATGGGTTCACAGCTAGCCTCGGCTAAAACCAGTGTTCCCTCCCCCTCCCCCAGTAAGACTGTTTCCCGCAAGATGAAAGTGCTGCGCGACTCCACCCAGCTGTTAGACTCACAGGAGGCAACAGCCTTGATGGTAGTTGTAAGGCCGTCTTGCATAGTTCCTAAAGATGTCCCTGGAAAGGGATACAGCACCTTTGGAGCTTCGGTTCTTACGCCCACACCCAGTGCTAGGCTGGGTGGCTCAAGGTCGGTGGATCCTCGAATAGCGAGCCCGACCTCCCCCGATAAGCCCTCAAAGGCGATAGCGTCTACGCTGCCTCCTTCTTCTTGCTCCTTTGTTTTTGCTTTTTGTTTTTGTTTAGTGCGTGTGTGCATTGTTTTGTTTTTATTTTTTATATTTTAAAATTTGCTTACACTGAGTCACCAGATGGGCGTCATGCACCTTGCAAAGAAAATATCGCAAATGATAAGGCGCCTCTAAAATACCAAACAGTCCTTTTGACGAGGTGGCAACGCGAGTATCTTTTATCGTTGCGGAAACAAAGACTCGTCAGCCTTTCGAATTCCAGCAATGTATTTCAGGTGGGAGAGATCGTATTAATCAATGATTAAACGCCATGGCCCCAATGGAAGATGGCTAGGATCTTAGAACTACAAACGTAAAATGGCCAGGTTATTAGGGCAATTTTTAATTATATCCATTGGAACTCTTCAGAGAATGAAATTGAAACCTTACAGGTTTAACGGAGGATAATTGCCATCCCCCGAGACACTTGGTCTTGAAAACCAGAACTTTAATTTTGAAGCAATTAGCACAACTTTGATGAATAATTATTTTCCCCCTTTTATTTTTAGGGGGAATGAGTCGGAAATAATTCTATTCCCTCCAGTAGTTATAGATTCCATTCTATTACTTCGCAAATAATTAAATAACTATAACATTTGTATCTTTTGAATGTTAATAAATGACTATATTCTGTGAATAATAGCGTAGTTATTAAATTAACATACCTAATTATTTTCTAATCACCCTTCTTCTTTAATTTGTCCTTTAATACGGACTAGTGATGAAGAAATGGTGTTACTACATCATCAGCTTCTCAGAGTGGCTATGGCCTGATGAGTTTAGACGTGTTAAACAGAAAAAAAACATTCTTGTTGGTGGATTAGTTCAGATCATTCCTCACTCGCTCTTCTTAGTTTTATTTGAATCTCTTTTGTGTTAGGTGCATTCTTCGGTGCCTGCCTCCTCCTTCTTCTTGATTTTGTTTGTGTTTTGTTTATTGTTTTGTTTTCGTTTGTTTGTTTTAGTTTAGTGTGTGTATCGTATAGATTCTCAATCAGTTTGAGGCTCTATCGTTATTCTAAATTTCGTTGCTTTCAATTTGAGGAGCCGTCACTTGAGCTGCCTCGTTTAATGCTCCTAATTTATTTTCCTTAACTCGTTCGCGCTCATCTTTCCCTAAATTTGGTCCAACGATTTTTTAGACCAGTTAACTTCATTACTAAAGGGGACTCTTCCATGTTCATTAGGTGTAGCTAGGGACCCTCAAGGTAAAGTAACCTAAAATTTTGATTCACACCTTCAACTTAAATTATTAAAGGTGCTTAATAGCAAAGACCACGGCGTTCCAATTTACTACCCACTAAATTTTTTGCAAAGGCTTAATTTAGTAGATTTTCCAACACTTATTAGGTTTCTGACTTTTTCATTTATTGTTATTTAAAATTACATCCCCGGTAATTCTACTAATTAACAACTCCAACTTTTTTATCAGAAAATTTGGCATGTTTTGTTTAGGGGACACAAAGCAAAAATGGCTGGTGACGTCACCAGCCAGAGAAGTCGACTGGCCACTCTGACTCCATAATAATATTCTGCGAAGCTGCTTCGCTTCGACTTGGTTCAGCAAATTTATAAAGCCAAAGAAATATCTATCCTTTAAAATAATAAATTTTTGCTGCTACTTTACTTTTCATTTTCGCTAAATCAGGTTCAATCGGTCTATTACATTTATTTTTAGGTTAAAGTTAGGTTAGGCTATATTACCAAAAAAGTACCAAAATCGGTGGTCCCAAAGAGAGCGATTGGTACTACCGATTAGCATCCCCTTTAGACAAGACGCTAATTTAGCTATGATGTAGAAGATTAGGGGTAGTATGTTATTTAAACAGGCTTAGTTCTGATAATTCTACAGATTAACGACTAATATTTACACAAGAACGAGATTAACATTGTAACATAAAGATAAGCCACTTTGAACTGAAGGTTCGGCAAGTTTGCTTAAATAGGTTTCTTAATTTGTCCCCTTACGGCAGGAAAAACAACACAAAAACCTAACAAAACTTACCACAAACAAACTAAACGAACTCACAAAAAAAACTAGCTTAAACTTTTTTTAAAAAACTAACAACCCCCACATCTAACCTTACTATTATGTTTTCGGTTCAAAGCCATCGGTGTCAAGATGGCTGCCAATCTATTTTTCGTTATAACAGAATAATTATAACTTCCCTCGACTTAAACAAAGCGCCTTCAAATTGCGTTGAGGTTATTAATCTGTAGAATTATCAAATTCCCTGGACTATTTTACTTTTCGGCAGATTTCCTTTCTCTTCACTACACTATTTTCTCTCCTATCCCTGAGTTTTTCTCCTTAGGTTCAGCAACCACATTAGAATCGTGGACTTGAATCATAGACGAGTCCACGGGTCAAATAAGTTTGACCCTGAACAAATTGCTTCAAAAGGTTTTTCAATGGATTCTGGTACTATTGAGCATTCTTATTAACATATTAAAAATCTAGGAAAATCTAGTTTCAGGAAAGGCCTAATTTTCAAAATAGTGTCCAAAATGGCCGCCAGGAGCTTAAAATGGCTATATTTCAATAACTATTCAACCTAAAGAGGTAGTTTTGGTGGAAAGCCATATATTTTCGAGGTAAAGGCATGTGATGGAATCAGTTTCATTACTGTAAGTTAACTACTTATTGCCAAATTCAAGATGGCGTCCCAAGGTGACATCATAAGTCTATTTTCTGTATATTTTATCATAGAAATATGAGTGTCACACAATTGATGTCTGATACCATTTCAACAACCTCCCAGTAGTTATCCAACTTCAGGGGACAAAAGTAAAGCAATTAGTGTTTTAGTCTGGGAGCAGCACTCATTTCAAAGTGGGTATGCGTTTTAGGCGAAAATGGCCTTGGTGGTTAGCAGGTTAAATAACACAAAAAAACAACCAATTTAACCTTCTTTATTTATTGAAAATTAATATCATTATTTCCACATGTAATGTAGTAATGGATGATGGACAAGAAAGTATACATTGACAGATTTTACAGTACATTATGGGCACTATGTATCATCATCCTCTGACTCCTCTGGAAGAATCTTGTTATGAGGATTATCAATCACACTCATCAAGTTGACATGGTCCACATACCATTATGCATGGTAGTCCATATCGTCTACAGGAGCAGATGAGTGACTTGCAGGCAGTGGAGCAGTTGCAATGAATCAGCTATAAGAGTCTGCCTGGAGCAGCGTTCATGTTTGTTATAAGTGGGATGAATCTGTCATTTTGTAGGTTCCACCCCCAGTTCATAGCATCCATGCCCTTTTCCTTTTGCATCCAAATCATTATCTAGTAGTTATGCTCTTCGGCAGGGAAGTTTGGTTGCGAATTCAGATGATGGCAGCCGTTCAGGTGTTACAGGTAGTGAAGCTGAAATGGCCTTCTTGTTGAAGATGTTGTATCGCATTGTCGCAAAGGAATCTGTGCACTTTCCACCAAAGAGGAGAGCCATTACTTGGGGTCTAGTTTAGGACAATAAATGCGTTGGCAAAAGACTGAAATACAGGGTCTCCTTTCACAAATTTCTGGAAGGCAGTCTTCTTGCCAATGCCGAAAATCCGAGAAGTTGTGTCACAACCAAACACAGTGTGGATGAAGATTAACTGAGAACACATGTCATGTCCAAGAATTTCTTTTAAATGGTTGATGTCATACACTTTAAAGCTACCATCAGCTTTCGACTTGTCTGATCAGAAATAAAAACGCTTGTTACCTCCTTGTGCATAGTAAAGGAGTAAGACCAGGAAATCAGTATCTTCTCCAATAAGTGTCGTGGTGTGTAAACGAGATGCATCAACTGCAGCCTTTGCTATGTCAACATCAGCATCCCCGGTTGCATTGATCACTTAACATCTGGATCAGTCGCTGTTTGTTGATATCTCTTGATAGGAACTCCTCCTTCTTGCCGGAGAACTCTGTCTCAGCAGTGAAGCTGACGATGGGATAAGGAATGTTGTTTGCTCTTCTTTGATGTGTATTGTCTTTAATGGATGGCCCTTACTCATAGCTATCAAAGACGATCGTGGTAGCTGAAGCATAATACTGGATAGTGAAGCTATTTCACCATTGCTTTCTCCTTGCTTCCATGGTATTCAGTGAAGGAGTAAACTTCCACCAAGGACATAACACTGTTTCTGGTATATAATTTAGAATTGTAAGACTTAAATGATTACAGATTACATGCGCTAGTTGTTGTTTGTCAGCCTTTAGTAACACGTTTCTGGTTTCAAAGAGGGCAGGAGGGAAAGGACTGAGTTCATATTACATAACCTACTCCGATTATAGCTCTCCACTTTGTGAGACTATCATAAAAAATTAAAAAGGAGTGCAAGATCAATGGTTCGATTAGGGGCAACCTTGATAGCAGTTTTTTGTCCACGGTTTATGGCCTTATCTCTTCTGCTAAATTAAAATATAAAGGCAGGTTTTCCACTCATTATTTTCATGATTTTTCATAAAACAGACTCGTATTCATGCACGTTTACAATGTCCTCAGCAACAACACCAGTGACGATGTTCCGCAATGAAGAGTCTTGTGAGAAAGGTGACCATATAGCGAGTTTGAGCTGATCTTCTCCAGGTCAGCAGCATCCCTTTGTATCCTTGCCTCTGTCAAATCCTCGTGCTGTTCTGAGGTCGTGTAGTACTCTGCGGTTATGGGACTTGACATGGTCCAAAGGGCTCTTTGCTTTTCTAACATTTTTCTCCCGTGTGTCATACCTCCGGTGGTTTTCAATGACCTCATCAATGTCTCCTCGATGACGAGATCGGGGCTGAGGCTTACCCAGAACTGGCTACTGTGACGGATTACATGAAAGCCATTTTCAATTTTTTGTACACCTCTGGGTGTTTGACGTCAATCTTACTCATCTCTTGAAGATAGAAGTGTGCTGCTTTCAAATAGTTGAAATGGCCAGCTGCGGTGAATATCGGCATGCAGTCAGAAACGGTGCGTAGGTTCATTAGCCAAGAACTTGTTCGATCTGCCATTATGAGTGACCTGGTAACTTTGACCATTCTCTGGTAATTCAGCCACAACATACTTGTCTTGGACCGGGCATCTAATTCCTTCTTTCTTTTTTCCAGCTCTTCGTTTATTTTACTAAGGATCTTTGACGTGAACACAGTATTTAGCGTCATATCCCCATTCACTAACGCAGTATACATCTCCTCAGAGTGTTCCACCATTGCTGCGAAATGAAGACTATCATCTGAAATGTCCGATACCATCACACAGTTAAAACATTTTTCTACAAGAAGATGGCCACGGAATGTTCTCTGAACCGATTTACCTGTCAACATGTGGGTTATAGAATTGTCACCATAGACTACCTCTAGAATGTCCTTAAGTCCTGTTCCATCCATCAGAGTACAAATTACTCCCAGCACATTCATAAAGGTGTGGAATTCACTCAGCAGCAGAAAAAATGATTTTAGATGACTGCCTGGTGGTGATTCTTAGATGATCACTGTAGGCTTCCAATATAGGGGCTGGTCGAATTTAATAACTGGGAGAAGATGGTGCTTGGACGCATGTCCACAAAGGAACTCCAATGTTGATTGAATTTACGTCTTTTCCCCGGATTACATGTCTACTATCATTGACAAATACTTGACTGAAGAATGGCCTGGTTGTTCATCTCCACGATTCATTGCATGCATCATGCCCTGCCAATGTTGTGTGGCTTGTTTGAAGTTGAACGATAACTCACAAAGTAGATCAACCATCTTGTTTGATTCAGTGAGTCTTGGAAGTTCCGTAAAATGTGATGTCTCTGAGAACATGTTTAGCAAAGCGATAAGCTATTATTGCAACCTTTGACTTCTGTACAATATTCAGTTCTGTCATCTTGTGTCTGAGGACAGTCAGGCATGTCTTCTGTCCCGGTGTCAGGGCGGTTATCATGCCCATCCCATGAAAGGTTCCTTTTCCATCAATTGTGAGAATGTTATGATCTACGTTGTCTGCACCAAAATAACACCGTCATGTTCAATTCCTCAATATCCATACCAAGCATGTTTGGCGCTGAAAAATTTGCTATATTCGTTTCAAACCTCTGAAATTCGCTATAGGAGGAGCAGAATCCCATCTTACTCAAGGTATCCACAAGAAACTTAAACCTATTTAAGTGGTGCATTTGCAATGCAAGGCCAATTTGCAAAAGGGCAAGGAGGGCGCGTCGTTGGACTGTCTGAATGATAGTATGGCCAATGCTAGCAACTTTTTTCTCTTTTCTCTGTGTCTTTACCCTCAAACAATGCTTTTAACAAAATGCGGAGTGATTCTGGGATATAATCAAGAATTGTCTGGAGTTTAAGTGACTCTGTAGTCGGGTACTAGTCATTAATGGGTGGGGCTTTTCTCTTGATGTCACTTTTTATGAGCCTTGCAGTTGTCTTGAGTATTTCTTCCTTCTGTGACTCTTCATCACCATCTTAGTTTGTGTCTAAGTATGATCTCAGGATGTGTGATGCTTTTTCTCTCATCCTCACTATATAATCTGCACCTTTTTTTCTGCAAAATATATGCTGTCCCCACACCGTTCCTTCAGCTGACATTTTAGGTATCTAGTACTATATGGAAAAGAATTGGCTGAGTATTCATGCATTTTTAACCTAAGGTCAGAAACAGTTAGCTGTTCATCCTCTTTCATTTCAAGGTAGACACACATCTTTGCGAAGGCTTGTTCTTGGTCTTCATCCCTTGGCTTTCCATATTTCCTGCTCTTTGGATCTGGATCATTTTGAAACTAGAGGTACATCAAGGCCACTTCTGAAATTTCTGCAACAAACCTGATGGAACACACAGTCTGCAGAGTGAAGATCGCTATTGTAGAATTCAATTCTACCTAAAACTTTGATAGACTATTTATTGAATCAGCTATCACAGCATTGTAATGTTGTCTTTGAAAAGATGTCCGTTTTTACATACCTATATTTTGCACTTCCTTCCTGAACATTAGTACCGCAGAAAAAAAACAATGAGTTTGGCTAATGAATGGGACATCAGACTCCCTAGTACTCCTTTTAGTTGTGGAGGTAGATTCACCGATCTTATTTCTTTTTAGATCAAGATCAATTGCTATAGAATTTGCGTAGATTTTGCGACATACCCAATGCAATAAACTACCAGCAGTCACAACAATAGTGTCACCTCTCCGAAGAGTAGCTTCATTGATCCCACTCGCACCTTTCTTGCGAATCTTGATCAAATAACGTCTATCATCCTATTTAAAAATGGCACATGTCTGGTCATTCATCTTAAACCTGAATGAAAAGACAATTCCTTTGTAGACATAGGACTAGAGATGTTACTAATGTTCTTAATGCGAGTATGTTAGCTAATACCTTACTAAACATGAATATCTAACTAATGCTTAGTAATGCATTAAATAATGTTGATTAATTAAAATACTCTAATTGTAAAGTGTTACAAGGTTGCTAGGTAGTTAGCACGGACGATTTACATTCCTTTCAGAGGTAAAAATCAGTTTGCTGATCAGCTGCTTGGTTTCTTACAGGATAGCAGATCAATCAGCAAAAATATAACTTGCTGCAACATTTGTACTAGCAGTCGTGAAGTGGAACTAGCTGGCTTTGAAATCAGTATGAATGTACAGTAGTTAGCTAGCTAACTACTGTGTACATTGTTGTAGAATTAGGCAGTTATCGCCTAATTCTCGATTCCTTTTTTTGTTCGGGGAAGGACTATGAAAGCCCAAAATAATAATTGGAATTCAATTTCGTTGAGTGTGCGGGTTTTTGTTATTCGAATCCTTTTAATATGGTCGGCCCGGATTGGTCTTATTTAATTAGGCTTTGGTGGTCAGACGACTTAAACAAGAATTGCAAAAATAATCTTTAATTACGCAACAAAACATATAATACAAATAATTACACTCTCTAGTTATTAATTAATTTAGCAATGGGAAAATGATCAAGAATTACCAGTAATTACTCATGCCACAAGGGCTTAATACTCCGAGTACTAACCCGATAGTGTTTTGGAAGAAACTACGAATGGAATCCTAGCTTAGGGGCACAATAATTCACTTTAGTTATCCGAAATGACTCAGGAGGAGACTATTTGACGAGTCATAGTCGGCGGGCGTCGCACCGCCTCAACAAGGAAAGGAAAAGTGTAAATATCTTACTCTTATTTGGGGGTTACCACAATAGACGGTCGGGGAAGATTCCCCAAGTAGACGATCAAAAGGGGAAGATTCTCCTGTAGACGCTCGAGGTGGAAAACACCTGTGGGACTAAGACTGTGCGCTTCTTCCCGGGGAGGTCCTTCGATCTACTGACGCCGTCGTTCCAAACTAAGATCCTAGCTGCGGGCCGGTATGACACCGTGTTCTATCGCTCGACGATATGCGCCTTCAGTCAATGATTCCACAGACGTCTTAAAAGAGGCCGCCAAATACCATCTGTATTTTCCGGGCTTGGCTCACTCGGGAGCAACGTAGAGATAGCTCATCACCACGACCTGGGGTCTTCTCCAAGGAGGAGGGGGAAGGTACGTCTTCGGGACTCTTCCTTGGGCGGATTCTGGCGGAATACTTCCTCGATTAATTTTGCGACGGGGAATATATAGGCGTTCGTCGGAACTCCTATATTTGCTAACGGAAGCAATTAAGCCCTGTCTCACCGCTCGGCGGCGGGGTTTTGATGTTCCAACTGAACCGAAGAAATTCTCGGCTAATCTCGCTGGAAGTTTGCCGACGGGCGTAGGGGATTGATCTTCCCGATAACTCTCCTTTTACACGAGTCCTTTAAACAAAGTCTTTCCCGATCTCTCTTTCTTCGTCATACATTCATACTGATTTCAATGGTAAAACCTATTTCCACCTTATATGTTAATAAATAATTGACTAATGATAATTTAACTTGTTTCATTGCATTCTTTAGCCCTTAAAACCTTGGGTTAGACACCAAAATTACCTTTGTCAAGAGAATCTTGACTGAGATATGGCCATTTCAAGCTCCTGGCGGCCATTTTGGACGCCATCTTGAAAATGATTCCTTTCCCCAAACTAGATTTTGCTAGATTTTTATATGTTATTAACATGCCCAATAGTACCAAAATCAATTGAAAAAACTTTTGAAGCAATTTGTTCAGGGTTAGGGTACTTTTTTCATATATTGACCCATCTATCAATGTTTAAGACGCCCAGTTGGTGAGAAGTCAAGGGAGAGGTATCCATTCAACCGGATCAGAAGCTGACTAGTTTCAACCCTCCATTTAGGAAATTCCAGGGCTAAATTGAAAACCCCAATCAGGTAATTTCTATTAATATTTTCTATTAAATTTGGGAATTTTCCCGCTTGTCCCATTTATTTGGGACCAGTAACCCGTTATTCCCTTTTGAGAACGAGATTATTTACAACCGTCTTCAGGGCGAGAGGTTTATTGTTCCCTATTTCTGTTTGAGAAATTTTGTTCTTACTTTCATCTTTAAAATTTATAATTCACAGAACCAAGTAAATTAAATTTTACTAAAGCATCTTTGCAGTGGTGGATCTTGGTTAAAAATTGGAGTGGTGGCTAACCTTAAGTATCACAAATACAAAAGAACAACAATGAAATTATTAAAAGGGTTTTCTCATGCTTGTTCAAAATACATCATCGCTAAAGGGCGTCCCATCATTAGCAAAGAGGCAGGCGCAGGCAGATCAAGGGATCGGGGGCTAGGCTGAAGCCCTCCCCGAAGGGCAAAGATGATTAAAAATGGTTACCTTAGACCACCTTGATAATAAATAACGGTATCTCATAGAGGAGTGAGCACAAACTATTAGATCCGAATTTTTCGACCCATCAGAAAAATATGAATTGTAGTTTTTGGACGTCAGCTAAGGTATAATACTGGATCGAATAATTATTTGGGAAATTTTCTTTATTTTAGACATGTATCAAATAAGATACATTCGATCGCAAAGGTTTAAAAAACTGTTTTTCTATGTATTCTATATTATTACATAACTCTTTCGAAATAGCAGAATACATACAAGTATGGCTTATTTAAAGAAATATAAACATAAACGGGTCTAAAATTAGGGAGGGGGCCTTCAGCCCCCTAGCCATCCCCTTTGGATATGCACCTAAACCTTTGCTAATGATAGAGACGCTTTTTAGCGATGATGTATTTTGAGTAATTATCTGTGATCATTTATCTACGAGTATATCTTTATATTTATAATATTTATTTGACGAAATAACAAAGTGTCTATCTTTATCTAGTCTCTTTTCATCATTATTTTTCGGTTCTATTTTTTTTTCATCTTCTTCGAAAGCTGGCTATCATTGACTCATTTTTATTTTGTTCCCTTTGAAGAATATTTATCGATAATTCTCATTCTCGCGACCTTATCATGTATCAGTTCTGAGAGATTTGAGCGAAGCCGGATATTTCTACCGAGAATTTTATTACTGTGACGTTTTCCACTCAAAATTAAGTTTTCCACTAACTCGCGTTCAATCCCGTTCCCATGGCAACCGAGATTAATTCGACGCTTACTTTTAATCGAGAAAAGGAGAATGAGAGGGAAAAGGAAGCAAAACGTGGACACAAAAGTGCAAGGCAAAGATTAAAAACAAAATAGAGAATGAACAAAGCTGTTCCAAAAGAGGGGTTTTTGTTAAATGGTAAAAATAATGGAAAATAACCCCCATCTAGATGCATAACGGGCGACTTTTAGATACAGTGTGTTCTTAAAATAGAGCAGATGGAGAATAAAAAAGGCAAATAAAAGAGAAAAGTTGCAAACAACAAAAAAATATAGGAAATGAAAAGAAATTTATCCTTTCAAATCGTTACAAGTTCAATTTAAAACTTCCTTCGCTTCTTACTTTAGTTTAAGTTCGAATAATTACACACTGTTTTAACTTGATACTTATAAAAAAAAAACTCCAATGCTAAATAAAGTTAATATTAACAATTGAAGGTTAAAGAAGCTTCAGTTATTAAAGTTGAAACAGGCCACTGATAGTCGCTGAGTTGCACTGATAGTCGTTGAATTGCACTGATAATCGCTGAGTTGCACTGATAATCGCTGAGTTGCACTGATAGTCGCTGAGGGGCAATGATAGTCGCTGAGTTGCACTGATAGTCGCTGAGTTGCACTGATAGTTATTGAATTGCACTGATAATCGCTGAGTTGCACCGATAATCGCTGAGTTGCACTGATAGTCGTTGAATTGCACTGATAATCGCTGAGTTGCACTGATAGTCACTGAGGGGCAATGATAGTCGCTGAGTTGCACTGATAGTCGCTGAGTTGCACTGATAGTTATTGAATTGCACTGATAATCGCTGAGTTGCACCGATAATCGCTGAGTTGCACTGATATTCGTTGAATTGCACTGATAATCGCTGAGTTGTACTGATAATCGCTGAGTTGCACTGATAGTCGCAGAGGGGCAATGATAGTCGCTGAGTTGTGCTGATAGTCGCTGAGTTGCACTCATAGTTATTGAATTGCACTGATAATCACTGAGTTGCACCGATAATCGCTAAGTTGCACTGATAGTCGCTGAAGGACAATGATAGTCGCTGAGGGGCAATGATAGTCGCTGAGTTGCACTGATAATCGATGAGTTGCACTGATAGTCGCTGAGCGGTACTAATAGTCACTGAGGAGCACTGATAGAGCCTGAGTAGCACTGATAGTCATTGAGTGTGACTGAGGGGGACAGATAGTCACTGAGTGCCACTAATAGTTACTGACGGGAAATGATAGCGAATGAGATGTACTGATAGTCACTGAGGAGCACTGATAGTGAGTGAGAGGTACTGATATTCACTGTGGGACACAATAGTCCGTGAGAAGTAGTGATAGACACTGATGGACACTGAGAGTTACTTACCGGCACAGGTACTGACTGTCACTGATTGTCACTGAGGGGCAATGATAGTCACTGATAGTCACTGTGAAACATTGCTAGTGAATCTCACACCAGCATCTCCGTAAAGGGGTGCCCTATGTCGACTCTATATCCTGTCAGCCTCAAACTAGATTGAGACTACCTAGGCTTTATTCCTTCTTGTCATTACTACTCTATTCGCTACTTAAATTTAAATGCCGCTTCTCAGATATTTTCTTGACCCGCGGTTAATTTTGCAGGCTAGTCGCTTACCAGCTTGCGCCTTCTCCATTTTGGTTCCGGTTTGGGTGTTAGGTTTTAAATCACCTGCATTCTTTCCTCCATTTTCTACTTCTACTGCATCCCCCCATGCCTATCTACCCTTTATGCACCCACAATAGGAAGCCATGTACAGCATGAGCGAAGTGGCTGCAGTTAACATCTGGAGGATTGTGTACCGTGTCAGTCAGCACCAATGACTTAAGGAGGATCTGAGATTATATGTTTTCCATACATTTTCACCTCCTCTAACTTCAGCACTATTTTAAAAGATCGCTCCTTACAAACTTTCTAGGGGAGGTGCCTTCGTTGTTATTGCGCTTTAAATTTGAGTAAAATCTCTCTCCAGGTTCCAAAGGGACGCTCTTCCCCCGCCAGGGGTCGTTTACATTCCCTATCATCCCCTATTGCTGGGCCCGGTAACTGCACCCTCTTTCTCCCGTCTCCCTTCTTGTTATACAACCACCTTTTAACTTCCGATGAGTCGATAAAATGGTCCCCCTTAACTTCTGCCGGGGGGGGGGGGGGTCTTTGTCCCTCTCGTCTGGGTCTGAGGAGTACCACTGTTTCAAAAATCACTCTTCTAGGTCATTAACTTTATAGCAAACAGCCCCCCCCCTCCATCTTTGGCGAGTTAATTGTTGAGGGAGCGGTTCCGTTTGGATTACAGCTTGGCGTGCGAAAACTGATCGCATCCGAAGGTTTACCGGGAAGAACCCATCTCGCAGGATTTTGGGGGATACTCTACCCCTTTCATTTGACCTCAGTCATGGCCAATCCAAAAATATCCAGGTACACCTCTCAACCTCTCTAGGAGCAGAAATTTCTTACTTTATATGCTCCTTTTCTTTTTGTATCATTCTAAACCCTTCCGTTCTCTTCTCTTGCATAAGTTTCCTTAATATGTGCTAATGATTTAAATCAAGTCATGGTAAGGTATTGTTACTAAGGTACTCTGGATAAGGTAAGTGAAATTCTATTTCCATTCCAAACTTATTTACGAGAATATTATTTTGGATGTTTATCTCTGATTCAAACGTCGAAAGAACATTCAAATTATGCCAAACATCAACAAATAAACAAATTATTTCACTCTGTTCATACCCCTATTTTATCTCTCTTAATTTAAGCCATTAACTATAATTAACGAGTTGAAATCCGGAATTAAAAATCACTTTGAAGAAGCTCTAAAGAGACAAAATCACATTTTCAATCCAGAATTTAATTAACCGGATTTCGTACAACTTTTATTCCTATTCATCATTTATATAATTTGCAATTAAATGAACCACAGAAATGGTCCTGCTTTTCAAACTAACAGTGTTATCCGGGCGACCACTTGACTAATTATTACCTTACCTGGAGACAGAGCTAAATCGATGCTCTCCCACTTACACATACCACACCGATTGATTGACAAATCAACTGTTCACAAGCCAACGTCCTATGCACATCATGATGCAAGTGGCACCATCTCAGATTCACACAGTTAGTGTCCGCAAACAACTAAACACCATGATGAACCTGCAGCCCATGCTAATCAACCCACACTTTCCTCAAAGCACATCTCCCTCCACTCCTATTAATCATCCTCTAATGTAATGTAGAGATCAACCACAGCAAACAACTAGAACTACAAAAACGATTACTTTTAACATTCACATTTCTCTAACCCATGAATCCAACCTATTCCTCCAATCTCATCTACATATATTCTTCCACAATTAAACCACACTAACACACGCTGCACCGCCAAAGAAAATAAGAGCTTATTTATTTAATACCTTAGGTCATTCCATTCTCCATCACTACCAGACACAGAGAAACCCTCTTACAAAATGACTAAAACCAAGAAACTACAATCAATAGTCATTAGAATGGCTAGCTAGTTTATCGCTCAAACCTAACATAACTCTCACAGCTCTCCATCCTCTTCTTAGGGGGCTAGCCTAATACCCAACGCCCAACCTAGCTTACCTCATAGTCCAACATAATAAGAGGCATCACTATCTATGATGAATTACACTCATTGAGCATGACAACAGAAAGCAATCCACAAAATCTACAGCCCAATTTAAAACCTTCTTTATTAAAATAATTTAATGCTCTCCACACGTCCACACCCTATGGTAAACTACCCACGCTCTTCACCTTGACGTCCAGAGGGACCCCTAGGATTCATCTATAGAAGGGACACGCAGGCAGGAAGAACCGTTTCGGGTCTTATCGTACGCAACAACAACACGTCTCTAAACATCGGTCAACATTACTCCTTCCTTCACGAATACAAGTTGAATAAATCCGGATCTACCCCCCCCTTCCCCTGTCGCCATCTGTCCCCGCTGCAAGTTCTAGCAGCCCGAAAAAATTTTCTCACCTCATCATATTCTGTCCTTCCCTTGTAAATCTCACAACATCTTCCAATATAACTTCTCTAAGAGACTTCTGAGACTATGGGAAAGAACACGCACCGTGATGTCATTCCTCTAAGTGTAGCCAGGTATGGCCGAAAAGAACCCTGGGGCAATAAAGTAAAGCAAGTAAGTTGACTGCGTCTCCGTGGAAGGGTTCAGTCAACGTCTTGAAAGGCGTTTCAAAAGCTTCGATGATAATTTAATGAGAAACGAGTGAATCTATTTTCCTTTATGGCTCTAATTTCCTACAAAATAACCTTAATTTTTCTACTAGTTCTCAAAACTCGTCGTGTTCTGCGTTGTGCTCGCACCCACTTCCTAGGCGTCTTGAGATCGGTCACGTCTTTTTACATTCTAATCTATGCTTTTGTATGCGGACTTGATCCTCGTGCTAAGTTTAAACCTACGTTTTCTACCCAAAACTTTGAAAATGCTCCTTTAATAGCCTCATATGTTTAAAATTTGGGGAGAAACAAAGGCAATATATTGTTAGAGAAATTACCAATAAAAAGTAAATTAGTAATCGACGTGACCAAAATTTTGTTCTATTAAGTTGTTTCCATAAATGTTTTAATTAACACACACACACACACACACACACACACACACACACACACACACACGCAACCTCACTCGTCCGAAGCGATGGCCTACACCAGAACATAGAATGACAAAAAAGAAAGGTAACGTGAACTCAATTAAGAGATACAGGAAAAGACATCAATACAATTGGCCAGTGTAACAGTGAGGCTCTCGATGTAAATTGTTATCCACAACACGAGTGTAGACGGGGAGAAGTGTAAAGGACTTCTTTCCAATTGCCTTGGTGTATTTCCCTGTAACTCATTTCCTAGTTCAGGTTAAGTTTTCTTTTGCCAATCGTGGCTCAGTGGTAATGACCTCGTTCAGCACACGTGTGGTGACTGGTTCTAATCTAATTGATGCTGATTTTTCCATCATTTGCGAGGCGCGCAATTGTGCTTATTGAACTCATCTAAATTATAGCATGCCATAAGTAATGCGGCATTTTTTTCATGTTTATCATTATTTTAAGGATATAAATCAAACAACTTTCTGAAGCTAATTATATTTAAATAAGCCTTCATTTATTCATTTAATAAGTTATATAATTTCCACCAGTTTCTACAACTAGTTTCCATCTTTCTACTATGTTTGTAAAAAAAGGTTTGAATTTATTTTTTTTAAATCTCGTTTTGACCATTTCTGTTGTTGACATCTTAATTCTCTTCAGGTGATTCGACAAATTCCTAAGCAAATAATCTGATGAAGCAAAGTCGGGTGAGTATTGAGGATAACTAATTAATTTCCAATTGAAATTTTGAAGCCTTTGTATGGTATCTTTTGCGATATGAGGTCGTTCGTTGTCTTGATGAGAGAGTCCTACTCTTCTTCTATTGATTAATGCTAGCTTCTTTTCAAGTTTTGCATGTAGAGGTCCAAATGAGCACAGTAAAATTCTGGTCTAATCTAGTTAGGAAGTTCAAAATCACGCCAAATAAGCTTTCTTGGTTGTTTTGGTTGTCAAAGAAACCGATGGGACTTTACAGACGACAACAGTATATAAGAAGAAGACTCACACAGACCGGACTTTGGAGTTTCACAGTGTTTCCCCGGTCACGCACAAGAGAAACATGGTGCCACACTGTTCAACAGAGCCAGAATGCACTGCAGCAGGATTCATTTACGAGTTGATGAGGAAAATCACCTAAAATCGGTGTTTTAGGCCAACAACTATCTTAACCAATATGTAAAGTCGGCAAGAAGACCACGACGACAAAACACAGAGCAGTAGGATCGCACTCTCTCGCATAACCAAGACATCGGAGAAAATGACAATTCTCCCCTGTAGATAGAACATTGACGTAGCCCATAATCTGAGCAGCACCTTTCGAAGTCATTTCACCAAGGTTAAAGAGAGGCAAAACGAGAAAGAACAACCAAGAGTAGAGTATGAGATCAGATGCAACGATTGTCCGGCAAAATACATCGGAAAGACGAGAAACAATTGTGTACTGGGAGTGGAGAACACCATAGAGCCACTCAAAACGACCCACTATCAGTCATCGCATCACAACAAAAAAAAAGTAGGCATATGAATTGGGAGAACACAATGGTTTGGGGACGATCCACCAATAGGAAGAGTAAAGAGTTTCTCGGAGCCTGGTTTTCTGACAATCATTCCAGCAACAGACACCTTGGCATTTCTGACTGCTACAACAGCCTTAAGTAACATAATTTTTTCATTTGATTAACATTTAAAACAATTAGGTTTATATTTTTTTTTTGTATTTTGTTCCTTTAACTTAAGATATTCCGTGTGAGTAACATTCCTCCAAATTATTCTCACATTTTGTTGTAACTCTCCATTACCTTTTCCTACTTTAACTACCCATTGTTTCTGAGAGAAGGTATCTGACTGTGAGAAAACATAACAAGACGCATCTTTGTTTTAGGAAAGTCATCTTCACTGACAAATTAAGAGCCCCTGAACGGGCCGGATGGTTGGGCAAGAAGTTGAGTTGTCAATAAACGTCAGATAAAGCATTCACCAAGGGCCGAAAGGAGGAAGAGGATTAACGATTTAGATTGAAATTGTTGGAGACGGGGTTTAGGACCTTTCAAAGTGGGTGGTCATCAAAATGGATGCGAAGGAATACTGCAAGTCCCTGGAGAAAAACTTCTTATCTTCGTTCAAAAGAGCACCAATAAGAATGAGGAAATCACTTGTACGTATGCAGGATAGTGTTCCTAATTATGCCTACAAGTTTTCTTAGACTTGCTAGAATTGAAAGGGTGGTAGTAAATTCAATCATGAACTGGTCCCTCAACTTCAGCAAATGCTTGTCGAAGATGTTTTAACAAAAACGAAACCAATTGGACGTAATTTCGTCGTTAAGCTTTTGCTACGGGTCTCTCTGCATTTAAACTCAGGTGTGGTTAGTGACCGCGGCTTTGGGCTTGAAGTAACTCAAATTTCTAGGATCGCTTAGATTTTGCAGCATTATTAAAGTTTCTCCCTCAGTCATCAAGTCAAAAACGTAAAATAGCCAAACCTTGACAAACGACAGTTTGGAGAGTGTGATAGAACGTGTTGAAGCTGCGTTTTATTTCAACTCCTACCCCGTATTATTTAAAACCACGATGCTGCCCACGTGCATCTTCGATTCGAGGCTTGGAGTCTTATCTCAGCTACCGGATGCCAATGTTTAAACAAGGAGGTTATCGTCCCCCCGTTCGCCCCCATACGCCGACCTCGCCAGATCGAGTTAGGCTTATGAACAGATAAGGCATTGTTCCCCGGCCTGGCTGTGCGTTCCCTCCAAGCTTCCACTCCATTTTCCCCCACGCCAAGGAGATGTCCTGGCTATTTATATGGAAACTTTACCACTAAGATCAGATTGGAGATCCAGATTTTCGTCGCGAAACATCACCACGACCCTCTCTCCCTTTGTGCGCCAAGGGACCTCGACCTCGAGATTCACCATCACTTGTCCAGAAGGAGGACAATATTCCTTGAGTGCCAAAGGTTCGAGCCTTTCCGACGCCAAGTCCCCAAGGCTTCCCCCCCCTGTTGTTCAAGGAGAACAGCATTAGGACAGCCATTGTTCGTTTTGAGCCCTTCGCCAAGAAACGGTTCTCATCCCCCCCTGTTGTTCAAGGAGAACAGCATTAGAACAGCCATTGTTCGTTTTGAGCCCTTCGCCAAGAAACGGTTCTCATCCCCCCCTGTTGTTCAAGGAGAACAGCATTAGAACAGCCATTGTTCGTTTTGAGCCCCTCGCCAAGAAACGGTTTTCTTCCCCCCCTGTTGTTCAAGGGAGAACAGCATTAGAACAGCCATTGTTCTTGAGCCCGTAGACAAGAGACGGTTCTCATCCCCCTTTGTTCAGAAGAGAACAACCTAGAACAGCCATTGTTCTTCAAGCCGTTCGTCGAGAAACGGTTCTCCTTTCCAAGACGCCTCGTCAGGATCCTTTTATCCCCCCCCCCCCTTCGGCTGGAGCTCGCCAGCGGACCGAAACTCCTTAGCGCCACCTTCCACTGCACCACTAGTGCCAAAGTTACGTAAGCCAAACTTCACCTTTGAGTATTGATCCCTTTTGTCAATTCTATCCTGTGCTTTAAATTGTTTATCGAACCATCCCATCTCTTTAACTCTATATTTGTTTTACCTTTTTTAATCCCTTAAATCCTTGGATTAGCCCGAGTCTCCACGACCCTTTCCATTCTGTTTATGTCAATATTTTCCGTTTTTGTGTATTGTTTATAGTTATTATTAATAAAACTCTATTTTATTAATGATAGCAATATTATTATCCTTGAGCTCACTTCCACTTCTTAAGCATATCGAAGATACATAATATCGGCCGCCAGACAGTAAACGCACTCTAAAGATAATTAAGGAAGTTCCCTCAACGAATAGATATATATGGTATCGTCGGGAGTCATTCTACGACATATATATATATATATATATATATATATATATATATATATATATATATATATATATATATACTATTTAAATTTGGTGTCAGGTGTGTGAGGTTTAACGCTATATCTTTGCAAACACTGGTCTCAGTCGAGTAAAGCATAGTGTTATTCGTTATAATAATAGAATATAGTAGTTCCCTTTTGTTTTAACGATTGCTATCCCCTTTTTTTTTAAACTTAAGAAGCTGGAGTAGCTCAAGGAACGGTTATAATAATTTGTTTGTGTTTTTTTGTGATTTTAGTCAGTGGTTATTTAGATTGAGAAACCAAGTACGAATAGGTCAGTGCCCATATTTAGGTAGGCTAATTCTATAGAGGCATAATTCTTGTTGCAAGGAATTTTAGTTGGTTGACTAGTGCGCCCCCAAGTGCAAAGATGACTCAGTTTGAAATCTTTAAAGCGCAAGGAGAGTCCTGTGGACTTTCCGGAAAAGAAGTAATTGAGTACATTCTAGAGGAGCAAAGAAAAAAGGAAGGAAGAGAAATACAACGAGAAGAAAGAGAAAGAGAGGAACGGATAAGACAAGCTGAGCTTCAGATTGAATTAGCTCGGATTAAAGCAGAATTTCAAAGAAAAAAGGTAGAAAGAGAAAGGGAAAGAGTAATCCGACAAGAGGAACGGGAAAGAGTAATCCAACGAGAAGAACGAGAAAAAAAATACAACGAGAAGAACGAGAAAGAGAAATCCAACGAGAAGAAAGAAGGAAGGATTCGCGCCCCTTCCCAGGAAAGCTGACAAAGTTTCCGAGCCCCGTAAAACTCCCAAACTTCTTTCCCCCAAACCAACAACGGGACTCCAAACCTCCCGTTAAGACTTCTCCTCCATTTCTCTTCCCGAAGCGACCAACCATATGCTTCACCTGTGGTGTAGAAAACCACATGAGCTGGAATTGCCCCCAAAATTCTAGGCTTAAAAGCGGACCAGCCCACCAAGTTCACCAGATTAATGCAACCCCGGCTCCCCCGGTGGTGCAGACCCAAGCAGAAACTTCTCCCCCTCCGTCAGGCCACCAGGTAAATTTTGTTTTTGGTAAAAGTTCATCGGGAACTTTGAAATATGAGGAGGGCAGCGTGGACAGCTGCCGAGTATTGACTCTCGTCAGGGACACAGGATGTACGTGCTTCATCGTGTCCGACGAACTCCTCCCAGTGGCCTCTAACCACGAAAAATTTGCGGTGGTACATGACCAACTTGGGCGGGCGAACCGATTCCCCGTCGCTAGATGTTACCTGCAGTGTCAATATTATAATGGCTGGGCTGAAGTCATTGTAGCACCCATACAATTCTGTTCCGTACTTATAGGACAGAGCCCCCAAGTAAGTTTCGACCCTGTGTTTCAGGCCGCCCTTCCTCAAGGCCGAGATAAGAAAGAAGCCCAGGAGCCCGTCCCCATCAGAACCCCGATACCGTCCGATTTCTCGGAGACCCCTAACTAGGACTTTAGGACGGAAAATGAGGAGTGTGAATCACTAACACCCTTAGGTGATAAGGCCCAAGACAAGGACACGGAGACTGTCCCTGGACCCCAAGAAAAAAAGAACCCCCAACGCGCCCATGGAGATACCTTCGTAGAACTGGACGAAGCATCGGCGCTTGAAGAGGATTGCCCCGCGGAGTCCCTTAATGTAATCCAGACAGTGTGCATCCAACCTGATGCCGATTACCCTCCTCCTTCCCTACCAGGCGAGTCTTTAGAACCCTCTGACCTGGATAGTGACGCGCAGCTGACACCACGTCCGAAGAGCCAGCTACAAGAACTAATTAAATGGAGTCACCATTTACCCGCCCTATTAGCTCTTTTCGAGCAACTGCGTGAAAATGGCCTCACCATTGGCCTCCGCAAATGCCATGTTTCCCACGAAACCATCAAATATTTGGGTTTCAAAATAGGACAAAGCAAGTTAGGTCCCCACGAGAACAAGATTAAGGCAATCGCCCACATGCCCCTCCCGATTACAAAGAAGCCATTAAGATCGTTCCTAGGATCAGCTTCTCCCTATCAGCGATTTGTTCCGAATTTCGCTGCAATTTTGGCCCCCCTATGCCCCCTTCAGGAAAAGAATTTCCCCGATCGTTTACGTTGGAATGATGTCGCTGTTTCCCATTTTAATCAACTCAAAAGTAAGTTCATTTCTGCCCCCATTTTAAAGTTGCCCAACCCGGAAAAATCCTTTGGGATTAAGACCGACGTGATCAACGAGGGCATTGGAGGTGTACTCCTTCAATACGTGGATGACAGAACGAGTCATCTAGTTGCATATGCTAGTCGTCAATTATTACCACGCGGAAAGAGATATGCCACTAGAGAAAAGATAGCTCTATCAATTATCTGGGTCATAGACAAATTCAAGCTGTACTTGATATGTAAAGAATTTCAAATAGGAACCGACCACCGTCCGTTAGCCTATATTAGGAAGTTGAGACACTCAAACGGCCGCATCATGCGCTGGAGTTTACTCTTGCAAGAGTATCAGTTTAAAATAAATTAGATAAAAGGTTCCGATAACCAGGTCGCTGACGCCCTCAGTAGAAATGCGTTACCGAATAGCGTAGAATAATTGTATTCATAGGATTAGTATCTCCATGTAGGTATATACCGTCTTGTACGACTTAATTTAAGATTCTTTTGTAATATAATTAATTAATGTATATGTCTGAATTTTGTAACGCTCAATGTCTAATTTTTGTATGTATATATATTTGTTCTTATTAATTTACGTATAAATTATTTTGTCCCGTATGTACTGAGTTTATATCATTTCATTGTTCCATGCCCTTTTTTTTTCTCTCTGATTAAGTTGTATTAAAGGTTATTTTCCCCTGTAATCTAAAGATCAAAATAATCATATGTATTGAGGAAATACTAGTTAGGTGCAGGAAGGTACGGTTGGTACAAGAAAACGAGTTCCCCACAACGGAGCTCTATCGTTGTCCCTTCTCTCTTTTTTTTTCGAAGTGACAACTTCCCCTGGAATGGAGGGGTGTGATAGAACGTGTTGAAGCTGCGTTTAATTTCAACTCCTACCCCGTATTATTTAAAACCACGATGCTGCCCACGTGCATCTTCGATTCGAGGCTTGGAGTCTTATCTCAGCTACCGGATGCCAATGTTTAAACAAGGAGGTTATCGTCCCCCCGTTCGCCCCCATACGCCGACCTCGCCAGATCGAGTTAGGCTTATGAACAGATAAGGCATTGTTCCCCGGCCCGGCTGTGCGTTCCCTCCAAGCTTCCACTCCATTTTCCCCCACGCCAAGGAGATGTCCTGGCTATTTATATGGAAACTTTACCACTAAGATCAGATTGGAGATCCAGATTTTCGTCGCGAAACATCACCACGACCCTCTCTCCCTTTGTGCGCCAAGGGACCTCGACCTCGAGATTCACCATCACTTGTCCAGAAGGAGGACAATATTCCTTGAGTGCCAAAGGTTCGAGCCTTTCCGACGCCAAGTCCCCAAGGCTTCCCCCCCCCTGTTGTTCAAGGAGAACAGCATTAGGACAGCCATTGTTCGTTTTGAGCCCTTCGCCAAGAAATGGTTCTCCCCCCCCCCTGTTGTTCAAGGAGAACAGCATTAGAACAGCCATTGTTCGTTTTGAGCCCTTCGCCAAGAAACGGTTCTCATCCCCCCCTGTTGTTCAAGGAGAACAGCATTAGAACAGCCATTGATCGTTTTGAGCCCTTCGCCAAGAAACGGTTCTCATCCCCCCCCTGTTGTTCAAGGAGAACAGCATTAGAACAGCCATTGTTCGTTTTGAGCCCTTCGCCAAGAAACGGTTCTCTTCCCCCCCTGTTGCTTAAGGGAGAACAGCATTAAAAGAGCCATTGTTCGTTTTGAGCCCTTCGCCAAGAAACGGTTCTCCCCCCCCCCCCCCCCTGTTGTTCAAAGGAGAACAAAATTAAAACAGCCATTGTTCTTGAGCCCGTAGACAAGAGACGGTTCTCATCCCCCCTTTGTTCAGAAGAGAACAACCTAGAACAGCCATTGTTCTTCAAGCCGTTCGTCGAGAAACGGTTCTCCTTTCCAAGACGCCTCGTCAGGATCCTTTTATCCCCCCCCCCTTCGGCTGGAGCTCGCCAGCGGACCGAAACTCCTTAGCGCCACCTTCCACTGCACCACTAGTGCCAAAGTTACGTAAGCCAAACTTCACCTTTGAGTATTGATCCCTTTTGTCAATTCTATCCTGTGCTTTAAATTGTTTATCGAACCATCCCATCTCTTTAACTCTATATTTGTTTTACCTTTTTTAATCCCTTAAATCCTTGGATTAGCCCGAGTCTCCACGACCCTTTCCATTCTGTTTATGTCAATATTTTCCGTTTTTGTGTATTGTTTATAGTTATTATTAATAAAACTCTATTTTATTAATGATAGCAATATTATTATCCTTGAGCTCACTTCCACTTCTTAAGCATATCGAAGATACATAATATCCGCCGCCAGACAGTAAACGCACCCTAAAGATAATTAAGGAAGTTCCCTCAACGAATAGATATATATGGTATCGTCGGGAGTCATTCTACGACAGAGAGAAAATACCAGACGGGCAAAGAAGATAAGTAATGTTACACGCATCTACACGCACAAACACACACTTACGCAGTAAGATCTACCCACCCCCATTTCTTAGCCAATCTAGACGTACAGATCAATTAGCCACTTTGCTAATGACAATGATCTACTCTATCCCTGAAATAATCTCCTTAATATTTATCATTTGCACCATTTACTTGTACACATAAGGAGTTAGGTGAAATTGCGCGGAAACCATCCATGGTGGAATGATCTTTGCCCTGATTGCAAAACGTAAGCTCGCCAGCCATTTGTCAGAAATTGAAAAATATGTATCAACCAATCTGATCCTAGCATACATCTTCCGGGCCAAGAGCAATATTCTGGGAAGAAGAGAGAACGCAACGGAACTCGCTCAGCCAAAACAGCTTAATAATATGCTCTAACATTTGTAGATAAAGCCCAGTTGCTAAGTTTCTGCGACCGTGAGACGTGCTTGGAATAGTAGCGTAGGAGCATCCTGGCTGGAGAATGTGGAGAAAACGATTGCGAAGGATTCCGCCACAAAAGCGAGGTCTGAGATGGTATTCCCGGCTTATTGGAGAACAGGAAGGAGATGCTGGGTGAACTTACCCTGAATCTTTTTTACACGTTTCCATACCACTGCAAAGAGGTATCTCATTAAGGGAAGTGAAGTATTCCTGCTAGAAATAGGGACGAGGGTACTTCGAAACAAAATGAAATCTAGCCTAACTCTGGGAAATCCACATAGGTTGTAATCACAGTGGTCGCTTGTAGGTATAGGACTTTTATTTGAGTGTCATCTCACACTCGTTCGATCACCGAGGAAGCAAAAGTGGCAAAGCGATCAGACGTTCTAGGAATGGAAGTCAGGCCCACGTTTATGAGTGTGCCAAAGAACTCTACGTCCTCATTAACTGATCCAAACTACTTGAGCCAGTTGTGAATGTTAGTCATCTCCCAAATGCGGAAATCCGTGCTCGACCCAGGCACCACCGAGGTAGCCACTAGAGCTACTTCGAGTGCCTAACGACAGCGTGGCACCTGAAACAGATAAAACCAACAGAATTATTTCTAATGGGTACGGGTGTTACCGCACACATAGGCCTGGAAGGGTGAGGGAAATAGGCTGCTTTTCTCAATTGTGGTATAGGGGCTGCATGGTCGTGCATAAAGCGACAAGCCTATCTCATTACCCTCTCGATACCAAATACGGTACACAACCTGGACAGTGAGAACCTCTTATTCCAAACATATACCTATTGCATTGCTTAGAGAAACGGTGCGATCCGCTAAAATTCATGTATTAAACTTGGGTCTGCATAAAGCAGATTTATAATGCAGAGCTTGTAGCAGGTTAAGTAAATTTGAGATTGACCTCGCATGCACGTCAGCAAAATTTAATCGTGTGGCTAAAGCGGTGGCAGATATAATAACACAGCGGTAATGATACGAAAACCTTCACACTGTAGCAATACCACCCAGCACGCGCCAAATCTGGAGCCTGGTCAGGTCAAGCATCATGAAAAGTGTCGGGATGGGTCTCAAGGCCCCCTCTTTTCTTTCTCATTACACGCTAATCTTAACTTTACCCTGATCGGACAGGTCTTAGTTAATGTCCTCAAGGAAGTACTCTAGCAGTTATCTAGAATATAATCCCCATTTTACAAAGTTCATGGTAGAATATGGAGATTACAGGCACAAGTTCGCCACTGATTGGCTGGATCGGCATTATTCAGGAGGCTCCGTTCCGAAAAACACAAAGTTAAAATCTCAAACTTAAGGAACATGTCCCCATTGAACATCCTTTTTCTGTCAGTTGAGTGGATAACCAGAAATCGTCTAAAGTCGGTGGGTTCGAATACGCCAACTAACTTCCGAATGAAGAGGCAAGACGGACGCGACCGAGTCCGCACATTTCCCCTATGCGGAAGGAGAGCCATTATCTTTATTTTATTTTTAATTTTTACCCATCTGAAGGACTGATTTCTCTTGGCGAAGTCCAGCCCAGAATTGTGGTCATTATTGGGCGTCAATTCTGTGAGTCCGTTCCCTTCAATTGAGAGACCCTGTCTTTTGGGGCGAGGTTTCTTTAGTATAACTTACAGGATCTATGCTTACCGCTGGCGGAACCTCGATAGGGACATCAACCCTTGAGCTGTCGGTGATCCTGTCTTCATATAACTGATGTGGGAATTGAAATACTGGCTGGTAAGTTATTATCAACTTCGTAAAGTACCAGGGGTGCTGGCGTACTAGCATCTTAGTGAAGCAACCAGAGGGCTGGTGCACTGCCTCCCATGAGTATGAAATATACAGCGGTTGGACAAAATAATTAGAACACTTTTTAAATTCAATGAATATTTATTTAATACGGAGTTGGTCCTCATTTTGCATTCTGAACAGCTTCGATGCTTCTTGAAATTGATTCACTTCAGTAAGAGGAATCTTGAGCCATACTTCTTGCAATACCTATTCCAGCTGTTTCAGAGACGACGGTGGAGGGTAACGCCTTTTAACTTGTCGCTTCAAGATGTACCACAAATGCAAAAAAATATTAAGATCTAGAGATTGTGGGGGCCACTCCATTTATTGTAGCTCACTTCTCTGCTCTTGATACCAATTCTTAACCACATGAGCGGTCTGTATTGGGGAGTTGTCATCTTGAAAAAAGCATCCACCATCAGGGAATAATGTCTAGACCATGGGATGGACTTGATCTTCTAAAATATTCAGATATTCATTGCTGTTGATTCTACCATGCAGGGCAACGATTGGACCAAGAGAATTCCAAAATATGGCTGCCCAAACCATCACTGACCCTCCACCGTGCTTCACTGTATGAAGAAAGCAATCAGTATTAAAAGCTTCCCCGGGCTGCCTCCACACATATACTCTCCTTGTAGTGGGAAAAATAGAAAACTAGATCTGTCAACCAGCCCTTGTGATCTCAACACCAGTTCAGCTTTTTTCTGAATGTTTTGATGAGAAAGCAGAGGTTCCTTGATGGTGGTTCTTCTATGATACCCGGCTTTATTGAGCTCACGGAGAACAGTTTTGGTCGAAACTGTGCTAGTGTGATGTTGATTCAACTCTTTCGTCATTTTAGGGGCAGTAGTTGTGCGGGAATTTTTCATCACAATGCGTTACAACACTCATTGGTCTCTTTCAGCGAGCTTCGAAGTGCTGCAGGAATTACTTCTCCTGCTGGAGATTAGTCCTGCTTCTTTAATTCTTTCATGGTCCTTGACATGGTAGCTCTCGAAAAACCAAGGAGTTTAGCTGTTCTGGTGACGGAACCTCCTGCAATTCGAGCTCCAATAATTTGCCCTTTTTCGAACTCAGTGAGGTCACGCATCTTAGCATTAATACCTCGCTCTGAAAAAGAAATGCAAATAATCATTAAAGTTCATAAATAAAATTATGTATCTACAATAAAAACAAAATACTTGCAATGAAATTTGGATGGATATTCGTAATAAAATGGCTCATTAAAATATTAGTGTTAAATTTCTACTGTTCTAATTATTTTGTCCAACCTCTGTATATCCTCCAAAACCTTTATAATTCCACATAGGGGTCAAGCCCCGAAGGTGAGGTACCATGTGAGGTTTGCTACGCATTGTGTTTGGAGGGGTTGCATGTTCTCTCGGCCCGAGTACCCGCAACGAAGATCTGGGTTATTGAGTGTAGTTCCACTTTTGGTCCAGACCTGGAAAAGTTGGCGCGTTCTCCCGGTTCCTTTTATGCACCTTCCATTAAGACCGTCTCTTTCTCTACCCTTTCATTGGCCCATTCTTCCCCTGATTTTGATCTCTTTGATCAGGATCCGGCAACCAAACGGAATTGCACTTTATTTGCTACAATACAATGTTAATTACTACAAACGTTAGCCCTTTTATGTCGAGACTGCACCAGTAAGAATTGAAAAATTAATATTAAAGCAACAATCGCCCCTAAAATAGCCGATTCTCAGTGACCACACTTCTTATAAGGAAATAACTCCCTACACTACGGCAGTGCCAAAAGTGCCTCCGTTTCGGACCCCCACTACTCCACGTCCGAAGATCAACTCTACTTCAGATGTGGCCCAAACGAACGCAAAGACACCTGCACCGGCAGCTTTGCCTGATCCCAAACTACAAAAAGAGATCAATACCTTTTTTAGCTTCGAAGCTATACTGTTTGAAGACGAAACACACTCTAAGAATGACACTAAAAAGCACTCACGGAAATCACAAATATGCGGGAGATCACTTAAAAACCCCCAAAGCGCAAAGGAGGTAATTAAACCAGGAGAGGCTGAATCACACAACCCAAGCAAAATAACATCAAAACAAGAAAACAACAGCCGACAAAAATCCCTTCACAAAACTCAAAACAAACACTGGTATTAGAAGTGTTTCCCAACCTATTTTTATCCATGCCCCACCTCAGCTTCTTAAAATATGCTATGTCCCCCCTGATGTAAGAAATTAAACTAAGGGGTTTAAAGTAAGGAACCTTGGGCAGCTGCCCAATCCAAGTGGAACCTAAGTGGCAGCGAAAATAAAAAGAAGCAAATTAGTTATAAAAGAGGGAGAATACAACTATATGATAAAGAATTTAAAAATAAGGGTTTAAAAGATTCCTCTGCCATAATAAAACGAAAGCGGGGCATGGGATGGATAGTTAAAAGGGTTCGGGAAACAGGACGACCGGAGAATGACGAAATGAGGGCACTCTAGTAGAAGATGGGCAAACCGATTGGTCCCCAACACACAAACGGCAGCGAGGGCTGATTCGGGCATCAGCCGAAACAAGAACACCGTGGGTAAGTCTTGTGTGGCCGATTCGAACGCAGCAAAGGGCCAGCTCTAAGGACCGTAGTCTCTGAAGTCTCGAGGGACAAAAGCCAACAGACTTTTTTATTTTATATAATTTAAATGATAAATATACATCCCATTCGTCCTTCCACAACGAAAAATATATTCTGTTATAGAGGAAAGGAAATCTCGAAAGGGAAATGCAGTTATCTGGGGACGCAGAGAAGGCTGAGCGGGCAAGCTGATAAGCCCTCTCGTTGCCCAGGACCCCTACATGCCCGGGGATCCAACCAAGTATAACTCGATATCGGGACGCATTCCAGACCAGCCAGTTGCAGAATTCCATTAGGTTGAGGAATAAGTTCTTGCGTTTTTTTAATGTTGTGTTGATTTAAGTTTTGTTGACGTGATTTGTGCACATATTAAGAAACAATAATATATAATGAGAGCAAAATTTGCAAAGGTTAGGCTACGTCTCTTAACAGCGTAGACTATTAGGCTTTTGCTTAGGCTACGTCTTGAAGTTGAGTAATAAGTCATTGCGGTTTATTTAAAAGTTGTGTTAATTTAATTTTTGTTCTGTACCCTCCAAATGGAATGCCAAGTTGAAAGAAAGGCACATTTTCGACGCTTGTTGTTATTCATTTTCAATCGAGACGGGAACAATGCAAACGCAGCCAAAGCTCGTCGCGATATTTGTGTTGTGTACGGAGAAAATGCTTAATTAGAAAGGACAGCTCAATGGTAGTTTTCACGTTTCAAAAACGGTCATTTCAATCTTAATGATGAAGAACGTTTTGGTCGCCCCATTAAGTTGGATGAAGGTCGATTGAACGACCTTCTTCATGAAAATCCTCGTCAATCGACTAGAGAATTGGCTGTACAATTGGCGTGCGATCAGAAAACTGTAGTGAATTACCTTCATTCGATGGGGAAAGTTAAAAAACTCGGTGCATAGGTTCTGCACGCTTTGAGCGAAAGCAACAAACGTCAACGCTCCACGATTGCCGCAGGTTTGCTTGCTTATCCCAAGGCTACTTGTGGATATAAGGACAGATTTCTTCACCGCATCATCACTGGCGACGAAAAGTGGTGTGTTTATGTCAACATGAACCATCGAAAACAATGACTTAACCCCAATAAAAAAACACTTTCGTGATTAAAGCAAGAACTTCATCCACGAAAGACGATGCTGTGTGTGTGGTGGGATTGTGAAGGCATCATTCTTTATGAGCTCCTTGCGAACAACGAGATTGTCAATGCAGAACTCTACGTTCAACCAATGTATCGACTCGCCGAAGCTATTCGTGAAAAGCGACCTCATCGACTTTATGGAGTCCTTCTGCAACACGATAATGCTCGTCCTCACATTGCCAATATGACAAAAGACGCTATCCAAACGCTTAATTGGGAAATCCTGCCGCATCCTCCATATTCGCCACACTTGACTTCAACGGATTTCCCTCTGTTCCGATCGCTCTCCAACAATTTGCGCGGTGTTTCGTTCAATACTGATCTGTAATTAAGAAGGTGGTTAGACGAATTCTTCGAGTCAAAATCCAGAGATTTTTATTGCAGAGGCATCGAAAAACTAGTTGAACGTTGGGAAGAAGTCGCAAATAACAACGGAGAATACATTATTGATTAAATTGCATATTGTTATCAATTAAAAATAAAGTTTTTCTAAAATTGTTAATGGTAATGAATAAATTTGATAAAACCGCAAGAACATATTCTTCAACCCAATATGACTAAGGGATATAAAGCATTAAAAGAGTGAATTGCCTGTAAAACACTCTTAGAGTCAGGGAAAATGACGAAAACTTTAAAAGGTAAAATTTGGATCAGTCTAAAAGCTAAAAGAATGGCTGAAAGTTAAGTGGTAAAAATAAAAGCTGTCGGCGGCAAAGACAAAGTTAAATACTCTCCTGAGTATGTGGCTGCGGCAGCCACGCCACTGTCTGACTTGGAACTGTCCTTGTATATCGGGCAGTGTTGTATATGTGAGGTCGCATGCTCTAGGAGCTGGCTCCTAAGTGAGCAAGGCTCCACGGACTTGTTCAGGCTCCACATGCTGGTACAAACTGTGGGACGTGGAGCACGCCAACTAGGGTCAGCGACGACGCAAGGCCAACGACCCTTAGAGCACCTGGGTTGGACAGATGATCTCTTATCCGGAGAATCAGGGGGCGGGGTAAGGACGGCAGCCCACCGAATGACACCGGTGACTTGGCAGCATACAGGCATCTGTAACCCTCTGATACAGGTACCTGCTGTTCACGGCAGAAGTATCACGTGAAGACCTGGAGTCGATGATAGTGCAAGGGGAGCACCCCACTCTCACAGTAAAGGCTATTGACGGGAAAAGTGCAACTCCGAGGTTGCGAATCGGGTTCAGCATTTTAAGGGTTGAGGGGGAAGCTGAAGAATAAATTTGGCATCAGTAGTCCAATTTGGATTGGACGAGGTCAGTGTAGAGAGACCACAGTGTTTGACGACGATCACTACCTAACGACGTGTGCGAAAGGACTTTCAAAATGTCTATAGCCCACATACAACCCGTTCGAAGACGTCTTAGGTGCGGTAACCAGGATAGCTTGGGATCGAGAGTTACTCCCAGAAACCGAAATTCAGAGACGAACTCTATATCTACACTTGTAGGGAGATAGGGGGCGGAACAAGAGCCCCTCTAGCCCGGGGGAAATACATCACCTTAGTTTTGCTCGTGGAAAAGTGGAATCACCTAAGTTGTGCACTTTTCGAAACCGCATCGACTGCCAGTTGCAGCCGACACGCTGCTGATGGAAAGCGAGGTGAGGAACAATATAGTGCCAAGTCATAGACAAACAGGGTCGCCGATACACCCTCTGGAAGAGAGAAAATGATATCATTGATTGAAATTACGAAACATAAAACACTTAAAACGCTGCCCTGGGAAACTCCCTTCTCTTGGGGCAGCATGTCAGAGTAGGTGTCTCCAACACGCACCATAAAGGATCGAGATGCTAAGAAACTTTGAATATAAGACAGTAAAAGACCTGTCATACCCAAAACGTATAGGCATTCTCAATGTCGAAAATTATGGTCAAGACTCGGTGCTTTAACGAGAAAGCTTTCCGGACCGATCCCTAGAAACGTACTAAGAGTCGAGGGTACTATGACCCTTGCGAAAACCACATTGAAATGGATACAGTAAGTAATTGTTTCTAGGAACCAGTTCAGGCGCACCAACACTATCTTCTCTAGAAACTTACTTAGACAGTTGGTAAGAGCTATAGTGCGGTAGTGATCTGAGTCCAACCCATCCCTGCCCGGTTTGACAAAGGGAAGGACGATCCCAATTCGCCATGATGATGGGTAAAAACCCTTCACCCATATAAGGTTGTACAAGTCAAGTAAGAAAATGACAGAGTGTGGATGGAGGTGCTGAATCATATTAAAATGGATCCCGTCAAGGCCAGGAGAAGTGGATCTACAAAGAGACAATGCAGCATGCAACTCGTGAATGGAGAATAGGCATTATACGGAAGGTTAGATTTTGTTGTAAAATTGAGATGATGAGAATCATCGTTTGATTTATAAGCTAGAAAATCCTTATTGTAACGGCTGACACTGCTGACGGCATGGGAATGGTCGGCCAAACATTGCTGACCACCAGGCTACCATTCGCTAAGAATCCCTGTAAGTTGAGCGTGGAGGTATTATGGCCGGCATAAAAACCCTAGATCTTGTTAATCCTCTTCCAGATCTTGCATGTCAACTTGCCGCGCTGCTTCTGACGGATGCACTTTTTCAACCCAACTGATTCCTCAGCGTAATATTGGCCTGTGATGGTCCTTCCACGAGGCGCATAGTCCACCATCAACACTCCCTCAGAATGCCAGAAGATGGTGGCCATGATCTTCCCGGCTGAGGGTTGGGTCCGGAACTTGATGAGGGTCGGAGAGCCCCTGTGCTTCCAGGCCATGCTTTCAAGCTTGGTCTCGGGATCCCAGTGATGGACCCACGTTTCATCACCTGTCACTATGCGTGACTCGAATCCCGCCGGGTCTTGGTTGTACAGGAGCAGCAGCTCCTCCGAACTTTGATGACGTTCAAGTCGATCATGGGGCGTGAGGTTTCGTGAGGTTTCTAGGGACTCAACGGGCACAGACCTTAGTCATGGCCAAATTGTCGTGGATGATGTTCATAGCACTTCCATGTGATATTCCAAGTTCTCGCTCGATTTCTTCGGCCTTCACCCATCGATTTTCGAGGATCATCCTCTCCACACCGGCCACATTGTCCTCGTTGGTCATGTCTGAAGGGCGTCCTGGACGGGGATCATCTTCAAGGGACTCACGACCATGGCGGAACTCCCTATTCCAGCGCGAACAATGGTTGCATAGGAAGGGGCGGTGTCGGTGTACACTGCAACCATGCGTTCATGGATCTCTTTTGCATTCTTGCTTTCCTTGGTCAAAAATTTGATCACTGCGCGGTGCTCAACCTTCTGCATTGTTGAAAAATTTGTGACTGACGATCTGCGATCAGCTACTGCTTCTTAAATAGACGAGGTAGGAGCGTGAGGCTGCAGGTCCTGGCTTGTCATAACTTGTCCTAACACCCTCACAAAAAGCCATCCCCCTTCCTCTGTTTTGCCCTACCGATTCGCAAAACTTATTGACCACCACCCCCTCGTATATCAAGCTGAAATAAATAATCAATTTAATGAAAGGCTTGTGCTTAATGTTTAGCGCAAAGTGCATTAATTCGAGGCATGCAATTTGTTAGTTTTAACCTTAAATTTCCTTGTTTTCGGATATCAAGTTTATTTCTTTTTTAGTAACAAGTTAGTTACAGCACTGAAACCACATTCTACCAAATATGACGATGGAAATTGGCAATATTAGTTTTTTTGCTAAACTTGTTACATAAGGGTATTTTGTCTCCATCTCATTACAGAGCCATATCATACTCCCTTTTATTTTGAAGAGAGTTTTAACAGAATTATCATTTTGTATTTCTGCCAGCTCTTCTTTATACTGCATGGCTACATCAGAGAGGACGACTAGTAATGGTTGAGTTATCCAAGCTGGAAAACCTTTTTTTTAATTTGAAAAATCTTTACTTGAAATCACATACTAGTGTTTTCAAATGAGTAAAAATAATAAGACCAGCAGCAGCAGTTACTTCGCACTCATTAAGCCAAGAAAACTGGTCAAATCATTTAGCACAAACATTTTTCTGTGATAATTCCAAAAATATGATGAAACCAAATATCTTGGCCTTTAAATCTACCAATGTCATATTTTTCCTTGTAGCTGTTTATTTAATAAATTAATTTTATCAAAAGTATCTGCTAAATAGTTGAGATATGCTTTACTATCAATACTTACAAACAAGGAGATTCATTTCAAGTTTGTCCCGTAAATAATCGCTAAAAATATCGAACAATTCCATGAATCTTTTCAAGCAATTGCCTTTAGATAACGACCTTACATCAGTGTGAAGCAACAATCTTACATAATATACATTCATATGCTCATTAAATATTGGTTGAAGAGAAGTTCACATTTAGCATTGGTTTATATGCAGTTGATGCACTTTACTACTGATTTTAAGATGTCATGTAGAACAGGTGATATTGTTTTGGCCACTAAATTCTGTCGGTAAATAACACAATGAACAAACAGCATTTCTGAATTGTCATCCTTGATTAATTTTAGGCAGCCGCCACTTTTCTTGCCAATCATAACTGAAGAACCATCTGTTGTACAAGATTTAATGTTGTCCATTGATATCTGGTGTTTATCTAAATATTTTTTAAGCTTACATGCACTATATATCAATTACGGGAGTGGTACTTTCCATTGATTCACAAAACAGAAACTCCTCAACAAATTCGTCACTATCGATATATCTTACATAGTCCAATAACAGAGCCTCACTATTTCTAACAGTTGATTCATCCATCTGTATTGAGAATTTCCTAGATTTAATTTTTTCAGTAAGTTGTACGTCAACATCTGCACTCATTTCATCTATTCTGCTGCAAACTGTATTATTGCTGAGAGGCTAATTTTTAAAATCTTTACCATCTTGTTGCAAAACTGTTTTGATAAAAATTGATATTGCTGATTTAATTAAATCCTCGGTAATGGTATGATTTTTTGCTGATTTTGCTATATTGAAATAAATTTCATAGTTGGCCTGAAGAATACAATTACTGGCTGTGGTTCGTGCAGAAAAAAATGAATTTAATGTAAGTCTTTTTTCAAGCTTTACTTTTACGGTTTTGAGATACTCTAATGATGAATTAATATAAATTTTATGTTTAGCTTTGAAATGTGCTTCCAAACGACCTATTTTCATTGATTCGTTGGTCAAACATTGTTGGCATAAGAGGCAAAAAGGAAATCGTCCATCATGAGCAGGAGGTATAAATGCAAACTACAAATATTCTTACAAATACTGACAAACTTTTGTTTTACTTGTACTACTCATTTCACACAAAGGGGTGATATCTGAAAAAAAGGAATTTTATTAATTATTAGTAACTTATGATACAAATAATTTAATGATTTCTTTGTTTTGGCTGTTGCTGAATTATCAAAGCAACTTTCTACCCGGGAGAAAAAAACCCGCATACAATTTCATGACTTTGAAAGATCAGAAGAACAAAGTCTCTTAATTAATATTATTAAAATATGCAGCAGTTTCAATTAATTTTTTTATATATAAAGAAAACCAAATTTCTATGGTAAATTTGAAAAATGCATCAAAATTTTGAAATCTTTATATGACGACAGCAACGTAAAGGTTAAAATATCTCTATACCTCATATTTATATAAATTTATACATGTCTACACAGTGCACACCCAGAGCAATACATGAATATAAAATTAGAGACAATTTAAAATTATAAAACAACGATTTTAAGGGATTATGATTACAAAGAACGCAAAAGTAAAAGCATTTTAATTTTTTTAATACAACTACTTAAACAAATTATAAAGTGAAATCCTTTAAAAATATTTATTTTATACAGACAACAAATAAATATTCTTATTATTTAACACAGGTAAAATAGATAAATAAATAATTCTAAATAACTATAATCATTGTGAAATTCTTATTCAAGAGTGAGATTATAAAAATGTAAAGGAAAATCTATTGAAAATCATTATTTAATAATACAAACAATACAGGAAATACAACTGAATTCTTGTTTCATATGGATAATATACAAAGAAAGCTGAGAACTTTATACCATATTTTCTTAAAAAACCGCACGAAAATAAACATCTACTTTTAGTAATTCATAAAGTTTCTCTAAGTTAGTAGAAATATATTACGAAATTTGAAAATGAACTAAATACGGGACATCTGGCAACTCAATGTATAAAGCCTGGGTGATTTTAAACATAATTGTTTTGTTAATGTGAGAAGTTCAACTCGAAAAATGCTTTCCAATTTTCCTGACAAATATTCTCAATTTACTGGAAATAGCTAAAAATCATGTCAAATATTTTTTTTGTAAGATTCACCTGAGACACACAATGACGTGTGGAAGTCTTATTATAGGAGGTTTCCGGCAGTGATGATACGCAAAGTTGTATATATGTGAAACTCTTAAAAAATAAACCTGAATTTGTATTTATAAATTAAAATTTCAAATTGCCTCCTTTGAATTGTTAAATTTCCCCCAGTGGGGCGTGCGTCCCACGTTCGGAATCACTGTATTAGAAGCTCCAAAGAGAAAAATCCGGAAAACAACCTCCAAAAAGAAAGGGCTACTGCGGAGGCCTCCTCACTAACGACACACATCCCTTACCAAGACTCCAGTCTCGCTAATCCACATATACGACCTATAAAAAATCTTTCCTTTTTAGCCAACGCCCACCAACCGCTCCTATATAATACCTACCAAACCTAGTATCAACAAATCCTAGCAATTGCATTCAATACACAGACACCTCAAGCATAAATCCTACAATGGAACATTCATGGTCTACGTGAATGTGTACGAATATGGTGGTTTAGGTTTTCATGCAAGTGTCCAATACATCTGGAAAGCAAAATAAAAGTACAAGATTCCTTATAACCTTTTTTTTTGTAATATCTAAAATGCAATGCCTTTGAAATGTATGAAATCCTGATAATAGTATGCGGCATGTGGCAGTTAAAACTCCTTCATATAACAATTCATATTTGTTGATTAATATGATATTCCATGTCAACAGGATCTGATAATCATATAGTAATGGCAATAACAGATAAGTATACAATTGACGAAAGAAGTCTGATCCGCACGCTGCACAGGGAGAATCTCAGCTGGGAAAAAGTCGTCAGGATGGTTGGTGGATCATATTCCGGTTTTGCAGAAGATTTGAAGAGGAACTAAGGAAGTGGAAACATCACAGACCAACATCGTTCTGACCGAGCCATGGTTAGTACGCAATGTGACGACAGGTCCCTGCGTTGCCTGAGCTTTCGGGATCGTTGGAGAAAACCGCAAATTCAGCTGCAACATAAATGGAGACACGGCCAGGTTAAAGCATCTGTCAGAACAGTCGGTCGTAGACTGCCTACAGAAGGCCTAAAGTCCCGTAAAGCCTTCGAAAGCCGCTGATCAACCTTCAGCAGAAGTGACGTCGATTTTCTTGGGAACGTGATTACTGCAGTTGTTCTAGACCCTGTGAAACGTTAGAGTCTGCATGAGGCCATGGGATCAGTGGAATCGAGAGTGCATAGTTTCAACTGTAGAACATGGTGGCCGCTCTATAATAGTATGGATCTACATGTCATGTTCATCAAATTCATCACTGTCAAGGGAATCTTGACACGCTACTGAGTTTCCTGTATCAGTTTAGTGTTGCTGAAATTTTCACAGAACTTCATCTGCTTATCTGTTATATGTTGCTGATGCTACATGTTTTGGCAAATTTTGTATTTTTCAATTCTTGTTGATTGTGTGGGACATATATAACTTATTGTTATTTATTCCTCTTTATTTCATATATACTCATAATTATATGCAAATAAAAACTTTTCGACCCTGCATTTGTCTACTTTCCCTAAATTTCCGAGGTGTCCGAAAACTATTGGCCACGGCTGTACGAATTACTTTTAGACCTTATCAACGGATATTCCCCTGTGATTATCTGTTTAAAAGAAATCATCCGGGATCGGTTTCCCAGAACCACCCAGAAGACTGTCTGAAATTGTCTTACAACTGCTATAGTTTGCCAATAGACCGCACCAGAGGCAATATACTTCTCATCAATTCAACACCCTGCTAAATGCTCTAGCAGCAAGAGCACAATGTACACAACTGTTTCCCATATTTTTCACAAATATACCTACATTTAAATACGTTCATTATGAAAGTTGCCATTGGTACAACCATTCAAATAAGCTCACCGACAATCCTAGCAAAACTACACACCACAAATCACCGCAGCAATGCCCTTACCAAAAATATGGCAACGTATCAACAGAATGACAAGCTCTATAACCACGGTACGACAGCCAGTCCTAAAAAACGGCCTTGTTAGCAACCAACAGGCAGTTGGAAACATAATTGGAGAATCACTTAGTACTATTTCAAAAGGCCGTTTAGACCAGCCCTTCATAATACAGAAAAACAGAACAGAAGCTACTTCTATAGACTTCCCAACATGATGATAATTTACTCTCTATCAGAAATAGTGGTCTCACTCTCAGACTGCCCAAACACCTCACCTGAATACAATCAGATATCGTATATTATCATCCAAAGACTACACATGAACGGCATCAAGCATTCCCTTGCAATATATAATAAGATATGGCAAAGCGGTTCATTTCCGAAAGAATGGCGCCAGGCAAAAATCTTGGCTCTCTTGAAGTCCAGAAAAGACCCCTTCTCTCTCAACCAGCTATGTACATATATGCCAATAGCCTTAAGATGATGTCTTGGAAATATTCTAGAACGTATGGTAAACGGTAGATTAAAATGGCTTCTAGAGTTCAACAACCTTCTATATCTTAGCCAATATGGTTATAGGAAGCATCGGTCGCCCTCGAGCCCTCGATTAGGTTAAAATATGATATCGGTCGATCGTTCGCAGAAATCGGGGCCTACACCATGGGATGGAGGAGACATATTAAACTAAATAAACCCATTTGGAATCAGAGGTCCTCTGGCCCATTTCATTTGAAACTCTCCGAATGGCAGACGCTTCAATGTAAACCTCTATGGAGCATACTCCAACGCTTGTATCCAACACGAAGGAGTTCATCAGGTATATTGCAAGTACCACCTTGCTCTTTATGACAGTTAATGATTTACAATTACATATCCTACCCTCTATTAAATTTTAACTATATGTGGACGACTTTTCAACTTGGTTGTCCGGAACACGTCACCTTTCCCAAAGCGGTCAACAACTTACAACAAGCCCTAAGTGCAGTCCAACAATACTCAAACAAGTACGGTTTTAACATCTCAACAGAAAATACGTCACTGTAACCTTCACCGCAAGACGGAACACAATCCCTATGCCCTTATATTTACACCATCAGCCAATCCTCTTTAAGACGGATGTAAGCTTTTCTGGTCTCATCTTGAACCAGAAATTGACATGGAAAGAGCATATGTGAGATCTGAGGAAACGCTGCACCTAAATTCCCATCCTGATGAAAAAATTCCCCACTATTACTGAGGAGCGAAAAGGAGGACACTTTTAAACTTGCACTGAATACTACTGTTTAAATTAGACTATGGATCTCGCATCTATGGAGCAACTTCAACCTCTCTCACTAACCAGCTTAACCCGATACACCATCAGGCCCTTCGACTTGCGAATGTAACATTTTGATCCACACCAGTCAGCTCTCATTGAATGGACCGTAAGGTCTTCTAGGGTACTTATTTTCCTTGTTACTCCTTGTTGCTCTCTGTGCAAAAGCAATTTACGCCCCCAATTACCATTCAGCAAAAAAACCCCGTTGGGCTAAGGTTTTATACCTGATGCCTCCGAAACTATCTTAAGCTTGCTCGCATTATAAAGTCTACAATAGCCCCTCCGAACTCCCTACTCTGTACGTAGTATCCATTTACACACAAAGTAAAAACACACATAAAAGCACTGAACTTATTAAAACCAATTTTAATACCATATAAATGCACCATAACTCTCCCATGAATGCTACTAAAACCTAATATCTGCTACAGGATACTTGCCACGTCAAGATCAACAATCCCTCTTAAAACACTCGCACAAATGTTCAAAGACCACCCACCAACCCAAAAAGCAGACCAAGCCATCTTTACCGATTGTTCAAAAACCATCAATGGCGTAGTATGCATGGTTTTCCTTTACTTTGGAACAAAAGCCGAAAAACTACTACCTTGCTCATCAGTCTTGTCTGCAGAACTCATGGCCATCATTTGGACCCTACCATCATATAAATCTCATAGCTATCAAAATTTTACAATATTCTCATACTCCCAAAGCGCTCTGTCAACCTTTTCATCTAAAAACACACATCAAAAAGGAGCTACAAAAATCCTGAACCAACTGAATTCTCTTCCAAGCGAGATGACTCTCTGCTGGTGGCCAATCCATGTGGACATCAATGGGAATGAGGAGGCTGACACACCTGCTAAAGCTGCAATAATCTCGCCCGTACTACCCATCACATCCACTTCATAAAGACAAAACAAAATTCTACAACAAGAGTGTAAGGAGTGAATTGTAAGGGAAAATGGCGAACTAATGGCCACTACCATATACCACAGATACGAGAATTCATCGGCAACCGGACCACTGCATGTAGAAAAAAAAGAAGAGAACAAGTGGTTCTCGCTCGCCTGAGACTAGACCACACAAAAATCACCAAAGGATTACCGTTTCCCCTCCCCCTGCTTCTTCAATGTACTAGTTGTAGAACATATAACACCATAGAACACTTCTTCCTAACATTGGAAAATATAAACATACCCAACGCTAAATAAAATCCTAGAAGACCCGCCAACGAGTGTGGAGAGCTTACTCATAAAATCATGCCAGTTTAGACCCAAATGAGGGTGCAAGAGGAAATTAAACGTTTTGAAAAAAGTGTGATCCACCATCTAATGCGATCCCGTGCTGCTCGTAGCTCCTCTCGAGAGCGGAGGAGCCTCTGACTCACTCTAATCCCGTGGGGATGGGGGGGGGGGGGCTGAGAAAGCATAAGTCGGTCACCTTCGGGCTAGATAGTGAGCCCCTTAAGAGTCGGTCGAGAGGAAATGAGATGGAAAAGGGAAAATTAACCAGGAGAAATAAGGGAAGGCCAAAACCCCCTCAAAAATAAGATTTGTTCTCGTTTTTATGATTTTTTTTTAAAGTTTTCCATCATTTTGAAATCGGGTATGAATGTTATATGCCCTCCCGGGAGCCTGCACCGGAGCGGGCGTGTAGGGGCCCGTTTCAACCGGTTTAGCAATACTAAGAACCACCTCTCCTGCAGGGTTGTGCCCTTTGCCTGGATTTGGCCGTAAAAAAAAAACAAACAGATGGGGTCAGTTCAAGGGCATTGGAAGAATACAGAGTGGATGTAGTTTTTGCGGGCATTGAGGCAGAATGGGTCCTCAAGCGAGTGTAATTAGGGGCCAAGGACTCGCATTTCACCAAATTTCAGAGTGAAAGAAACACTGATAAAGCTTGTGTAAAGAAGCAATTGCTAATGTCCCCCCAACAGATGAATATCTAACACAAACTCGATAAACATCATAAATTAATTATCTATGATCGGGTATAATAATACCTTAAATTGCGACACTACAAATACTCTACTCCATTAAATTTTAGTCCATTATGAGATTCATTTCAGTAAATATAATTAAAAAATACGAATGAAAACATCTATTCAGAGGATTAATTAATTTCGATTCAGAATTAGATTCTGATCTGAAAAGTAGATATATTTTTTAAAGCCTTTTACAGACTAGAATGGCATTTTTATTGTGTATTGATGGTATGCAGCAATCAATTTGAGAAATCAAAGAAGCTGCAGTTGTGTGAGTGAGATTGATATACGGATATGTATGAACAGACTCAAATAGTAATGATTGTTCGTTACCACCTACATTGGGAATTTTTTGACCGTTTATAGGTTTTATTAAGCCCCCCCAAAAAATCAGACAAAAAGCCTAAATGCTTTGTCGACCAGCGTGACTGCTATGTTTTTCAATCTTCGGACACAAACATTTTTGACATCGCTCCAACTGTCAAATAAAATTTCGAATACTATACTAAATTTATCTTTCATAGCGAGATAAACTTGGGCATTAGTTAGGGGCAAATAATAATTTCAATGTAGTTTTTATTTCTATTATAAAGACTAATGATGAAAATGCTAAAAAAGACTTTTATTTGCTAGCTGACCTCAATATGTTTTCAATGCGATGGGGGACTTTGGTGTTAACTGGCTAAAGATCTTACTCTATGTTTCATGCTGCTTGAAGAAAGCTCAGATCTGCTCGGTTTGCAATTTGCAGGCGACTTCTTTGTTTAGTATGAAGCTGAGTAATTGCAATAGAACCACGTTCGTCCATATAGGAAGTTGGGAAAGCAATACAAAAAGTTTGAAAGTCACACAGAGCTTTGGATACCTTTCAAAATTCCCCTTTGCATCCAAAATTCCTGGTATGATTGTTTGAAGAGGGTTTTAAATTCGAAGTAGTATTTTAATGCAATAAACTCCTCGTCGGTGTCATTTATACAAGCATCTATAAATGGGTTTATTAGCCAGTCAGGTATTTCCATATTAATGAGATCCTGATATTAACATCTTATGCCTTGTGTAAAGAGTTCAAATGGTTGCAAAAAATCAAGAGGTCATCACCTAATATAGATTTATCAGCCTCATAATCATTTTCTAGTTGATTAAGATTTGAAAATTGATATAGCTCCCGACGACCAATATTATGCCCAGAGAGTAAAAGCCTTGTCCATGAATATGCAAATAACAGATTTTGCTTTGATAACGTTTACATCACAGCCTTGCAATAGTAAACACAGATCATTGTATACATATATTGAATTAATCTGTTAAGTAGGCAATATTCCATTTGCAAACTAAGAGTTCGTTGCTCAAATAAACACTTTTATTTTATGTAAAAATTGTATGATAGTGTTGAAAAGCGAATAAAATAATTTCAAATAATTTGCTTTGGATAATTATTTATCTCCCTTTAGAATGTAAAAAGGGAAAAGAGACGATCAAATTCCTCATCATTGCTGTTGCAGAGTTTTCAAAAGATTCGGGAATTAAAGAAAAGCCATTTTATTTTACTTACTGCTGTGATAACAGCATCAACGGTTTTATGAAGCCGATTACTTACGTTTATAACAACTAGACGTTGATGATGAATTACATGATGTATTGTAGATACAGTGGGTACAGTCTTCTTTTAAAATGCAAGAAAACCGCTATATCACTCTGTGAATGCTGGAGCGCCGTCCGTTGCACAAACAATTATATAGTTCATAGGGATTTTTTGATGCAAACAATAATTCTTGTACAATTTTCTTATCTTCAATGGAAAGAACATATCCTAAAAGTAGCGCTTCATTGCCTGGGAAAGCAAATTCGTCCAATTGTAAACCAAATCGGTGATTTTTTATTTGTGTTACATAAGATGTTTTAAATCTCCTCGGCTATTTAATCAATTCTTCTTTGCACGAAATTATTAGAGCGTAATCGCTTTGATATAATTCCACTTGGGGAAATATGATGTACTACCGTAAGAAGGGCTTCCTCTATAGCTGGCAAAATGAGATTTTCGCCAATTGTATTAGTTTTCCCTGATCTGGCAATCATATTGGAAATGATTACTGACCATCATTAGTTCTACTCCTATCATTGAAAATAAAAGGAGTGGCGATTCTCATCCATGGCCATACTTGGAATCATTTTTCAAGTACACGAAGAACGTGGGGAACTCGGTGAGGCTCCAATGTTTGTTGTGTTTGCCTGAAATTGCCGAGGTGACCGCATACATCAATTCGCCCTCAAATTTAAGTCTAATTTAACTGAATTCTAATATATAAGGGTCAGTACAGCGGGTATAAAAGGGTTTACTGTACGGTATACTGAAAAGTGTCTGAGGTGATAAGTACTTTACTATTTGTCGCTACTTTTCACTTCATGACAGATATTTCATTACTTTTACTTAAGTAAATTTTACTTTGGGGACTTTTACTTGTACTTTGAGTACAACTTTATCAGGGCAACACTACTTTTACTTAAGCATCAGAGCAGGCTACTTTTTACAACGCTGTCTTGTAACGTTACTTGATCTGTCAAATACATGGGCCACTGCTAATATTGATAATTAAGAGAGTTTTTAGAAAGACTAATATTAAATAATTTTGGAAAACTTGAAATAAAAACAGATACATGCCGACCGCCCCCTTGTGTATGTTCACCGCCCTCTAAGTTAAATATAAACTTACAGGGCCCCTGTGTAACACATCAACGCCCATAAGACTGCGCTAGCGCCCACGTTGAGAATCACCGAGCTAGAAAATGGCGAATTTGGGGTATTATTGAAAAGGTTTACAGGAATAAATACTCCTTCAGCCCTATTACGCTAATATAAATTGAAAAAAATAAAACTAAAACTTCAGAAACCTATTTTAAATATAAAATAATCTACAGCTATTCCTTTACTGATCAATCATTGGCAGCTAAATTGTTTGACAAGAAACGGAGAAATATAATGAAAAAATGTATATTGAGGACATATAGAAAACATCTGTGGTATATCCCGTGATCTAAAACAAAACATAAAAACTGTCATAAAAGTTTTCTATGACATACCCAATATGCACAATTAAGAAAACTTAGCAGACTGATGAACTTATAGGTGGTAGGCCAGAGGTAGTTTGAGGTAAGCCTCTTCGAGTGGGGTGTGATTTGTCACCAAACTTTTGGTACCACTCTTGGGGCAGCCAAATGAGTTTCTTGATTCGACTGGGTGGCTGCCTAGTTGCTTCCTCAGTAAATGCCTTGTATTCACAAAGTTATGACTCCCAAAGTAGAAAGCTTTCTTCTTGCTTAGTAGGCTGTGTAAATGGTGATCGCAGATTTCCTCAAAGTTAAAATGAATCTTCGAGCTGGATTTAATACTCTTTTGCCAACAATCCATGGCCTAAGAAGCAAGTCATTCTTTCGTCTCGATATAAACAAGTATTGTATTAATTTTGCCAACAATCCATGGCCTAAGAAGCAAGTCATTTTCTTCGAATACATGAATGCGGTCTTTTAAGAACCACTTATAATTAATTTATATATTTAATCGGTTCCCATAACATAAAATTGTTTCTCTCAACTTACATTAACGTATTTTAGCAAATTTTACTCAACTATCAAGACTTACAATTGCTATTTAATATTAAAAAAGGAATTAATACAATACTTCTTTATATCGAGACGAAAGAATGACTTGCTTCTTATTCTTAGGCCATGGATTGTTGGCAAAAGTCACCGTTTCTCCTATTTAGCACCCCAAAACATATTCCTTTATTTTAGTCAATTAAACTCGATTTATAATGAATATATTAAAAAGATGAGATTATAATTATTTCCTGTAGACTTTTACACTATTTTTATATTTATTAACTCAAAATTACTATATTCCACTCTTACGTTTCTTTTTATAAATTCGTTTAAATTTGTTTCATATACCGGTAATGAAAATAAAAATTATTTAGTTAGTGATAAAAATAAACAAGTGATTGAGAGAACAACAATGATTTGGAAAATATAACTAAGCTGTTTAATTTAGATTATAATACAAAAGAGAAATATTTACAATTTGGGAACAGTGGTCTTTCTCTTATTTTCGGATTCCCTATTCATGGAATACTATCTTGGTTAAAGCTGCCCTATTATAAAAGACTTTCTGAATTCCAAAGTGCTCCTTTTTTATATATATATTTAATTATCTCATTCTGCCTCGCAATGTGAGCGCTACATAACACTATAAACTTCATCACTGAAAATAATCTTGGTGACTTGTGGGTTCAAGTGGCGAACTCCTCAAAGTTTTTCGAGAAGCTTAAAGACAAGATGAGGCTCTATACTTTGTCAGTCATCAATGAAAAGAATCAAAACGTCCTTAAACAGTACTATGAACGCGATAAGTTTTAAAACCTTGACACGCATTCACACTAAAAAAATCCGCTAAACACATTCACAAGCTCCCAAAATAACAGTTCTACAGCACACTCACCGGACATAACTAAAGATGAAGAACATCTACCCAGACGCACCTAAATCATCGTATTCAAGCTTGGATTTTCTCACATCTATCCCTAGCACAAATACCAAACAAAACAGACAACACAAATGACCAAGATACAAACAAAAGACAAAAAAACAATATGACCATAATTTTTTGTCTGGAATGAAGTGTTACAGAAATAGTCCCAACCTAAAAAAACCCTAACTTACCCCTCCTAACCTAACTAACTAACACCTTATTCTAACCAACACAACCTAATTTTAAAGTAAGAAATAAAGTACTGAAAGTACCTATAACATAACAAAACCTACCTGATTATTTTTTAATAGAAAAATCAGATTCAGGCTCCGTTTCAATACACTGAACGAGAAATCTCGGCGTCGTACGGCCCCAAAGATGTTTCTCTTCACGGTAAACTCGTGTCTATTACAATAAAACTCGCTCGTTAACACACCATACACTCTTAAAAAGGCAATACTTTTCTCGTCCTGTTTTAAAGAATCAACTCCATCATCATAACTAAAACGATTAAAAAGCAAAGTCGAGAAAAAAAAAATGAGAACAAACACGCTGTACAAAACTCCAATATTCAAACGAACGAAATCAAAAGCAACAAGATTGAACGAACTCGAGTGAAAAATGTCGGCAAAGTGAAAAAAAAAGGCGGCAAATGGTGTTTTTTAAAAAAATTAATGAAGCATTAGCCTAACAAACCAAATACCATATATATATATATATATATATATATATATATATATATATATATATATATATATATATATATATATATATATATAATTAGGTAAAAGGCCATGTTGTATGCAGGTTCTATTGAAGTCCACAGCTGTGGCAGCGTAATTAATTTTAACTTGTATTTTCATAATATTTCTTACAAGTTTTTTAACGGGGTCTTCGAGACGAGAAAAAACATCCGCGAATGACATTCTTTATTCCTAGACGTCTTTCGGCCATGTTAGGTCATCTTCAGGGAATGAACAGAAATGGAATTATTAAAAAATTGCTACAATATTTATAGTATTTCTACGCGAACATAAGTATTACAAAAATTGGACAATCATAACGCGGGAAATTTTTTTTTTAAGGAGAAACTAAGCGCTACAAGAAACAGAAAATTGGAAGGCTCAGATTCTCTGAATATTCGACTACTACGCTCTGTTGTTGTTGACAACCTTCGGATAAAACATTTTTACTTGCTTAGTAACGGACCTTGAGTACCGCCTACATAGAAGAGCGCCTATTCTGGAAGTCTTAAGGTGAATTACGCTTCAGCCTTCAAAAAGAGAAATACTTATTTTTTCATCGAAGATTCATAACAGAATGAGGGTTTAAGCACCTCACTGCCCCTGTCCATCGCCCTGCGTGTGAACTTGCTCGGATGCCTGCCATTCATTGATTTCGTCTTAACTATGCCGGCCACTTGGACTGACATAATTAAGGGCTTATGTGAAAACTTGTTTGAGGCTTAGCCCAGATTTCCTAGCTCTGCCGGGGTTTTAACCGGTAGAGCACAAGTGCCGTTCTGCACATGATAATAGAAATGTTTTTACCTTAAGCCAATAAAAATCCGAGTAAGAAAAAGCTTACCTAACTATGAAACCTCACCGACTTCTACAAATTCTCCGATTAAGACCCAAATCTACCGATGAAGACCAATATTTACCGAAGAAGAAACCCACGAAAAAACACGAATTACACTCACTACAAGATATACGAAAAACAAAGACACTAAGCACAACACTAAAGTAATTAATAAAGTAATTATTACCACAACAGCAAATGCGCATATCATACCCAAGGACATAAATTGTTTTTTGAAGACAAATGGCTTGAACGCCATATTATATATATATATATATATATATATATATATATATATATATATATATATATATATATATATATATATATATATATATATATATATATGTAAAACTGAATCACGAAAATAAGGAACGTGAGGAATTTATGAATAACGTTACAGCCACGAGGAAAATGAAACAACGGAGAACTGCGAGGCCTTTCGACTAATGGTCCTTTACTGAGCAGACTAAAAGACAGTGAAAAAGAAAAAGATATTTATACACCTGATTAATGAAAATATGGGATATAAAGATTAAAAGGGGTGGGATTAACAGATACCTGGAAAAAACCTATTAACAAGATGAGCCGTCAGGGTTAAAAAAAATATATATATATTTTTTTACGGGTTACAAAAGAAAGGGGGAGGCAATGCTTGGGAATCACATATGCAATATGAAAAAAAAAAAAAAAAGTTTACACATGATAACTAGAAAATATGACAAAAGAAAAATATGAGGAAAGGTTTTTTTTTTATATAAATAAGCTAAAATAACTTCTATGTGGTAATCATTAATTCAGAAATTTTATCTTTCAAGTCATTCTTAAACATTCTTTTGATACAAGGGTCCAAAAAATACATTCCAAGGCTGAGATTAAAATTCGAAGTCAGTTGTATAAATGCTGATTCTAAAAGATTTCGTGAAAAAAAGTCATTTGATTTGGCAATCACAGAACTCTCCTTCCAATTAATACGATGGGAATTTTCACTCAAATGGATAAAAATGGCATTTGATGTTTGCCCAGTGCTTACAGAGTACTTATGTTGCTTAATACGCACATTCAGATCCTTGCTAGTTTGCCCAATATAAAATGAAGGGCAATCCAAACAAGGGATTTTATAAATTACGTTATTTGTTTCATTAGGGCAATTTTTTATTAACATTCTTTTTAAAGTATTTGTATAAGAGGAAACAAGATTTACATTAAGTGTTTTTAACAATGTTTTTACGGTTTCAAAGCCATTAAAATAAGGTAAAATGAGGATATTCTTGGGCGCTTCCTTCTCAATAGTACTTTCGTTATAAAACTTTTTTTGGCTTTATTATAACAAATATCAAGTATATTTGCTGGATAACACAAGTCTGCACCAATTTTTCTTATAGATTCAATTTCCTGATCCAAATATTGAGGACTGACAATGCGCAACGCACGTAAAAACATAGAGGAAAAAATTGATATCTTAATATTAAGATGGTGGCCTGAATAAAAATGGACATAGGTTAAGTTGTTGGTTGGTTTCCTATAAATACTAAAATTGCAATTAAATGATTCCCTATGTATTAGGACATCTAAGAATGGAAGGCAATTGTCTTTCTCTAATTCAACAGTAAATTTTATGGAAGGTACCTGGTTATTTAAATTGGAAAGCAATTTAAATAACCAGGTACCTTCCATAAAATTTACTGTTGAATTAGAGAAAGACAATTGCCTTCCATTCTTAGATGTCCTAATACATAGGGAATCATTTAATTGCAATTTTAGTATTTATAGGAAACCAACCAACAACTTAACCTATGTCCATTTTTATTCAGGCCACCATCTTAATATTAAGATATCAATTTTTTCCTCTATGTTTTTACGTGCGTTGCGCATTGTCAGTCCTCAATATTTGGATCAGGAAATTGAATCTATAAGAAAAATTGGTGCAGACTTGTGTTATCCAGCAAATATACTTGATATTTGTTATAATAAAGCCAAAAAAAGTTTTATAACGAAAGTACTATTGAGAAGGAAGCGCCCAAGAATATCCTCATTTTACCTTATTTTAATGGCTTTGAAACCGTAAAAACATTGTTAAAAACACTTAATGTAAATCTTGTTTCCTCTTATACAAATACTTTAAAAAGAATGTTAATAAAAAATTGCCCTAATGAAACAAATAACGTAATTTATAAAATCCCTTGTTTGGATTGCCCTTCATTTTATATTGGGCAAACTAGCAAGGATCTGAATGTGCGTATTAAGCAACATAAGTACTCTGTAAGCACTGGGCAAACATCAAATGCCATTTTTATCCATTTGAGTGAAAATTCCCATCGTATTAATTGGAAGGAGAGTTCTGTGATTGCCAAATCAAATGACTTTTTTTCACGAAATCTTTTAGAATCAGCATTTATACAACTGACTTCGAATTTTAATCTCAGCCCTGGAATGTATTTTTTTGGACCCTTGTATCAAAAGAATGTTTAAGAATGACTTTAAAGATAAAATTTCTGAATTAATGATTACCACATAGAAGTTATTTTAGCTTATTTATATAAAAAAAAACCTTTCCTCATATTTTTCTTTTGTCATATTTTCTAGTTATCATGTGTAAACTTTTTTTTTTTTTTTCATATTGCATATGTGATTCCCAAGCATTGCCTCCCCCTTTCTTTTGTAACCCGTAAAAAAATATATATATATTTTTTTTTAACCCTGACGGCTCATCTTGTTAATAGGTTTTTTCCAGGTATCTGTTAATCCCACCCCTTTTAATCTTTATATCCCATATTTTCATTAATCAGGTGTATAAATATCTTTCTCTTTTTCACTGTCTTTTAGTCTGCTCAGTAAAGGACCATTAGTCGAAAGGCCTCGCAGTTCTCCGTTGTTTCATTTTCCTCGTGGCTGTAACGTTATTCATATATATATATATATATATATATATATATATATATATATATATATATATATATATATATATATATATATATATAAACTAACTCAAAGACAACAAAGGAACTACAAAACCAAAAATACTTAAAAGCAATAGGCCTGATCACCAGGCATTAGCATCTCTTTGCACCCTTTCACACTTCTTTCTCTTTTCACCACTGGTCCATTTTCCGCTATTTGTCCACATACCCTATCTCTATCCCCTACCCACACCTTCTCTTACAACAAGTCAAGTCAACTATGACTATCTGTCGCTCCGATCTAGTTTTCTGGCAAAGGAAGCAAAGGAAAATGAAGTTTGAAAACTTGCTTCTTTTAACGGCAGTCAACTCGGAGACGCCGAGGTGTCGGGAGTATTGTTTCCGGCTGAAGTTGCACGTTAATTGCCAGTTTCTTCATTTGAATGATGACGGCTTCGGCCATCCGCAATCTTCTGCGGTTTTGGAGTCTCAGGATGATAGAGGTGTCCTGATTCAGTTCTTCACTGGTTAGGGTAGTTCCATGAAAGTGGGCGTGTTTTTTAATCGCGCCATCTTGAAGGTGAACTGTCAGTCGCCTTGACGGGGTTGTGGAGGTTACGCCGATGTACTTTGAATTGCGGTGTTCGCAGTCACCGACTTTGCACGACGTTAGTATCCTAGAGTTTGCTCGTTGGAGGAAGACAGCTGTTCTTCATGATGCAACTACTTGTTTTCTTGGTCTTGTAGTATATAATTAGATTTATATCTGTATTAGGGTCGGTTGGGGGTTACGTTACGATGGAGAATGGCTTTGAGACCCTTTTCGTCTTCACAGGAGCCGGTGTTCATATTGGCCTTGTAATAAAGGTCGATATTACTCTTCTTTGGAGTAGACCTGACGCCAGGGCCAGCAACCAAGTTCATTTTCTCTTTTATGGTGGCGTCGATGGATTCTTGTGGTTAGCCGTTGTTAACGAGAACTCGGGAACTTCTTTTAAGTTCGTGATCAAAAGCCGTCCACGAGGATGAATAAGAAATTGTCACGTTCAGAACACTCAGAAGAACCATTTAAGCAGAAGCCCAGTTCGTGGCCTTAACGTATACTTGGGATATCAAGGAAGGGAAGGGATCCTTCATCTTCCGTTTCGTGGGTGAAATTCAGACACGGGTTGTTCTTGAATGTTTCAACACTAGGCATATATATATATATATATATATATATATATATATATATATATAATCAGGTAAATGGCCATGTTGTATGCATTTACTATTGAAGTCCACAGCTGTGGCAGCGTTATTAATTTTAACTTCTATTTTCTTCATATTTCTTACAAGTTTTTTAACGGGGTCTTCGAGGCGAGAATAAACATCCGCGAATGACATTCTTTATTCCTAGACGTCTTTCGACCGTGTTAGGTCATCTTCAGTGAATGAACAGAAATGGAATTATTCGCAGGATTCACAGGATGAAAAAGTGTTAATATAGCAGAAGGGTGATGTGCCAGTACGTCTCGCAGTATCTTCAAATGAGGCCTTTTTTAAGCATTTGTATTTTTATTTGTTTATTAAAAGAGCATTAAAGCGTTTGTTTTTGCTTGTTTCTTTTTATTTTATGTTATTCATAGAGCTTATTCTCATCTTTTGATGTCCGTTTGTGCGTATTTATTTATTTATCTTGTTTTTGTGTTATTTTTTTTTGGGGGGGGGGGTTTATTATTTTTTGTCCACTACGGATCTATTTTTATTTTTATTTTTTTCCCCATTACAGATCTATTGATCTATTTTTAATTTAGAATAAGTCACAGATTAGGATTGTATAACTTCCTTCTTTTCTAAGTTTTTCAATAATGACGTTTGTGTTTTTCGGGTATTTGGTTATCTGTATATAGGTACAACAGCCTCCTGCTTATGCAGTTGGCTGCTATGAAATCCTTGCCGATAGTGTCTTCGCCGGTTTTCGTATTCGGGTGTTTTCTTAGGTCTTGAAGTATTCTTTCGGGGATATATGAGTATATCCTTCTCCATATCGATTTGGCTTTTTCATGTAAAGTCACGTTTAGTGCATCAATTTCAGTGGTGTTGTGCGGTACAATAGACGTTATCCGGTCCCAGAGGGGCACGTCATTTATAAAACGTAAAGCTTTGTTCTGGACTATTTGCGCTTTCTTGCTTGCAAGATTTGAGAGGGATGGCATGATACAATAAACATGGTCTGACCATTGCCATATATAGTTTTCTTTTATTCGTATACGATAGGTTCTTGAAGCGATATAGACGCTGTAAATTCCTTTTGGCTTCAGCAGTCTTTTTGTTAATATGCTCGCCGTACCCCCTTGACGTGATCTTGAGTCCGAGGGCAAGGCCTTGGCAAGGGTAAGGATAGAATTCGCTGCGTACCAATATGTCGTCCGTCTTTCTTCTTCCGATTGGGATCACTCTGAACTTTTTCCGCGTTTGTGCGGATTTTATTCCTGTTTTTGATCCTATTCAGGTTATCTATTTCCCAGGCTCTTTTGTTTGTGACGTCTACTGGGTTTTGATAATCGCTGGTGACTATCTGCGTGATTTCATCCGCCAGTTGTACATAGTGAGCGTAATTATGAGTCGAGAGAGGCAGGTCACCAGTATATATTGTGTATAAAGTTGGGCTCAGGCAACTCCATTGTAGTACGGAAGCCTTCAGGGATAAAGGGTTCCCCCTCGAAGTCGTTTATTTTAATTAAGGCCTCGCGGTGCTCTAGGTAGTCACAGAGGAGTTTGGTTATGTTGATTTCCATGCCCAAGTCGCATAGCTTCTTCTTCATGCCAGATATCCATACCTTATCGAACGCTGATGTCACGTCTCTAAGTACTACGTCGACCCTTTGTGTCTGCTTTTGCCATTGCGATGTTTTCAGTTATCAGTGCAAGGGCTATCTCTCTACCAAGGTTTCTGCGGAAACTGTGTTGTTAGGCATTGCAATGGTCCCTCGTGTCCAGAAAGTCCCTCAGTCTATCGTTAAGTAACTTCTCGAACAGTTTCCCTATAAATTCTAGTAGAGATGTAGGTCTATAGCTTTTGATGTACGTTTTAGGTTTTTCCGGTTTTAGTAAAAATATCATACGTGTCCTTTTTAGCAGGTTGGGAAAGTATCCGACGTTCAGGCATGCATTGAAAATTTAAAAGTGCCTCGTGGATGTTAGCAGGGGCGTTCATCAGGTGCGCCTTGGTGATACCTGAGATGCCAGGGGCTTTTTGCTTGAAGCTTCTCAATGCTGGCTTGTACTCCTCGTGTGCAAACACTCTTCCTTCTTCCCTTCCTTGCCGGGTGCTATCCAGGTAGTGATGTGGCGCTAATGCTGACCTTCGTTCCTCTAGCCGCGTTAGTACTTTCTCTTCATAATCGCTATCAAAATATCCATTCTCCTCTTCTGTGACATTGAATTTTCTTTCCCAGTGATTTCTGAATAGTTGCTTTATTGTCTGATCATCAGTGATGTTTCTCCCATCGACAGGGATTTTGAAGTTGGTTTTGGTAGGGAGAGTTTTATTCAGCCTCTTCATTTGGTTCCGGAATTTTCTAGGATCGATCTCGTCATCTATTCTGTCGATAATATTGTCCCAGTGTTCTTTAGATTTTTCGCTAATTAGATGTTTGAGTTCCATGCGGAAGTTCCTTAGTTCCTGATACCTTTGGACTGTATAACCGAAAGTATTAATTTCAGTAATTACTCCATCAGTCTATCTTTTCGTTGTTTAATTGTTTCGTCCCACCGTGGTGCCGGAAGCGTCTTATATTCTACCCGAGGAATGGTCACTTTGTCCGATTCCTCTATCATGGACACTATTGTTAAAAGTGGCTATCAAGGTCTTCTAATGTGAATCTATCCACTTGCCCAATTTGATAATCTTCGCGTGATCTTCCTTATATATCCCAGTTGGCCTTAGGAAGGCATCTGCAGGCGGGGATCTCTACTTGAATGGGAGAGGTTGAAATGGTTGTGACCATACTAATATGATTCGATGGAGTGTATTGCCCTGGCACAGTTGAGGGATTCAAGATAAAGTTTGAGTTTGTGAGAAAGATGTCAGGGGTTGTTGCAGATCTCCTTGTTAGGTAGGTGGCAAAGTCTGGGCCTGATCTCTGTACTATTTCGCGATTCCTAAGGAGGCTCAAGGAGGCTCCGCTACCATTAAAATTCGTGGTATACCCTGTTTCACGGGAGCACGCATCAAGGTCACCAATCAAGATAGCAGAACTGTCCCTTCTGAAGAGGCATACGAAATTGGAGATGGAGAGATAGGGGCGTCTTGGGGGTTGATACCCCACCGCTATTATCAGGCCATCTATTGTGGTACTTATTTTCACTGCAAGGTAAGACTCCTCTAGGTTTGGGATTTCTTTAAATTTGATCACTTTTCGAAATGCAATCGTACCCCATCGTGTCTTTCGTTGGTATGACTGGTCGAGATCATGGTGTAGTTGTATATCTTGATATATTGCTCAGTTGTGTTTAGGCCGTGCTCTGATATCAAGACCACATCCGGATCTATTTCGTGAATGGTGTTATTATACGCGTATTTTTTGCTTTCGCATCCATTTATGTTAAGCGTGAAGATTTTTATTTTGTTAATATATCTTACATCAGCCATTTTAAAATGGGTTCTCACTCTGGGGCAATTGGCTCGTTTCCATATCCATTGTTGTCTCGGTCAATGCTGGTTTGATCAGGCGTGGGTCTTTCGAGCTAGAACAACTCATTAGTGCCGTTGTAGGTTTGCTTCCCGTTTGTGTTTGATACAGGTCTCCTGATGGGAGATTGTCGGGAAACCACATAAGTTTCATCCCGTTTTGTATGAGCATCTTATTTAGCTTCGTTGCATAGCTCCCTGGCTTGGCCAAATTTACGAAATGTGCATGCATTATACACATTACCAGGTCCAGTTTCATGGAGGGGTCTAGTTAGAGGATTGTTTTTTCCTTTTCCTGTGTCATAGCTGCCTGAGCATAGCTGGTATTTGCCTTCCTATTTTTCTCTTCCAGTATGTTCTTCTTCTTCTCGCTCACAAGATTCTTCTTAATGGGACATGACATTGAGAGTGTATGATTAGGTCCATCGCAATTAAGGCATTTCTTGGTTCCTGTGTTTGTGCACTTTTTCCAAGTGTGTCCAGATCCAGCGCACTCAGAGCAAACTTTACCTTGGAATTTACATTCTTTAGTAGATTGCATGAAAAACAGACCTGTCCAGAGACAAAGGTTTCTCTCTCGATGCCTGCAGCCGAAACTTTCGTGCAAAACAATATGAGGCCTGCTTCAGATGACTTAGCAGCCATCTCGGTTGTTTGGAAGGTCGCCTTGAATAAGTGCGTATATTCTTCTTCATCCCTACTTTTGAATTTGTAGATCTCGTCTACCTTTGCCCAGGTCTGTTTATCTTTGATCTCTTTCTGAATGGAATTATTCCTAAATTGCTACATTATATATAGTCTTTCTAAGTGAACATAAGTATTACAAAAATTGGCCAATCATGGCGCTGGATTTTTTTAAAGGGAAACTAATCGCTACAAGAAACATATAAAATTGGAAGGCTCAGATTGTCTGACTATTTGTCTCATTTCATCTGACAACTCACTGCTAAGTTACCTGAATTTTTTGACTTGAAATAACTCTGCGAAGAGAGCATTTTCTATATACTTTTAAGTATATACCAAAGAGAAGAAAGAACAAATATATGCGCGAATCGGACTGATTGGAGAGACTTCCTCTTTCTGATTAGCGGGATATCACCCCAGGGCGATGATCTCCTTATTTTTCTTCCTATTTCATACTATACCTTTTTATATCTGAAACTCTCCTACTTTATTTCCATCTAGCACAGGGAGTGTGCGCTCCAAAGCAGGCAGGCGAGATAGTATTAGGAATAGATATGGGGCTTCTTCCACTAGTGGAGTGGGGTAAATAATCTACTACCTTATTTTTCGAGAGAACCCCTCCCTCCTTGGGGAGGGGGCATGGGAAATTGAACATGGACCCACAGGACTTCACCATGAGGCTCCCACTTCGGTTAATTCAGAACGGGATAAAATGGAAACCACAGGATGTAGCATAAAGCATTTTCAAGGATTTACAAATCGCCCTATCAAATGCATAGAAAGAGCAAATGGATCTGTTGTCATCTGTGCGGAAAACAACGATGTCGAACTGCTACTTTCATCGGCAAGAACCATAACTTTAAGGAAAATCGACTTAGAGGCTAAAATACCAACCCCAGATTATTGCCAACTGAAGCATCGTATGCCGTAAGGTAGAATCATGGGTGGGGAAACACTCCCCGGATAAAATAAAACATGAAATAATGGAAAAACAACCCTATACGAAGATACACAACATAATCAAATTTTAGGAAAATACACATTTGTTCAAAATAGTGTGCGAGTCAACCGAGATTGCAACAAAGGCACTACAGCAGGAAATCCTCGCATACAGTATGAGAATCCCAGCTTGTAACATTAAAAGGGACCAGTATCACAATATACAAATCTGTTTTAGATGTTACAAAATGGAAAACCACATCACCGCAAACTGCCCAAGAAAGGAAGGAGAAATATGTTCAGAATACAGTGGCCCGCATTCTTGGAGGAGCTGCACAAACTCCACGAAAAAGTGTGTTAATTGCGGAGGGAGCCACAGAACAATGACAATGACATGTCCAAAGCAAAAAGAAATAATAAAGACATAAGAAACTGAAACACAACAAAGAAAAGAAGGAACAAGAAACACCTCATATGCGGCGGCAGCAGTAACGAAGATCAATGGAACAACCATTCAAATGACGCTTGACGGAACTCTGAAAGTAAAAATAATGACATGCATTCTACACTCACACGTCTTAAACATTGCCCAACCAGGAATTTATGCAACCACGTTGAAATCCATGCTCAAGGAAAATAGGCTGGAGCCAATGAAATTCCCGCAAAATATTGATTCATCGGCTATATTTAACATAATAATTTAGGAAGACACAAAAAAGAAACTCTTAGAAGAAACACAAAGAACGGAAAGCGAATATGAACAAAAGGAAGACACAGAAAGCGAGGAAACAGAATCTGAGAGCAGCAACGACGAGAATAATAAGAAAAACGAAAAGAAACACGAAAAAACAAAAACAAAAAGAAAATCGACTAGAGACACCTCGCCATGCGACCAAAGACCAGAAATACCAACCGCGAAATGTGAAACGGATAAGAGTCAGACCTCAGCAAGGACAGAGATGAAAGGGAGAAATACCAGGAAAAGATACAAATAAATTTACGTAATACGAGTACCTCCACTCTCCCCAAAAGAAGAACCGCTTAAGAACATACAAACAAGATGGATAATAGAAAATTAAGAATTCTACAGATAAATAGGGAAATATTTTTCGAGAAATAGATCTCGACATTATTCAAATTTCAGATCACAAACTAAAAATATGGAACTACGACGTAATAGTGACTAATCACACAAACGAACCATACAACGCAGCAGCAATAGCAATAAAGAAAGGAATAGAGTACAAAACGAAACAATATAATAATCGCTACGGGATACCAACCACCACGACGACCGGGACTCCCAATAAATAACTTTGTGAGAATATTTAACAATAGACTTCCAACTTTGTTTTGGGGAGACGTGAACGCAAGATGCACGTACACAGGATAGAGGAACAGAAACCAAACAGGAAAAGACCTACAAGCTCTAATAGAGAGATGGATAATAAGAAGACTAGGACCAGAGTACCCAGCGCTAATTAAAGACAGAACAGCGACAACTACAGACATTTGCCTAGCAAACAATAACATTCCTTTTAACTACCATATGGAACCTGTGGATGTTATCTGCAGCGACCACACAGAAACACTACTCACCGTGAATCAGCAACCAATACAAATGCCCGCTAAAAAAATAGAAGGCATACCATAGAGCAGACTGAGAAATATACAAACAGACTAAATGAAGCTACTTTAGAAGAAATCGACGGTGAGCTGGAAAAAATAAGGACGCGGATACAAACAACTGACGAGAAACACATACAAGACAGTTAAATACGTTATGTGGACAGACGAAATTAAAACTAACAATGCAGAAATAAAAGCGATAAACGAGGACAAAATACTAAACGGAATGTCAAGGGAAAAATACCGCAATCTGAGAACGAAGAAGAGAGAACTACTAAGTGCAATAACGGAGAAACAAAGAGAATACCGGGACTGTGCCGTTAAAAATATTCACAAAGAGCTATTTCCCTGAGAATTTTAGAAAAAGATAAAAAGAATGGGAAATACTGAAGGTAAAGAAAAAATAAAGATTAAGGACAGAAACGGGAAATTAATCGAAGATGAACGCGAGATTAAAAAATTGTTCAGGGAACACCGGAAAAGAGTGTTCAACATCGGCGAAAAGGAAAACGAAAACTACAATATAGACTTCGAAAACCAAATAATTGACGAACTAAATGAACGGATTGAGAGAACTTTCCCATATCACTACGTAGAAGAGGAACGGTAGGCGAACGATGGATTTAACGCCAAAATTACACTCGAAGAATTAAAGAATACCATCCCAAATTTTAAACAGAAGGCCCTTGGGAAATCGGGCCTCACCAGAAAAAAAACAGGAACTAAGGAACGTGTTTAACGCCTTTATAAACACGGGATACTTTCCCGATGAGTTAAAGATAGCCAAAATGATATTCATACCGAAACCGGGAAAACCACCTTCGGAGGTCGAAAACTTCCAACCTATATCCCTTTTCGACTTTATCGGGAAAGTGTTTGAAAAAAATCCTGAACACAAGATTGAATGAATATCTCACAGAAAACAATCTCTGGAACAATCAACAATTTGGCTTCAGAAAGAACAGTAATAGGGAGATGGCTCTCAGCGTGATTACAGAAAAAATAAGCAAAGTGAAAGGAGATAAATGCAGTATGGACATTGTATGCCGGGACGTATCAAATCATTCGATAAAGTCTGGCAAAGAAGCATACAACCTAAAATTCTATATCTGTAAATTAAAAACTATTTGGAAAGAATTTTATGCGACTACGTCACGGAAAAATATGCATATATAGACACGGGGAATTACCAAGGTGAAAGCTTCAAGCTTAATGCGGGTCTCGCTCAGGGAAGGTGTCTAAGTCCTTCGCTATTATCAGTGTATACCTCGGACATTCCCCCACCCAGGAACAAGGTCTGTGTGAACATACAATACGCAGATGATTTCACTCAATTATTCCCTGTGTTTATCGGAACCCTCAGATGCAGGCCAGGGTAACGGCAACATAAATAGAAAATCTAAACGAGTATGAACGGAAATGGAAAATTAAAACGAATAAAGATAAATTTATAATTATATCTATCGCAGAAAACTATCCGACGTTTAAGTAGATAGAGAGCGATACAGGCATAATGGTGAAGAGTTTAGGCCTAACTATTACCAAAAATGGTTACAAGAAACACGTGACCAAAAGAATAAACAAAGCACGAGGTATGCTAACTTTATTCTACAGATTAAAAAATCTAAAGATGAAAAATAAGAAAAAGATCTACCAGGTCATGATACAGTCTACCTTTATATATCCAACAATTGCCATGTATACATACGGTTTCAAGAAGCAATCTAATAAGAATGCAACGTATACAGAATAAGGCAGTATATATAATTGCGAACACGTGACGATTAGAGATGAAAAAACAAAGAGACTTTTACGTCGAAGCGAAAATAAAACTATTAAACAAAATAATTAATAAAAGAGCCAAAGATATCATAGAAAAAGCACAGGAAGAAATAGGAGAGTAACTAAATAATCAAATAGCACGAGCGTCAGGATGGAGACAACATATGCTGTTTCCTAATGCTAAAAACAAAGCGGACCAAAGGGGAGAGGAGGAGATTTACGTGTAAACCAAATAAGGAAACCCGATTGTGACAAAAATTTCCCGGATTGGGCTTGATACCCACAAGGCATGACAAAACTAACCAGAAAGTGCAAATGAACGAAAATGGAAAAACAACATGAATAAAGAAGATAATTAAACAAAGAAATAACCAAGGAACATGAGCCCACGAAACAGTTACAGATACGAGAATTATGCTAAAAAATCATAGAAACTCGAGTTATTAACATAGCAGGAAAACAAGTAATGCTAACAACGTTTTGAACGCCTATCTCATACACATATAACATAATAACAAAACAACCATATAAATAAACAAACAGACACACTTTCAACTTTAACCTATTTCTAACTTAACTCTAAAATTAGTTTATAGTACAGAGATTAGCGTGATCTCCACGCAAATTGCACCTCTCTGCAAACCTCCACCTTCCTTCCACTTCAATCATTTTCCTCCTTTACCGCTATCCTATATGGGCCAAACACTAACACCAGGAACAGGTACAGCAAATCGTAACAATTAAAAGCTAGGAAAACATAAAAACACCGGGGTCCGGGTCCTACGTTAAGCAGGTCCACAGGCCAACTTGGTCAACATTCAAGCCTTTGACTTTATTTCAGTCTGTCCTATCCTTACTTCTTTCTTCTTCCTCTCCCTCTCTCCCCATCTCCGGAGCTCTTTTCCGTCGGTGCCTTCAGGCTCAGAGGGAGGAGGGCGTCGGGGAAACTCGGGAAAACCGGGCCTCGCCCCGCGCAACCTGACCGGGATCTAAAACTTTTTCTCCCACTTTCCCTTTCATTTCATTTCATTTCATTTTGGCAAAGGCGGCAAAGGAAAATGTAGATTTGAAAACGTGCTTCTTTTAACGGCCGTCAACTCATAGACGCCAATATATATATATATATATATATATATATATATATATATATATATATATATATATATATATATATATATATATATATATCGATGATGGAGTTGTTCCTTGGGAACCGAATTCGTAGGAGAAATATGAAGACCCATGTTGTTATCGCTCTAAACATTTATTTGCCGGACGTTTCGGTCTTTAGCAATGACCATCTTCAGCGGATTGAACTCTAATACGAATACAAGAAATTTTAAGAATTCGATGACAAAATTGCAAAAATAGCATACACAATTCAATATTACTTACAATATGAAAAATAAGTAAAACTCAACCAGAGGTAACAGAAATAAAACCAGAATGATAAGCAAGTAGTTAAATATAAGTTAATTTACGGATATATGATATTAAAAATATGTTAAAAACAGTTGAATGCAAAGGATAAAGTGATCGATAAATACGATAACGGAAAATTTAAAATTTTAACTAAATTAAACAACAAATATGAATAATAAACATGAATCAAACTCAAGGTAGGAATACCTCTCCGTCCAATATTATCCGCCATTAATACCCCAAGCTTTATCCTAGCTAAGTTTTTAGTCCCCATCATTGACTCACTCACTCACACTGATTTCACCTTTCAAGATTCATTTGAATTTGTAAACTTCGTTTCGCAATTAGATTTAAACAACACATTTGTGACTTCTATCGACGTGGAGTCATTGTTTACAAACGTTCCTGTCCTGGGAACTTGTAGAATCATAACGGATACCCTTTACCAATCCAAAGATAACGTTTTAGGTTTAACGAAGTCTCTTTTTTCAACTCTCTTAAAATTGGCAATAGAAAATACATTGTTCCTTTTTAATGAGATTTTGTACCTTCAACACGATGGGATGGCCATGGGCCATTAGGTCCTAGCTTTGCAAACACTTTTCTTTGTGACCATGAAAAAAACTGGTTAACGAACTGCCCCGCTGAATTTAAACCGATAATGTTTAAGAGATATGTTGACGACTGCTTCCTTATTTTTAAACACAAAGACTATGCCTCTTTATTTTTTAATTACTTAAATCAACAACACCCTAATGTTAAATTTTCAATGGAAACAGAAACAAACAATAAAATCTCTTTTCTTGACGTCATAGTTACAAAGATTGGCTCCAGATTAAGTACCTCAGTTTACCGGAAATCCACTACCACCAAACTTGGCACCCATTTTTTTAGTTGCACTCCTACACATTTTAAACTTGCCAGCATCAAAAGCCGCATACAAAGAGCGTAAAATATTTGCTCAAATTGGTGTTTCTTTGATTCTGAAATACAATAACTTAGAAACTTTTTCAACTTCAATTTCTTCCCAGACCACAAATTTGATAGATTAACCTCTAATTTCTTATAAAAATATTTTCTCACTGAATCCAACCAACTACAGACCCTAAACCAAAAATATTCATGAAGCTTCCATATCTTCAACATTTGACCACTAAATTCAATACAAATTTACTCTCGATTCTTAATAAGTACTTCCCTCAATGCCAGTTCTTTCCTATTAATTCTAACCCTCTTTCTATCAATTCTTTCTTTCGACACAAGGAATAACTCCCATTATGCTTGCGATCCTCCATTATTTATAAATTTTCGTGTGCGACCTGCCAAAGTCGCTATGTAGGCCAAACTAGTTTACAATTAAAATGTAGGATTGCTAATAATATGGGAGCGTCATATAGAACTAACATTCCTATCTCTAAACCTGAACACTCTTCAATAAAAGAACACTCTCAAAATCTTAACCACCCTCTCGACCCTGATTCTTTTAATTTATTATCTTCCGCTTCCTCTTCTCTGGATTTAAAAATTCTGAAATCACTTTTCATTAAACAAGTAAACCCAGAACTTAATGATTATTCCTTCTCCCTCAAATTGTTCACTATATAGTCAAAAAAGAAAAATACAACCAACCAAATTCCCCCTCTTCCCCCTACATAGCTTTAATCCTGGCTAGTCTCTATCATAGTAATCAGTCGATATCATCAGCTCCAACAAAAGAAGGTTAGTTTCTGTCTAAAAATTCTCAGTTTCATTTTTATTCTTTGTGTTTATTTTAAATATTTGTCTCCGTCGTATCTAAATGATCTTATACATAAAACTTTTCCCTTAGTTTCATGTTTTTCATTCTTATTTTTTTGCTTCACTATTGCTTTATTAAGTTTTAAACTTTCGTTTCCTAGTTTACTCGCATTTATTGATCGTTTGAATTACCTTTATCCCCTGTATTCAACTGTTTTTTATCTATATTTTGCAAAGCCTCAAATTTTGGACGATCCCCAACTATTATTCAGTCATGAATGGAGAGCCGTCGCTCGATTCTACAAAATTGGTGGTTACCAACGACGAACATGGAAAAATTGCCATTATACTTGATGATAAGGTTAATAGGTTTCTTATAAAATTTAAGGCATAAAATTGAAGATAAGTCTACATTCGACAATCTCTTTTGCTTTTCATCTTCCTCTAACCTTGGCCTATTGTACACCCTACGGAAAATTCACAATGACTTTGTTCCTTTGCATCCCATTTTGTCACTTATACCATGGCTCAATATAAATTATTCCAATTTTTAGTTCTTATGCTTATCTACCTTAGTCGTAATGAATTTAATATATCAAATTGCTATTCATTTTCCGAAGAGATTTCTAAACTTAATTTTGATTTTCCCAAATTTATTACGAGTGTTGATTTTAAGTTCTTATCTACTTCCATCACCATAGAAGAAACGATAAACTTAGTAATGCGTAAAGCTTTCTTTTATCCCAACTCAACCATCCATGGATTCACCCACTCTCGGTTTCGCTCTTTATTAGACTTTGTTGTTAATAAAAATTACTTTACATTTGATGCGAAAACATACCGCCAAATAGACGGGGTTGCAATGGGTCCTCCATTGCCCCCAATTTTACCCGACGTCTTTATGTCAAAGTTTGAACAAGATTTTTTGAATGGTTAGCCATCCTGCTTTAAACCTATTTTTATAGAAGATATGTTGATGATACCTTTAAAACTTTCAAATCAGAACTCGAATCCATCAACTGCATTACATATTTAAACCAGTCCCACCCACATGTATTTAGTTTGGACAAGATAAAGAACTTAACAATTATCTTACTTTTTGGGACATTTTGATTTCTCGTTCGGGTATCTCTTTCTTTATTTCTGTTTATCGCAAGCCTACTTTTACTGGGCTTGTAAGCCGAATCGCTGAGATTTAAATGTGTTATATAAGGTCTTTTCAATTCCCTGGCCAAGTTTATTACTAAGCGACTTGCTTTGATAATTCCTTTTCTCGCAAAGAAGACACATTGGCTGTTGCTCATTATTAGGAGAAGAAATAAATCCAAACTACAATTATTACATACTATACTGTCTGCATTTTCGATTTAATAAGTTTTCCCACATGATTATGGGTAAATACAATCACTGAAAATAAAGTAAAGTATTAAGAAAAAGACACTAAGATATTTCCCAAATAACGCCAACAACCACCTCCCACTCTTCAACAACTACTGATGTACAGGCCTGCAACATTATCTTTTTTTAAAAATAATTGTAGTGGAGTGTAACAAAATTATTTGTTAAAAAAATCGGAGGTGATAATTATTTTTAAAATATCCTGTGGTAGTGAATGATAAATGAAAAATCATAATCTATTCAGACATAATTTAACAAAAGTTAGGTTACGAGATAAAGCAGTTCTACTTTGCGTGGCGGAATGAAGGGCTGCAATTGGTTAAGACTCAGCATGACGTAATAAACTTGTAACCTTACTTGATCTGTTAAATAAATGGGTCCATGGCTAATTTTGATAATTGCGAGCGTTTGTAGAAACGCTAATATTGAATAATTTTGGAAAATCTGAAATAAAAAGGGATAAATGCCTATCGCTCCCTTGTGTATGATCAATACCCCCTCGGTGAAATATCAACTTACAGCGCACCCTTTTAACACAAAAACGTCCACATGAGGGCGCTAGCACATTTTGGGAATGACTGGGTTAAAGGGGGAAGTACGGTCTAATTTTATTAATTGAAAGAGACCAAAAACGAAGGAAGGCATTTTTGTCCGAAGGATTTTGAGAAGGGAGTACGTAGATGATGTGGACCGGTAACCTTGTTTTCATGACTCTCGGTACATCATTGCGGGACGCAAGCCAGCAGTTGTTTTGCTAGTAGAATTTCTGTGGTCCTGGCAGAAATTCATCTCGTCGCGGAAGAATCAAAAGATGCCCGGCTTGAGAGAATGCTTCACTTTGTTCACAAGATTCGCAGTGCGTTCCTTCCACTTGTTCTTTATCTTCAGCGACAAATAGCGACCCTTTCTAATCTTGCAGGAGCAGTAGCGGATGTCCCATTGCACTAACAGCCTGATTAGAGAGTCTGGCACTCCTTTGTCCCTGACTATGGACCTCATCGACTTGCTGAGATCGTTGTGAATGATGGCCTGGAGATCTGTGCCAATTCAGGGATTCTCTTTCGTATCAGAATGCTTATAGGTAGGTTCCCAAACTGCCCTACCGTCGTAATCACAGCTTGACTCATCCAACTCTCTCCTGATCATCTTCCCCTTCCTTCGATTGACACCTAAACACTCGGAGATCTTCGCATTGAAGTTCCCAGGGTGAATCACAAGCACCATAACTTGCCTTTTCCATTTTTTTGTGAGAATGAATTTACTCATGGTATTGCTTGATCCACAAACGATGCGTAACTGAGTCTACTATGATAGGAAGAAGAGAGAATCAACGACAGACAACAGACCTGCGCGGAATTCAGAGTTGCCACCGGCGACAATTAACCCCTGAGCCCTGTATGTAAATGTGAGTTGGATGGAAATTATTGCTATTTTCTTTCTTTTTTGAAAAGGATTAAGGGGCATGGAGAGGATATTTACGGTGGCATTGATGCGTGCCGAACACATATTTAGGTGAGGATGCGGCGACGAAGACAAGATGGAGAAGTAAAAACTAAAATAAACTACCAAAACGTCTTCGAAAATACGTTTTAAAAGAAAGAGGTGAAGTTAGAAGGAGTGAAATTTTCTAAAAAATGCATAGCACGAGAAGTTAAAAGAGGAAATTACTTGGGGCAAGATGATGGTAAATATGTATGTACATCACTGTTTACTACTACTCAAATGCATATAAATTCCATAAAGATTGTCACTAATTTTTGGAACTGTTATATCAGTTGCCAGCATTGCTCATCCCCTTCCCTAATAATAGCTCTCTCCATTCCAAGCATTGCAAATAATAATGAATCACCATGTGATAACTTTGTTTTTGATGGTGATGATGATGATTGTGATGATGGTGATTGTGATGATGATGACGACATCGAAGAACAGGATGGAAGTAATTTTCGAAAATGTTTTCCCAGATTTCATTTCCACTTCTGAAACTGAAAGCGAGATCGTAATAAAAAAATTACCACTTGTAGCAATTTCACTACAACCTCCTCCCCGCCACCTCGCTTCTACCATCAAATTAGTGACGAGAACAATAGAGAGCGAAGGTGGAGCCAATTGGAGCCTTTGATGCAAGAATGAAAAGAAATGACCTAATTTCATTAGGGCTCCGATAGAGGGCAGAGCGGAATCTCGCTTGAGACGAGAAAGAACATAACAATAATGGAGAAAATTGGGGAGAAATTGGAATGAAAAAAGAGGAAATAGAAAACAAACGAGTTTTAGGATGTGAAGGTAGGTAGTGCAGAGTCATGTGTGTGGGTGTGTTAGAAATAGAGAGTTGGATGGTGCCGAATGAAGGTGCAGAGGAAGTGGAGGCCCCCCTGGCGGAAGCTTCATTGCGGGGATGAGTGGAGACAAATCGACAAAAAGAGCAATGAAATGAAGGAATATGGATGTAGGAGTGAAAAAGATGAGTAAATAAAGAAGAACAGTGTGAACGTAAAGGGTACTTGTTAACGAGGATGACGAAAAGAAGTCGAGTATGAAATAGGATATGAATATGAAGGTGCAAACCGGGTGGTGTATCAGTGTGGAAGTGATAAGGATGCAAGAGGTCGTGTGCGCTTTAAAAAGTGTGAAAATGGAAAGAAGCTGGAGTGTATAAGATATAGAAAAAACTAAAAATGGTGATGTGTAATAAAACGGAACTGGTGGTCGTGTTGTAAGTCTTTAGAGAGATACAGTAGCTGGGGAGGGGGTGTGAGATGTTGTGAAAGTAACGATTGAGAAAGGGAAAGAGAGGAAGTTAACTATGGTAGACAAAGTGTAAGACATATTTTCTAATTAAAGCGAAAACCAACGATGGCACATTCCGTAGGAAGTTTGTAATAGTGGTGTGTAATGAAAGTGATGAAAATAGAGGTAGTGAAAATGTGTTGAAGATATATAGCCGCGTGTTCTTTGGGAGGGCATTGGGGCCGGGAGGGCAAGCGATCAGAAGGGTTGTGGTCAGTATGCACGTGATCCTTCAGATGTCAGCAGCATCAATGTTATGAATGTTACACCTGACACTTCATTAGGTGTAAAAGCAACATAGGGACTGATAGTCTGTGTGAGAGAGAGAGAGTTGGGCGTGATAATGGAAGCGTTTGACACAGCATGTGTGAGGAAGGGCTTAAAAGAAAATGCGAAAAAGTGAAAGATGATGGCGTTTGACGTTGAGGGGGTGTGCGGTGGATTGTGATATTAGAGAGTGCGGTGTCACCTTGAACAAGTGAGAAGTTTTAAGTATCTCGAGTAAAAGTGGCACGAATGAACTAGAGTGTGAGCACAAGGTTTTAGTGTGAAATGTGTGAGAAACTGTATGATAGTACATATTGGTGTATGGAAATGAGACTATGGAAAGTGAAGCAAAGATGTGAGTGAGAGCTGTGTCAAAGTACAAGTAGAGATGGTTCTTGATGTGCGAAGATTAGAGTGAGGAAGGAATAGCTATATCTAGAATACTGTCCAAAACTAGAGAACAAAATACGAAAAATCTACATTTATTGAAAATACTCATTTAATTTCCATGAACATTTTACAAAAGGTTCTTTTAAAATTGCCTCTGATTTTCTCCACGTTTTATTTTATTGAACAACGGATTAAAAAAAAAATTAATGTGGAAAGTAATGTTTAGTTGGGGAAAGGATCTATTCAGAAGATGACAAGTATAAGTGAAGCTATAACCAGAAAACAAAATGATTTTCTCATAGACAATTGAACACAATGTCACTAAGTAGTATGCAGGTTCTTGTTCTAAATGGCTTGAGTGCATCTTCAGCCGTAGTATTTCGCCAGTTTGTCGCATTTTTCGGTCTGATTTTATTCCATTCTTGTTCCAATTTTTGCCAGAGATGTTCAACATGGTTCGGTTTCTGAACCCTAACTTTCTCAAAGCGCATCTTACATACGTTTTATTTCCAGTTTAAATCAGCGATCTGCGAAGGTCAGTGTCGATCTTTTCAGTACTTACGAACTGTTTCACTGTCTTCGCTGTGTGAGTATTGACCCGCATGAAAACACAGACTCACGTACTCCCGAAGTTCGGAAATACTGGGATCACATCTTCCTTGGGCAGATTCTTGTATACCACAGCTTTCAAATTAGCTGCACAACCAGGCAATCTCGAGCGGTCAAAACAGTGGCCACACACTACACTATAATGCTGCTACAGCCAAATTTAAATCTTTTGTGCGTATGTGAAATTCAAAATTTCACCCGTAAGACATATTACATGCTGTTTCCCATCTATTACAAACAAACTAAACTTGCTCTTGTCTCCGAAAAACACCCTTTTTATAATTTTCAGCACTCTACAGAAGATGCTCAATTGCGAAGGCCTACCTAGACACTTTAGCAGGGGAGTGTGTTCGGTGTCCCGCATCTCTCAAGCAGCATGAAGCAATCTTGCCAGACACATTAATGTTCAGGTTCTCGGCAACTTTACGTGAAAGACCGGATGCCCTCTCAAATCGGTCCTTCATTGACATCCAGTGCATCGTGCAGTCTTCCCTGGCAATATTTTCTTCGGGGAAGACTCGGAATCCTCATGGAGATTTATTATGCAGAAAATCACACTTTTTAACCGAGTTCAATACACATAAATGTGAGACATTGTCATTCCCTCACTCCTCCACGCTACAACCTGTTTTCTTAGGAATGTGTCTACATAAACGCATCTCATCATCCGGATAAATGAGCAATACCATCAGTATCAGTCTACGATACGCGTAGCACAGTGTTGCCATATAAGCGTTACGAATTTTTACGTGTAGACTGAAAGTTATGTTATCGTTCTCTAGTTTCGGACTCAGTCTTGGTTCAAATACATATTACTTTCATCACAATTTTTTTAAGCCACTCTTCCCTAAGAGGAAACTTGGAGATTATTAGAGGCTCATTTCAAAGAATACTCTGCGAAATTTTCATGGAAATTAACTGGATATTTCAAAGGAAATGCCATTTTGGGTATTCTAGTTCTCTAATTTTGGACAGTACTGTATTTTTTGGACTGAAACAGGGTGTAAACGAGGTTCTGAGGTGGTATGTACCTGAAAGTAGAATGAAAAATAGAATTGTGAGATTATTTGAGTGTTTTTATGTACAAAAGGGTTTAGAGTGTATTAATCCACGTTATGTATAAATTCTTGGTTCCTTTTTACTTTTCCTGCCAGATTTCTTCTTCTTCTGTTCCCTCGTTTTTAAATTATCCGTTTGTGAGGAACCCTAATAGTCTCTCCCCCTTTTCTCGATTTCTGTACATTACTCAAATTTTCACTCCATCCAACTTCACCTTTTTCACAGAGAACCTATTTTCAAACCTTTTGTTGGAGATACCCCCATTGGTTTCCGGCGGAAATGGAAATGCTTTCGTTGGTTTTCCATCTTAATTTAAAGTAGTAGTAGTATCAATAAGTACAGGAAAGATAAACTAACGTGGGCATCTCCACCGGATACCTTTAGAAGCGAATTCGTTAATTGGTGAAGTTAAAAGAAGTGAAACATTATCTTTGGTACGTAGCTCAATAAAAGAGGGACTTCTTGGAAACCTAGAGCCTAGTGTGACTACGCAACTCTCCTAAAGTTCTATTAGCAAGGAAGTCCCCTTGAAAACTCTAGAAAAGGTGAAAAACTCACCTAGAGCTACAGAGGTATTCTAGAAAATTTCAAAGTATTAATATGTCTATTAATTCTGATGATATTTCTCCTCGAGATTTGCACTCAATATTTGCATTCCTAGAAAAAGGACAGTTAAAATTTAATGAAAATTAATATGTATAACTTAACCAATAGTCCCGTTGGCCTATTTGAACAAGACTTAACCTTTTAAGGGTTTTCCCAAACTCCTATAAAATAGGTTTAAGGTTAATTTAACGTTTAATATAATTTGTTTTCTAACATATTTTGAAAATTGAGTTATTAATAAGTTTCGTAATGATTTTAGCTCATCTTGACAGATCCCGTTCGATCAAACAACATAATTTACCTCACAAAGGAAGTTGATGAGTTGTATCATGATTTGTGTGGTTGTATCCATATAACCTTCAGACGGAGGAGTCCTTTGTGTGTATTTGAATTTTCTCCCTAATTTCATAATGATTCATAAATGTCTTTAGCTCTAATTATGCTGCCAACATAATAAAGACTAAAACAATTAAAGGGCCAAACATAATTACTTCCTTGATTGAAGTAATTAACAGCGAAGGAGGAATTATAATTAAAAACACATTTACCACACGGCATAACGTGATATTCCTAGTCAGTCTCACTTCATGAATTTACCTTAAAAAAAACTGTATGGACTACTTAATTTAACTCTAACCTAACTAACTGCCGTAACCTACCACACCAAATATAATGTAATCACTAAACCAAACCAATATAACTAACGCAACTAAACGAATATCAATTATGATAATGCTGACCTTTACTCTTGCCTGAAAATACATACCAAAAAAGTTTCCCTCTTAATTTATAGTGATTTAAGGGTTATTATTATTATTATATATATATATATATATATATATATATATATATATATATATATATATATATAGTCTATTAATTCGGGGATCAAAGGGTTAAATATACAGAAATGTAACTGCAATAACGCAGCTATGGAAAACTTTTAAAATAGTAATGGTTCTCCTTGACACTGAATCGGGCACACCTGAAGCCTCCCCCCCCTCCACTCCCCCCCCCAGAAAGTGCTTGTGTGGTGCTGGAACCACATTATGGAATCGGATCCAACTCAAGAGCACCTCCTCAAAGACGAGCATTTTGAAGTCTTATGGGGTTCTATAATTGGTTCACAGTAAATCGGTCTTCACAGTTCTTTACTGAGCGAAGGCATCTTGGGCAAGCCCTAACCGTTACCTCCTTTGCCAATATCAAATTTATTTCGTCCAAGAATTCAAAACCCCCAAAATCTTTATTGGACATTGGAGATATAAAGTAAGGAATATAGTAGTAGAGGGTTTGAGTAGGAGAAATAGTGGGGGTAAATGGAGAAATTGATAGAAAAGCGAAAATGAAAAGTAGAATGAAAGACAGGTCCATGGTGATTGGGCATCTCTGGCTTTCTTTTCGTTTTGGTATATATTTTTTGTTATATATATAAATATATAAAAGGCATTCAAGCCTTTGTAGCAGATGGTTTTTTATTCCTACTGATTTTGGTGAAGACTTTTTATGGTTTTATTTGGGTTGTTTCACCCTGATTTTGAGTTGTTTTTATTATTTTGTTTATTTTTTATTTTTTGTTGTTTTTTATATTTTTGGCGAGTTGATCGCGCTAAAATTTGACGGGAAAATTAGAAAATTAGCACTTGACTAATTTAGCGAAAAGGAATTTTGTTTGGCTTTGTGTTGGTTGGGTATTGTGAAAATCTAAGTGACATTGGGTCTATGTCGTCGTCAACGAGTAGTCTGCTGCTTTTAAAAGGTTTTGCTTGTCCTATGTCATCAAATACCATGTGCTCGAGTACAAACTCGGGAGGGAGGGTGCCGGTGTACTTTGTCCCAGATCTTGCTTGCTCTCAGGCTTAGCTCCACGTTTATGGGAGTTATCCCCAGTTCACCATGGAGCTCACTCTGCCTTCTCCGCTCTCTCCTTCGGGTCTCGGGACTCGCGTTTATAGGGACCGGTAGATACAGGAGTTTGGATCGAATGCATGTATTATAGATATTTAGTTTGTTGGAGGTACTCAGGTTTAGGAACTTGAAATGTACCCCCAAGTCCCTCCGTGCATTCGATGTAGTTTTAGCTTCATGTCTCCCATATCCACGAGTCGTAATACGGAGTCAGTCCATGAACCGTGCCCTCCGTGCGGTATGGGATGCGTGCACATCCCCACACGGATGTCTACGAGGGTACGTCGGAATAATGGAATTACACGGAACTTTGGGGCATTGGTAGATATCTTCCATCTTCTCTCGAAAGAGTTGATGTTTTCGATTTCTACTGCCGTGCTCTGTGCCCTGAAATTCACATTCCGATAAGGTGTCGTGCAGATCATTATTATATCGTCCGCAAATTGCAGGTATAACGAGCCTTCAATCAGAGGCTTAAATAAAAGGGGCATATAACATCGGAATAGCAATACCTATATCTGTATCATATAGATACAGGCTGTTAGATTAGTCCTTTGGATGCAAATATTTGCTTCACGAGCATGAGGGGATGGGGTCTTCCATGTGTGCCCGATGCAGTCTGGAGGAGGGGAACCATTGCTATTTTGACCGTTGATCAATTTCAAAAACTAGACGTCAAAAATAGATGATAATTGTGGCGGTAAACATCGGTTAATGGCACTAATTAACAGTAAATATCGGCTAATGGCACTAATAACGGTAAACATCGAACATCGATTAATAGCACTAATTAACGGTAAACATCGGTCAATGACACTAATTCACGGTAAACATTGGTTAATGGCACTAATAACGGTAAACATCGGTTAGTGGCACTAATTAACGGTAAACATCGGTTAATGGCACTAATTAACGGTAAACATCGGTTAATGGCACTAATTAACGGTAAACATCGGTTAATGGCAGTAATTAACGGTAAATATTGGTTAATGGCACTGATTAACGGTAAACATCGGTTATTGCATTAATTAACGGTAAACATAGGTCAATGGTACTAATTAACGCTAAACATTGGTTAATAGCGCAGAAAAGCACTCTTATGTGAGATGAACGATCGGCGACTGCTGCAAGAAGATGGAGTTTCAGTATCCTGGTTATTAGAAACAGCGTCTATTAACGCGGGCTTAGGCAGTGATTATTGTTATTAGTTCCCTTAAGAGCTAAAACCAATGGTCGCTACCAGAGAAAGTGAAGTTAGTGGAAGTAAAATGTTTGTTAGGTGAATATCTCTAAAATATTTATATAAATATCTATTATCCTGAAATAGTGAAAAAGAGCAAGAGGTTGTTTGAAATTGTAAATTTTCATTATACAGACATTTATAAACCTGTAACATACAAGTATTAACAGATTGGGTGGTTATAGCATGTATATGTTACGTCAAAAATAGCTTAGTAAAAGGTTTTCTGACTTTTAGAACGTCCACTTCAATTACACATATTCGCTCATCGTTCTAAATTGCCGTGATAATATATTCTTAATAAAGCCTGAATAATATCATAAATTAAAACGAAATGTTGTTTCTCTGTATTATTTCCTTTTCTAATTGTAGCAGCCGATAATGCGAATGGGATTCAAAATGTTGTCGGAAAATTAGAGTTAACAAAAGACAAAGCATCGAATTTCAATTCCTCTCTAGGTATAATAAGCTGCAATGACTAGGTTCTGATGTATACAAAATGAAGTGATTTGCTGGATTCTGACGGAAGAAATGGAAGTTTAATAGGAGTGAATGTCCCTCCAATGACGTGCGGCGTATCGTGATAAGATGATAAATGGTTATTGCATTGATGGTTTCTCATGGGTCACATCACTTGCAAATGCCTTTGAATGGCTAAATGAGGCTTCTGCCACAAATGGCACCACCAAGCGCCGAATTCGATGGCAAATATGAAATCAGAAGGGTGAATAACCATATGTCCCATGGTCATATGGGTCATTTCTTGGCTCTAAATAGGTACAATTGAATCTTACTCCTTCTGAAAAAAAGCAACGCATAGACCTGACGCTTCGTCGCAGGTAAAAATTGGCCTCATTTGAGTGACATTAACTATGTTAAAATGAAAGCAAGAATAAGCTTCAGTTTTTGGTTGTAGTTACTGTGAAAGAGGAGGAATTAATGATGTTAGATTGAAGCAAGAATAAACCTCTTTATTCTTGGTGGAAGTTTTGATGGAAGAGGATTGAAACAAGAAGAAAACTCAAATTCTTTGTTGTGAAGGAAGAAAAGGAATAAATTGAAGCACTAATAAATTTCTAATTCTTGGTCGAAGTTGTGATGGAAAAATAAGAATCAATTATGTTATCTGATTGAAGAAGAAATGGAATCAATGATGCTATGGTGCATTGTCCGATAAACGTCCCCTAGCAGCATCGGCAATGCAACTCATCCTCTACAACAACTCGACAAAGAGTTTGTTGCTTAATTTACTTCCATTTAAATATTAGTCATATTAGTCAAATCGGGTTTTTTTTAATTGGGGTTTATTTTTTTAATAATCCAGAAAATCTTTATAATTGTGAAATTAATTAAAATTCACATGTTTTGGGAATATTTTTAATTACCCTCATTTTTATTGATTTTCATTTTCCAGGAATATTTTGGATTATCCTGGTATTTCTTTTAATTCTCCTTTTTATGTGTATATTTTGGATTACCCCCATATGACTGTTAATTCGCATTTTTTTGTATATATTTTGGATTACCCCCATATAACTGTTAATTCGCATTTTTTTGTGAATATTTTGGATTATATCGTATAACTAGTTGTCAGCCTAAATCCTCGTTGCCATTATTTTTATAGTGCTGACAAAATTAACGAGAAGAAACCATATACCTTTCACTAATAAGGAAGTTGCCTATTCTTCTTCGACCTTCTCTTTAGATTTGTAAAGCATCTTGGGAGAGAGTCCATTTTCCTTCCAATTGCTGTTCCGTTTGTTTCAATTTAAAGGCTTTGTTCAATGGCTTGTAAGGGTTTCACGACAGTTCATTTTCTTAGTTTTGACGTGAAATCCGAATTGATTAAGAAAGATGTCTCAGCCGCCAACAAATGCCTGATATTTATTCAGACAGATGCCACGAGCGACAGGCACAAGCCGGAGCAAAGTGATATCACCATATTAATTACTAAAGGCCAGAGTGAAGAACCCAATTCCTCAAAACAGGGGGACTCTATTTAAATAAACCTCCTAGTACAGACGATATCACTACTCTAGGATAATCAGAACATATGGATAAATATAGACTCCCTCCCTCGTTTACGCATGGTTAGCAGAAATAAAGTATATATATATATATATATATATATATATATATATATTTATTCTTGGTGAAAATGAGCAAAAATCATAATGGGAAATTTTTGTAAGGGGCTATTCTAGGCCAAGGACTTCCACAAGGCGCGTGTCTATCAACTAAGGAAATGGTTGAGAGAAAGGGTTTATATTGAAAGCACGTCTGAAGACAACAAGAAGTCGGATCTCTTCCTGAGGCTACAAGGTTGTTCGCTCATCACAAATGGTCATTCACGCGTGGGTTAAACTGCCTGGCGTGCGTGGTGACACGTTTACTCATTTTGTTATATGATATATGACACTATATATTATATGATAGGGAGAGTGTGTAACTCTCCTGAATCTGCCTTCATCCCACAAATAATAATCATCGAGTAAAGATATTTTTGTGCCACAAGATAAGAATTTCGAACAATATGCATCTGTTAAAAATAATCGGAGCAAATAAAAAGAAATCACCCATGACACACAGAAGTCTACAAAGAATAATCAGTAACTTGGAAAAGAAAGAGCCTAGGTTACTTAGTGACTTGGATAGGGTTAGTGAGAGATATAGATATTATAGAGATGTGCCAGTTAAGATTTTATATGTAAGAAGGACTTTAAAAGCGTTTCTGTATGGAATGCGCATAAATTTCTTAACCAGTTGGAGGGGTCAAAGAGTGAAGGTATGTGATCCATCGAGAAGGGGGTGAAAGAGTGAAAGTGGGTGATGGTATAGGCTTAAAAGGCTATCTCAAAGCTGTTGGGGTCAAAGTGAGAATGAATACGGTTGAAATTAAGGAAAAAAGAGAGGATTTACAGGCGAAGACAAGATTTTAGAGATACTGACTTTAAAAGGTAACACCCGGAATTTTAACTGTATCAGAAAAGGGACATGGAAAGTTCCATAGTTAAGATAGGTGTATGTATGGTTTAACAGGAATGATGCCCTTGCTATAACTAAAACATGGAAGATCAGCGTGTTTTTCTGTCCCCAATGCTCTCTAGGGTCGTATTTACATCTAATTTAAATCCCTACCTATATTTCCCAGCCTGTTGAAATATGGCGTTAAACTTTCTTTACAAAAAAAAATGCCTTTTTGGTTAAAGTTGAGTTTTAGAAAGTTGTAAAGAAGCCATTCTGTTATGATAATATGAGCCACTACTAGGTTTCCAAGACCAAACAAGGGTGGGGAAAAGGAGAGAGAATTGAGCATCTTCAGCATAGAAATGAAATTCCAAGCCAAAACGATGCATAAGAATAGCAAGGTGAAGAAGATAGATTCTAAACCGAGAAGAGAACCAAGAACCTGCCTATGCGAGATACCAAACGACACCTCTGTTCGGCCCACATATATCATTTCAAATATGAAAAGTTTGAGACTAAGATGAAACATAGCAGCAAAATAAGTTAAGGGTAGTTCCAAAGACCCCCAGGAATTCACGCCATTGGTGAAGAAGAAGAGTATGATCAACAGTGTCAAGTGCTGCCGAAAGGTTCAGAAGTTCCATCATAGAAGGCTGGCCAATGTCACCTGGACGGCGAGAGCGGTCCATTGTATGTAGGAGACTGAATTCAGAGTTGTGCTTTACCTTAAATCTCGATTCAAAATTTCATCAACATTGGAGGAGGACATATAAACCCGAGTCCAAGCTGAAGCCGACACCAGCATTTAAAGGATTTTTGCGAGGAATAAGAATTGAGAGATTGGGGGATATCTTGCCGGGTCGTTTGGATCCAGGTTCGGTATATTTAAGATAAGGCGAACATCAGCATTTTTCAAGTCGGATGTTACCATTTCAGACGAGAGAGTGGTATTAAAACAATCAACGAGGCAATGGAGAAGGATAAGGAGGAACTGGCGTTAAATACTTGAAGGGGTAGATAAGGAAGAGCATTACCCTTTAAATGAGACGAGGGAAGTTAATTCTTCAGGGTACACTGAGAATTCAGAAGAAAAATACGGTGATGAGATTCGAGATTCATAGGAGCAGAGAGCTTAGCAAGAATCTTGAATGAGATATGTAGCTGGACTTTGTTATTACCATGGAAACGGAGGGTGTAAACCTCACGGGCAGAATTAATGATGGAATTGTAGAGGTGAGTAGCAAAGGAGTACTCCACGGTGGTTATTGGTGTATCTGTCCCACGAGGACGTGCATTTCGAAGTCGTCTCTCGCATGCACTAAGTTAAACAGAACTGGCGTCTATATAACGAACCTTGCTCTTCCATACTTGATCACTACATCAGGATGATCAGAAGTGAAGTAATTTTTTAACAATCTTATCCAAGATAAAGAGAAGTGGCATTTATTCAAAGAACATTGCTCTACCAGACTTGACCACTAATCAGACATAATCAGACCTGGCTTCTACTTGAGGATCTCTTTACCTACATACAAGAATACTTTACACATATAATTAGAACTCAGTCTATTTCAAGAACTTTCTTTCTACAGATCCACGCACTAGACAAAGCTGATCAATACTGCCCCCTATACAAATAAACTCATTTAAATCAGGATAAAAAACTAACCAAACTAAATAGTCAGAAGTTTCTTATTTTTTATAAGAATCCTTCTCTTACATAAAATAACAATTCACCAAGATAACTAAAACGGAGTCAATTTAAAAAGTTTACATATACAAACATGAGCACTACACAAAAGTTATATGAATGAGCGTCTATTTATGAACTGTACATAGAAGAACGCAACACAAAAAAAATAAGAACTGGCCACTATTTAAAGAATCCCCTTACTCATCCATGAGTAAGACACCGAGATCAACAGAGCTGGCATATATTTAAAGAACCTTTATCAATAGAACCTTCCCAATAGATATTACGATATATATGAGACTCCGTTTGGGCCTATATGTTCAATATAAAAACGAAAACAAACAAGTGCATTCTACAAATGATTAAAATTACTTTGGTAAAGAAATTAGTAAAGTTAAAGGAAGTTAAAGTGTGTGAATGGTAAATAGCCAAAATATAATACTACTAGGGATATAGGAATTGGTAGGAAACGCAACTCTCCTGTTTTTTACTCTGTTAGGTAAAGAGGGTGGGTTCAATTGTGGCCTTGGTTAATCAAGTATTTTACCACCAACGTGAGAGCTAAGCGTATCTTCGACACATTTAAAAGAGGTAAGCGGATCTTTGATCGTTGCAGTGAGTTACATTTTACTTCGTAGTGCTTTCACAATGTTGATGGTGCGTTTACTTCATCAAGGAAGAATGAGTTACTGTAATTAGCACAATATCCTTCACCTATTATTGATCACAGGCGTGATCAATCTTTCAAACTTAGAATTGGATCGGAAGAATGAAACCATGTGTATTTTTTTAATCGTTCTTTTAACGAGATATACGGTTGTAACTAATCACAAAAATTAAAAAATATTTACTAAAACTAGTCGGTATGACTCCGTAGATTTATTTCAGAGAGTTAAAAGTACACAAAGGGGAAAGTTCAAAATTCTCCAGCAATCAACAATTGAATAAAGATCACTTTTGGAAAACAGCGTTGATATGAATTGATTCGACAGCTATCAAAACTGACCAATCTAATCTAAATTATTCTAACCAATCCTAAACTAGCTTAAGTGAATATTAACAAATCCTATTCTCCCCTTAATAAAGATGACCTAACCAAACCAATCTTAACATGTGAACCTGTCCTAGTTTAAACTAGTCTAACTAATCCTAACTTTAACGACTCTGACCTAGCCTAAAAAATCTTAACTTAAGCTTAGTGACCCTAACCTAGTCGAACCAATCCTAACCTAATTTAAGTAAACCTGAACTACTCTAACCAAATCCTAACCTAACCTTAATGAACTTAACCACCTCTAACCAATCCTAAATTAAGTGAACCTGAGAAAAAAATAACCTAAACTAGCGTGAACAAGCCGCAACTAACTCATCATATCCTAAAAGAACCTAAATTATCATAAACCAGCCTAAGCCTAACCTAAACCATCGTAATCTAACGCTACCTAAACATATTTAACCGAACCCAAACTCACCTAACGAATATTATCCATTCTTATCTAAGCCAATGTAAATAAAAACAACTAAATTAACTTGCATCGATACCCTCTAACACCCCAAAACGAACAATATTTCAGTCATTTTAGAATTACGGTCCTAAAATCCACGGTTACGAACAATTAATGGGAACAATAATGCTCTTGAAAGTCAAGGCTGAAATAAAAAATATTTAAAAAAGATTAGGGCACAAAAGAATGCAACATAATAATTGCCAAGCAGTCTTTTTCTTCTTCGCTGGATTAATTTTTCAGGCTTATTTCTTTCACTTTTTATCATAATAAGAAATACATAAATTGCTCAACTGAATTATTTTAAAATTGATTGGATAAATTAAATGAAAAATTACTGAAATTATGTTGCCCAAGTTGTTAACATGCCGAACCAAAATTCTATGTTTAGGGTGACGGCCCTAAAAGATCAAAAGCAATGATGAGAGAGCTGGTAGTGAATAGGATCCAAAGTGTAGAAATAAAGGAGGAGATAACAATAAGAATATTATACCAGACCTGGAAGAAAGGAAGACGTTGTGATGTGCGTATAATGAATGGCGAGAACATTTTTAACGAAAGCAGAGTTTATTAAGGGTAAAATCAAGTGAGAGAAGCAAAGCAGCTAGGATGAATAAATGATGGTTGAACACAGGACTGAAGGTTTAAATGTGTCTAGAATTAGTGGAAGAGGAAAAAAAAGAGAAAAGAGAAATAGAGAAAGAGCTCAAGAGAATATATATATATTAGGGTGGATCTTATTTGTATGTTAATTTTCTTTTTTAGGAAATATCAACATCTCACCCTCTCATTTATTTCTCTATTGGTAGTAATTAATATATGGAGAATATCAGCCTGATATATTATCATTTAGGGTGTGCTCAATGCAGAAGGGTTTTTTTATGCCTTGCCGCGAGTGAAAAAAGCTGTCCGTGGGATTGGCCATGTTGTTTTCTGTGTAAAATAGGCTATATCCGGATCATTTTTTGCAAAATCAGAGCTTCTTTTTTCAGTGAAAGGGAAAAAGGGGCGTCCCGCATCATTAGAGGAGCACAAGTGCTCTTAAATACATTGAAAATTTCAGCCTTGCCGTATGTCCGCGGGTTTTGGGCGGTTTTTCAAATATTTTGCAGCTCTGATCTCCAGAGACGTGATTTGAAAGTTATAAGGTAAGTTTTTACGCACTTTTACACAGTATACTACTCATACAGTTTTGAAAAAATATCTTATTTATGACATTACTGCAGATGGCCAATTTGGCCCATTAGTGCTAAATTTTATAGCACTTAGACATAACAAAAAATCAACTAATCCAATATGCTTTAACATAGAGCTCTAATGCTTACACACATTTAGTTAGTCTGTTAGACAATTACTGTAGTGGATGGGAAGTGTTTGCTGTGAAATATGTATAACATCAGGACGGCCTTGTTTATTCAGCTGTAACTTTTGGCTCACATTTGCTCACAATGTTCTCCTAGATATAAGCAGAAACATTTTTTAACTCTTTCCAAAGCTGGATCACACAAGCAATTTGGGCAAAGTATGCTGTTTTAATAGACTTTTTAATTATGAGAGGTTAAAAGTCGAATTTTGCTAGGAGAGAGTGGATCAAAATAGGTGGTGCATATAAGGTTAAATCATAAACACTTGTTTTTTTTCTGAGATATATGATGAGTACTTTGCAGAAACGGGATAGCGTATATTTTCTGGGAAACAAGAAGGAGTCTCTGTCGGGCTGCAAGCTTCCATCCAAAGACGACGTACTCCAAGTATATCTCCATCGCATGTGCGGAAAAGGAATTATGAAGCCTGAAGCAGCAGTGCAGGCTATGAAGGAGGTCGAAAGTTTTTGGAGAAAGGCCCGCATTCCCATTTGGACTTTTCACCGTGCTGTGAAGAAGCTCAAAGGCCTTGTGTCAGAATGGGAAGACTTAAAGAAGAACAAGGGACGAAGGAGTGAAACACAGGAGAAGAACGAAGGGAGATTTTACGACACCTTGAATGATCTTTTCGGCATAGCCCACCAAGATACACTAAGGATGATAAAGACCACAGAGGATAAAGCATTTATGAAGGGACAGCCGGAGAAGGGGAGGCAGGAAACATGGTAGGAGTTAAAATTAAGCTGGCAATGAAGGAAAATGAGAAATCAAAACATCAAAACAAGAAGATAGGAAGCTACGCAGAATTGCAAAGCAGTAGGACGAAGCTTGTCAGTTTGACAAAAGTGTCACTCTGGAAGACTCTTTCTGTAGCTACTCAACAGGAGAAAGTAAGACAAAATGAGCCACTGCAGAAGTAAGGCCAAGCACAGCGGGAAAGCGTAAAAGATGAAAGAAGAGCATTCTGATTCCATACGTCCTTTCAACACTGTATAGAACCACTACCAGCGATCCTCACGCGATACACACTCTCTCTGCTGTGTTCCATGCTCCTAGTAAACTGCTTGACGAGTTTAAAGTCAGTCGATCTTCCATTCTCCGTGCTCGTCAGCAACATCGTAAGGATCTCTCTGCAGATCTCAAGCAGGTGTTTTCTTGCGAACATACCTTAACACTTCACCGGGACGGAAAACTGATTGCTGGACTCACGGGAGACGAGAAAGTAGACAGGTCCCCATTATTGTGTCTGAAAAAGGCGTTAAAAAGTTGCTTTGCATACCCAAGTTGCCAGCTAGAACTGATGAAGAAATGTCGGAAGAAATATCTAAAGCGGTAGCAGATTGGGCTTTAGAGAACTGGATTCGTTCCATTTGCTTCGACACAACTTCGAGCAACACAAGCCTAAAGAATAGTGCCTGTATTCTGTTTCAGCAGATGATGGGGAAGAACCTACTGCACTTGGCATGTCGCCATCATATTCACGAGATACTGTTGTGAGAGGTTTTTTCGTCACCATGAGCCCATTATCCGGTCAGAACATTGGTATCTTCAAGAAATTCAAGAGTCACCAGCTAAATACAAGGCAGGAATCAATGACGCTGATGTTGCCAGTGCTTTGACGAATATAACATGCAACATTATTGAGTTATGCTCACAACAACTGGAGGATGTTCATCCTATGGAGGATTACCGGGAGCTGTTAGAACTGGCCATCATTTTCCTTGGAAAGATTCCAACTAGAGAGGTTAACTTTGTCAAACCAGGGGCAATGAATCGCGCCCGCTTTATGGCATGACTGACTAGTTTATGCACTCATGATTTTGTCTTCCGGGATGTATTCAGTCAAACCGCCCGCGAACTGAAAGGCATGAAGGAACTCTGTGTCTTTGGAGTGAAGCACCATGTGAAGTATTGGTGCTGCTGCGTCTCCCAACAGATGCGCCAAAAAGCGATCTGGAACTCCTGAAATCGTTGGCTGCTGCAGATGACAGAGCTTCAAAAGGTACCCTCAATAAGCTGCCTAACCTCCTCTGTTACTTGGGTGAAGAGCTGGTGACACTGGTATTCTTTGATACAGCTGTCACTGTGGCTGAGAGGAAGGCGATAGTAGCTGCCATGGAAAATGGAGGAGAACAGAAGCCACTGTAGAGGGTGAATGTGGATCTGCTAACCATTGGAATGAAGAATTTGAGTGATTTTGTCACAAAGAACACTCAAAAGTTCTTTGATATTCTAGATCTCAGTCAGGAGTTCGTAACTAAAGATCTTAGTACATTGGGTCTATAACGGAACATACATCGCCGCAACGAATATTGCGAAGAGCCTGACTGTGACTAATGGTGTGGCGGCAGAGAGAGGCATAGCGCTTATTCAGGAGTATAATGCACTCCTGTCAAAGACTGAAGAACAGACACAGTTCATTATGCAAGTCTTCAGAGAGCCCTGAAAGCTGTTTCCGGACACCCGTAAGAGTACTGTTGTTGAAGGACTCGTCGGACTGTAGTGAAGATCACATCAGACCTTATTTTGTTGTTACAATTTCACATTTGAACGGTAGTGTCCTAGTTTTGATTTAATAGGTATTAGAACCGTTTAGAGTGTTTTATTTTCTGCTATTAATCAGTGTCCACTGTCCAATACTGTAACTGGTGAAATGTATGGTGGATAATGTTGTGAGTTTAAGTTTTTCAATAATCAGCACTGTATATCATCACATTATGGCAGTTAGGAACAAAATTCAGTTTCATTGAGCACACCCTGAGCGTAATTCAATCTCAATAAAAATGTCCTTCGTTTTTTCATGAAATGAGATAGATTAAAGGGGCGAAAGGTAAAGATTTCCAAATAAGAATCACTCTAATATATATATATATATATATATATATATATATATATATATATATATATATGCGTGTGTGTATGTGTGTAAATAATATATGTATAAATAGAGAGAGAATTAATGAGAGATAAAGAGAGGAAGACCTACAGTTGGAGAGAAAGTGTGTGTGTGTGTGTGTGTGTGTGTGTGTATCCTTCAAATTGCACTCTCTATTCTTCTTTTTTCTTATTATTTTTTCTTCTTGAATTATTTTTCTCTCATTTAGCTATGAAGCAGACAACAAGGATGGTATCTCCTCCATAAACATCTCGAAAACATGTTTTTAGTGAAAATGGTGAAGTTAGAAGTTGTGGGAAAGTGTGGAAACTACAGAGCCCGATTATTATAAAGCGAATACTAAGTGATGCTTTGGAGAGAGAGGATTGGCGAGTAAATTCTTGACTCTGTTCCAGTTGTATACAGGACCCTGTATAAACGAGGCTGACTGTATCCACAGAATAATAAATACAAGCGAAATAAAGAAGATGCTAAATATACATAAAATTAAGAAAAGGAAAAATCTGTAGAAAACAAATACAAATGAAGAAAGTAGAGAGTAGAAAGGAAAAAATAAATAACTTATCAAGAAAAAATATATAAAAGACAAATAAAAAAGAGAATAGACGTAAAACTAAGAATAGCCAAAGAAATTTCATAAAATTTGGAATTATATAACACATAAGAGGAGAAAGAATAAATGAAAGGGTAAACGAGTGCCAGAAATGATAAAATGGCAAAGAATGAAGAAGAAGAGAGGTAGCAAGAGATAAATAAGAGAATGATACGATAAGCGTCAAGAGGATCGAAACAAGAGAATAAATGATAAAATTAGAAGACGAGCGACAGTGACTAATGGCCTCGCACGAGAGAACACAGTTCCCTTTGTAATTTAGTTTACCTTCACTTTTCCACCCGAATACCTATCCACACGAATACTTTTCACACGAATGCCTTTCCTCTCAAATAATTTTTCACTCGAATACTTTTCCGCACGAATACTTTTCCACTTGAATACGTTTCCACACGAATTCTTTTTCGCGCGAATACTTTTCTACGTGATTTTTTTTCTCAAAAGAAAACTTTTTCCACACGAATACTTTTGCACAAGAATACACTTGAACTCAAATAATTTTGCACTCGAATACTTTTCTACACAAATACTTTCCACGCGAATACTTTTCTACACGAATATCTTTTCTAACATAAACATTTACACGCGAATACTTTTCCACTCGAATACTTTTCCAGTTATAACTCTTTTTATTTCGGGACAACCGATAGCGAGACAACACTATGATATTTACACCTTAAATTACACGTATAACTAGGATTAGGTAAACTAGTTAAATATCTACCCTTTTCTCCCTTGTCAATACATAAGAGAAACTCATCTAAATGGCAAAGCGGTGACAATAAAATCAGCATCAAGGCTATTACCAAAGACTAATGAAATAAGAAGAATCAAAGTCTATTTATAATCGCGCAAATTAGAACAAAAAATAATTCCATAAATGTCAATCAAAGTTTCCGGTAAGCCTGAAATACATTTTTCTTCCCCTCTCCCACCCCCCAGCACGAGAAAGTATCCGCCAGAGTTAATCTTGCTATTCCATATCCAAAAGTACTAAGTCCAGGTGTATGTCCATAAGTACAAAGCCCATAGATACGAACAATTCTCTCCTTGTGTCCCCATTAGTTAATATTGTTTTTAAATATTAAGATCCCCAATACTTACGAACAGCCTCTCTGTGAGCTCCCCCCCCACCCCATTGTGATTTAATCTCGCTAATAAATCCCAGTAAACACTCAAAGAGGTCCATAGGTTAGGAAATTCATATATGAGTACCCAAACTTACGCTCAAAACTTTCTTTCAGAGAGAAACCGTCGAGTTAATCTCATCTCGCTGTCACCATCGACTCTGGCAATCTCCTCCGAACAAAAGAGAAGCCATTAAATCTCGAGAAATACTCAGGGTTGGGAAGTACTATTTTCCGTAGCTTGGCTGACTTTGGGACGGGTTAATGCATATTAAATAGGCTTCCGAAGTTAATGTGTTTACAATGTTAATACATTTGCATAGTGAGTGCGTTCGTTCGTGTGTTTGAAATAATTAATGTAATTAACTACTCAATGCGAACTTGCTTAGAAGGCAGTTTACTTTTGTAGGATTTTGTCAGTTTTGAAATAATTATAATAATTGTGCTAGACTTACTCAGATCTACAAACAAAGGCAACAAGTAAATTTACACTGAAAGAAATACCTTTAGTTATAAATTTAAAGAAAGAAATACCTTTTGAACAATGAAAGTGCATTTTTAATACTTTGTGGAGTTCTATTTAGCACTTTTTAGCGCTGCAATTCAACTAGGCATAAATATAAGTTCTGTGATTACATCTTTTGTAGTATTTCAGAACATGTTTAGCATATGACATTCAGCAATTCTTGCCGTGTTCCTGTTGTGGGGACTTTTTCTGTAAAGTATTGTCTAATATTACCCTCACATGTTCTATTGGGTTCATGCCAGGGTACTGAGTGGGCCAAGGAAGTCATCTAAATCCCCTTTGGTCCAACCATTCTGTTGTACTTCTTTCAGTATGACAGAAAAACCCATCTTTCCTGAATTAACAACTTAATTTTTCAAGCTGATCATTTGTAAACATTGGAAGAAATCCCTCTTTAAAAATGGTATTATATTTTTCCGAGTTGATATTCCCAACACACTAAACCAACTCTGACCTAATATCATTCCAATTTGTTGCACACAACATAACAAAAACGCCAACCTGTTTCATATTGGTTGTAACCTGTTTATTTCAAAGTCCTGAGGAGATAATGTCAAAATCCATACCAATCCAGTGTCTGAAAAATTGAACCAAATCTTGTTTCGTCAGAATAAAATTATGCTGTACCAAAATTCCAAAGTCTTCTCGCTCATTTATTCATCTCACTCATCCCTCTTCTTAAAATTGGTTATAATTAAGTCAGGCTTCCTCCTGGCTGTACCTTCATAATATCCAAGTGAGGGCGGGTAATTTATGGCTGTTTGGGGGTGATTTAGCAGCCTTCTTCCACTTCAGAAGCTGGCAACCGATGGTTGTTCCCAATGGATCTTAGAACAGCACGAAGACTTTTAAAAAGGACAACCGATTCGTAACTCAGCTGCCTTTACCTTTTTTTCAATTGAAAGATACATAATTGTGTTAAAGTAAGAAAGGGGCAATCCGAGATTCCTACCAATTTCTGGAGGGACATTTGCCCTCTTTGAAAATTTGAAATTTCCTGAGAATTTTAATTTCTAGTATGTATCCACTTGTTGGTAGGTAGCGCCATATTTTCCTCGAATCGTGAACGAAAGGCCGCGTGCGGATAACGAAATGTAAATAATGATTAAAATGACAATCATCTGTGATCCCGAAGGCATCAGAGTAGTTAGGTATGTTGAACCATCCGTCCCTCGCATTGTAGATGAGAGCTCCGGACTGAATTATGAAATAAACATAAAGATCCGAATGACAATCAATGGTAGGCAAAAAGACACCTCGTGGGTCCTCATTAGGAAGGAAGTAACACCCCGTAAAGAACGCTATTCCTCCATCGGCAGGGTTCCCAATGGAGAGAGTGGGAATGTTGTGCTGCGAAGAAAAGGAAGGGATTGATAGTAGTGGTGTGATTGGCTATGTGCACGATGATGCGTTCGGGGTTACTTACCCCCGTAGGGCTTAGTATCAGGGTATCCTTCCAATGGGCAGCCAACTCGTGACGCCGATGTAAGCTTTCATTCACGCTCGGTGGGATCAAACCCCTGCCTAGACGTCGGAAATCCAACACTGCACCCATTTGTTTTTTTCACAACACTTTCTTGTTATTAGAATTATATTCTTAAAACTAAGAATTATTTATTTAAAACTTATAAAAATTTAATTAAAACTAAGAATTATGTATTTAAAACATTATTTAATTAAAACTAAGAATTATTTACTTAAAAGAAACTTAACCGAAGCATTCTTTTTGTAAATTCGTTTGTTTACAATAATCCAACGGCGAATTTCTCTCATTTTGTTTGTGTAACATGAGTACAAAGAAATGAGGCCAAATTGACACGGATTCTACTTTCCATGACCACTTTCAATTCCTTTCGTTCAAACACTTGTTCACCTCCGTTCCTTTATAAGAAAATTTCAATTTTCACTTATACTAAAACCGAAGTTTTTAAGAGACGAACAAAAGGTCACTTTTTCATATTGCTTCGTTTTTTCACGTGACTCGTTTCATTTTATTAGAATTAAATATATATGATAAGTGATCACAAAAGATTTAAAAATGCTTCTTTTGCAAAGTAAAACACTCAAATCTGCCGTTAAATGTAGTATTCCATCATGTTCTGGTCGTATAGTCCCCTGCACTTGTGTCCTAGACCCGGTATTAATTGAAAATACGAGTACTACATATGTTAAACAGTCGCTGGGTTGTGTGATTTGGTGTGGTGTGTATGTAGATAATGCTAAATCCCTAGCGACAGTTGCATTAGAGGATATCTTAATAAAGTTTAAAAGGATGTATAGTATGTAGTAGTATCTTTTCAGTTCATAAATCCAAACCAGATTTGTAAAAGTATTCAAAATTTAGTAATATCATAGGTACGGAAAGGAGTTTACGACATTTAAAAAAATCAATTGTCCTTCTCGTCCAACCTGTCAAGCACAATGCAACCAATCAGTTTTCCACGCCGGTTGTTCATAGTAAGGTCGTTTAAATTATGTAGCACATCGTCCAATCAGGCTTCATCCTTGGGTAGGAGGCCCCTAGAACGCAACTTTACAAACCCCTTCTAAGCACAATTAGTTCACACAATATCTCATCATTTACCCCATCCTCTCTCTCTCTCTCTCTCTCTCTCTCTCTCTCTGGGGAGGGGTGAGGGTACTAGAGGGAGAGGTAACGCCCCCTTGTCACGGGATGAGAGCTTGAGTGTACCTTTGACTTTTCGGTCTATGCCGGCGGGGGTACCTCTCTTCTGGGTACCCTTAGTAGGGCTTCCCTTGTCGATTTGGTCGGAAACGAGGTTTTAGACTAAGTGCGTCCTTCCTTTTTTTTATTTCTATCCTCCCTTTTCACTTTTATCCTATCTCTTCCACTTATTGTACAAAAATAAAACAAAAACAAAAAAACTACTCCTATCATGTCACTCTTACCCTTTTTTTCCTCTATCTACATATAAGGACCTGGCAGCTACCTCATGCGTCAAAAGAAAGGCTTTAGAACCTCTATAAACAACGCCAGTCGACGCTCACTGGTTGCGAGAGACTAGGACTAGAGGTGTCCTAGGCGTTGGGGCACGATGAATGGGATGAGGGTAGTGCCTCGTTAACCCCTTCCCTGGTGCGTAATTATTGACCATTCTCAGTGAGCGTTGACGGGTGCTTCTGGCAGCATCGGTCTGAGGTGACGGCCCTTTGTTCCCAGGTTGGTTGCCAGGCCAATAAAAGCCTTGGGTTGAGTCTCTTGGTGTGGCGGGATATCCATTAAATGCTGTTCTGAGATCTTGACCGTCGTGAAGGGAACTATTAGGACTTTAATACGGGGCGTGCTCCGTTGTTCATCTGATGAGAAATCGATGGCCCCTTCTGGGACAGTCAGTGCTGCTTGGTTGGGAGCCACGGCATGCCGAGGTTTGACAACTCGGTCAGACGAACAGCAGCACATGGACTGTGCGTTCTGAAAGATCCGAAACGTCTCCGATCGATAGGCCGAAGCGACTCACGCGGGGAGAACTCACCAACCCCCTTTTTTACTATTGATTGGTCGCAAAGTTTTGAGAGAGAGAAAGTGTTCAAAATGACAGGAAAAAAGGTCTAGCTGCACTCAAATATACATGTGCGATATGCCAGAAGTATAGGTGGTGCGTGGACATCCCGTAGGGATATTTTTTTAAATGCCGCCCGGAAAGTATATGCACCGACTGCATGCTTAAAGGAGAGGTCCGAGAGGCAGTGGCATACTGCAATGAACTCAAGGATCTTTTCACAACCTCTGAAGAAAATTTAGGGTACTTAAAAGTAAACTACAGACCCTAGAAATGCAGCACGCGCTTCAAATTCGGCGTCTCGAGGAGAGAATCCTAGAGCTAGCCTCTAAACTAGAGGCCCAGTCAGCTCAAGCTCGAGACGAAACTCCCACTGACTTGGGTGGTTCCGCCGATGAGACTCCAACTCAAGGAGCTGAAACTGCATTGGCAGTCCCATTTAAGCCATGCGGAGAAACTAATAAGAAAAAGAAAAAGAAAAAAAAGAAGAAAAACGACCTTAATGTAGCTCACCCCAGTGTAGAGGATTCGAGCGTTACTGGTACGCAAGGGAAAACGGAAAGAGAAGAAAAGAAAAGAAAAACAGGCGAAAAGTCAAATGAAGATCGAAAAAAAGGGAAGAAGAAGAAGAAGAAAAAGAAGAAAAACAAGGGAAATACAAAGACGAAAGATGAAAGAGATAAGTCTATGGCAAAAGAAAAAAGTGCAGTCAAATGTGCGAGGTTCAACCTTATTGGGGACTCTCAAGCACGAGCCCTACAACCCCTGCTAGCAGCACGCCTTCGCACAAGTGTGAAGAGAAAACCAGCATATCAGAGTAGAGGCAAAGAAATCTCAAATTTTTGAGAACTCATTCGTTGCCTTAATGGTAAGTGGCAACGACCTCTCACTTAGAGGAAGAAGAATAGGCCCCACAGAAAGGATTCTCAACAAAGTCATGGATGCTGTGGACGACTGTGGGCTAAAACAGGCAGACATGTAGTGGTCGGGATGCTCCCGAGAAGAGGTCCAACCCGGATCGCTCACTCAAGGAATGTCTTCCTTAATCGACTCCTCGGAGATTTGTATACGGCGGAGGGGGTCCTTTTTGAGGACCCTTACCGCAAATTCTATGGTAGAAATGATCTCTACCAAAGGGATAGATTGCATCTTTCCTTTAAAGGAAAGGTCGTACTCTGCAACATGATACAAGATGTCGTAGAACGGACTCTAATTAGTGTCAGGCCTATAGTGAAGGCGGACGTACGCCAGTACGCCCGTGTCACTCCTGGAACGACCTTCTCGGAGGTTGCAAAGAGGAATGGCACCGCTCCAGCAAGCAAGCCGAGAAACGCAAGAGAGTTGGCAGTCCTACATTCAGGGACTCCCTGAAAGTTCTTCTGTTCAATGCGAGGTCAATCAGGAACAGGTTTCTTGAGCTCCGTGGCCTCGTAAAAACAGAAGAACCTGAGATGGTGGCCATAGCGGAGTCGTGGATAAAACCTCAAGCCGAGATTTTGAAGGTGAATTCACGATTTCCGGTTACCAGCTCTTCCTGAAAGATAGGCCAGACAGAGAGGGTGGCGGTGTGATATTGTATGTCAATGATACTCTAAACTCGACGGACTGCAACATCGTATCCGACCATGAACTACTAGGTGTTTACCTAGAGATAGGTCCTGCTAAATACAGGATCCTAGCGGTTTATAGACCTTCTGCCCAACTTGTTGAAAAGGACAGAGATCTGTACCAGCTACTAGGAGAACTTGTCGAATACAAAGTGTGTATCGTCATGAGGGATTTCAAGACACAAGCTGAATGGGAAACCAGAGAACCCTGTGGCGAGAACTCACTACTCCTGGAGTTCGCGAACAACGAGTTCCTGACTCAATGGGTGAGAGAGCCAACGAGAGGAGCCAATATTCTCGACTTAGTTTTCACCTCTGAGGATGACATCGTTGAGGACCTCTCTGTTGGCGAAGAGCTCGGTGGCAGTGACCACCGACTAATTAGATTTGTAGTCAAAGTCCCCAATGCAGATCCTGCAACTAGTAAATCGAGGAAACTCGATTTGAGAAGAGCAAACTTTGCAGGTCCTCGTGTTGTACTGACTGACGCGAGGCTAGAAGTGTGCGATGATGTTGAAGACTCGTGGAACAGTTTCAAAACCACATTCATGAGTCTTCAATCACGTTTCATCCCTCTGGAAATGCCCCCGTTGGTCTTCTGTTCAACCAAAGTGGTTTAATCGAGAAATCGGCCAACTGCTTAGGGGGAAGAGAAATGTGTACGGCAATCGAAGATCTCGGGTGACTTTGACGAATACCGGAGGCTATCCAAAAGAGTGAAGTCCAGCATAAGGGCGGCTAAGCGGTCTGAGGAACTCCAAGTGGCGAGACTCTGTAAAGAGAATCCCAAGGAGTTCTTTGGATATGTAAACAGCTGTAAGCCAATCCGTCGAACGATTGGCCCTTTGAGGAATGAGGAGGGGACATTAAAGCCCTCAGATGCAGAAAATGCTAGCCTCCTCAACGACTACTTCTCTTCAGTGTTTACTAAAGAGTGTGGTCCCATCCCCCAGCCAACGGATTCCTACTCAGGGGAAAAGTTGGCGGATATGGACTTCACCGAAGGAGAAATAGAAAAGAAGATCAGTGACCTAATGACGAATAAGTCACCTGGCCAGGATGGGTTTCTACCCAAAGTTTTGAAAGAAGTGCGCGATCAAGTGTCATGACACCTGAGCGCAATCTTCAACATGTCAGTCCGCACCGAATGCGTTCCTAGAGACTGGCGTGAAGCGGAGGTGACTCCTATCTTCAAGAAAGGAGACCGTAGCCAACCGTCTAACTACCGACCTATCAGTCTGACTTTGATAGTCAGTAAACTCATGGAAAGCATGATGGTGGAAAAAATGACGTCGCATTTAGAGTCAAAGCTGCTACTGAGGAGTTCCCAGCACGGCTTCCGAAGGCAACGGTCATGCCTCACGAACCTTGTGGAATTCTTTCACTTCGTCTTCAGTGAGCACGATCGGGACAAGTCGGTGGATGTGGTCTACTTAGACTTTCAGAAAGCCTTTGATAAGGTACCACACCGCCGCCTTCTCCGAAAAGTGCGAGCGCTGGGCATATATGGAAAAGTAGCAGGCTGGATAGAAAACCGGCAACGGGTGGTGCTGAATGGACAGGCCTCTGAGTGGGTGCCCGTTACTAGCGGAGTGTCTCAAGGTTCTGTCCTGGGACCACTACTATTTATCATCTATGTCAACTACATGGAGGGTGACATGGTTGCCAAGATTTCCAAATTTGCTGACGATATCAAGATTGGTATGAACGTTGCAAAGGATGGAAATACTGCCCGCCTGCAAGATGATCTTCGAAAGATTGGGGGTGGTCTGATACGTGGCAAATGCTTTTCAACGTAAACAAATGCAAAGTGATACATATCAGCCACCGAAACCCCCAATTTCAGTATATCCTTAAGGGCACTGCTCTTAAATCCACCGACACTGAGAAGGACTTGGGTGTAACAATCACCAGTGACCTCAAGTTCTCGAAACACTGTATTGAAGTAGAGAAGAAAGCCCAAAGGATGTTAGGGTATATAAAGCGACAGTTTGGATATCGGAACAAGGAGATAGTACTCTGTCTGTAAAACCTTCTCGTCCGATCGCACCTGGAGTATGCCGTACAACTTTGGAGTCCTTCGTCTCGAAAAGACATCGCGAGATTGGAACGCGTCCAAGCCAGGGCAACCAAACTGATCCCTTCTATCAGACATATGAGTTATAATGATAGACTAAGGAAATTAGATATGTTCTCGCTGGAGACCTGGAGACTACGTGGTCAGCTTATCAAAGTGTTTAAAATACTCCGAGGCTTCAACAGACTGGACTACGGGGATATTTTCCAGCTCAGCGAAGGGAGAACAAGAAATCACGGCTACAAAGTTGAATTGAAGCGATACCACCGTGATCTGTGTAGGAAATTCTTCACATACAGTATCTGTGGTAGTTGGAACGCACTTTCGACGGAAGTTGTCAACAGTGAATCTGTTGACTAGTTCAAGTCAAGACTAGATAAAGTCTTGAGAAATCACCGTTAAGATCCTCGCGAGTGATCATCGAGGTTGCCAACGGATACCCTCGAGGATTGCGCCAAAAGTACCCTACTTGTATGGACCGTAAGGTCTTCTAGGGTACTTATTTTACTTGTAGCTTGTTGTAGCTCTCTCAAATACTCAGTCTTCTTATCAACCCAACAAGCTACGCCGTGTCCTAATCCTTTGTACACCCAACACTCACTCTCCTTTATTATTTTCACGAGTCTCTTTGCATCCATTGTTTACACATACTCATACTATCACAGAACAATCTAAGTTAAATCTTCGCGCACACCTTCCTCCCACCATAAATACAACTTATCCAGTAGCTTCTACCTTTATATACCCTTCGCACACTAAGCATCTAGCACAACTTCTCGACCTAGCCACCTCTCACTCAGATCTTTGCTTCATCTTCCATATTATAGTCTGACTCCCATCCACCAATTTTGGCAGCCACATACTCTCATACAGTTTCCTCATACATTCCAGACTCAAACCCATAACATTCACTGACACTCCAATCACCTCAAAGACTTACATATAATAGCATTTTAAACCTTGTGTTCAAACTCTACTTCATTCCCACCACTTTCATTCACGATACATTCTAGATACTTAAAACTTCGTTCTTGTTAATGCTAACACAATGGACTCTAATCATACACCACGCCTTATTCTTACCATAAAGCTGCACCAGCTTGCTCTTTTCTGCATTAACTTTTAGTTCCCTCATCCATACCCTGTTAGACCTTTTGATCTACATTTCAAAATCCTCCCCACCCTCTAACACTAGATCATCAACATATACCAACAAAACATATATAGCACTCTCTCTCACCATTCGATATCAATGTCACATCTCTTTACATCATTTAAATTCATATTTCTTTAAATACTTCATCCTAACACTCATGGAGACATTATATCATTCGAAATTGAATGTAAAACAACATAAGGGTTTCAAATTTCGTTAGAATCGGCCAAATAGTTATGACGTTATTGCCAAATAATTTCCCGGCTAACGATGGGAGGACCCTGGCAATTATATCATTCGAAAGAGAATGTAAAACAACATAAGGGTTACAATTCGCTAGAATCGGCCAAATAGTTACGGTGTTATTACCCACAAAAACCTTATTGAAAAATAATATGGTTACCATCCGACCTACAACCTATGGACCAACATAGAACTTATAGAGTAGCATTCACGCAACCAAAAAAATAACGTTTTTAATTATTTCTCATATATATTAAAAAGAAAGTGTTTTTTTAAATATATATTTCTTTCGCCAATATTATTTTATTCATACCAATCATTGATCAAAATATGTATAGTCAGTGAGTTGGTTGTATTTTAAATAATTCAACCTTTCCAAATCTACATAAGTTATTGAAATAGTTTATTTTATCTTTGCTATCACGGAATCCCGAGAAAAAGGGATACTTAATCCAGAAACTTGGGATAATCAAGTAATTAATGAGAAAGCTGAACTATAAACATCGCGATGTTGTTGTTCTGGTTTCTATTACTCAGTTAGCATAAGGGGAATTTTACCTCTTTTTTTCTGTTATTAATAAGAAAACATCTGGTGGTAATAGTAAAACCTCTGATGGTAATAATAAACCTCTCGTAGCAATAGTAAAACCTCTGTTGGCAATATGAAAACCTCTTGTGGTAATAAGAGACACATTGATGGTAAAAACCCTCTGATGGTAATAATAAACCCCTCGATGGTAATAACTACAGTAACAAGGACCAGCAAAGACCCTAAGGTGCGCTCAAGGCCAGTCCACTTACAGAAGATGTTAACTACCACTTTCTAACGTTAGTGTATCATGCTTTTCTTTTTTTTTACATGTTGTTTTTTTTAACTATTTCAACTCTACGGTACACATTTAACTACATGTGTACCATTTATATATATTTTTTTAAATGCTATTTTTTCAAAATATTTCTATTCTAATGTACACACTTATCTACATGTGTACCATTTGGCCTTTTTTTCATACATACTTATCTACATGTGTATCCTTGACATGGAGGTTCAGCTATGACTCAAATACACGAACACGCTTCTCCGAACCATGGGGGGCGGGGGGTGATAGGACAGTACTCTCTTCTCCCGCAGGCGTCGCCTGCTAGTGATGAAAATTATGTACTTATAGGACAGACAGAAAAAGAAGAAGGGAATTCACATTCACCCCATGCAGGGAGGCGTCGCTGGCATCTTTTTATTGTTCATTTCATTTTATTTTATTCCCAACTCCTTATTTAATATGGCGTGTTCTTCCATGCTTCTACTATGTTATATTTACACTATTGAAGTACTCATTAAGTCGGTTTTGGAACATATTAAGTGACGTGCTTTCTATTACACGGTTGGGCAGGCTATTCCACGTTTGCGTGATTTTAAACGAGAAGTAATTTTGAGCTATAGTAGAGTTAAACCACTTGTTCACTAATTTTAAACCATTTTAGCATGTGTTGGTATAAAAACCTCTGCTAGTAATAAGAAAATCTAGGATGGTAATAAGAAAACCCCTGATGGTACTAAACTTCTGATGGTAGTAAAACTTTTGATGGTAATAAGAAGTCTTCTGATGTTAATAAAAAACCTCTTATGGTAATAAAAACATACTGGTAATAAGAAAACCTCTGTTGGTAATATAAACCTCTCATGGCAATAAAAAGGCAAATGATAGTAATAAGAATACTTCTAGTGATAATAAGAAAACAATTAATGTTAATAAAAAAATCTCTGATAATAATAAGAAAACCTTTCATGGTAATTAAAGAACCCCTGATGTTAATAAGAAATCTTTGTTGATAATAAGAAAAACTTTGATGGTAAAAAAAACCTCTTAAGGTAATAATAAAATCCCCGATGGCAATAATAAAATCTCTGATGACAATAAAAAAAACTTATGATAGTAATAAGTAAACTTCTGATGGTAATAATAAACTCCTAATGGTAAAAAAAATCTCTGATGGTAATAATAAAATTTATGATGTTAATAAGAAAACTTCTGATGGTAATAAGAAAACCTCTTATGGTAATAAGAAAACCTCTTGTGGTAATAAAAACACACTGTTAAAAGTAAATTTCTGTTGGTAATAGAAACCTTCATGACAATAAGAAGATATCTGATAGTAAAAAGAGTACCTCTAGTTATAATAAGAAAACAACTGTTAGTAATAAGAAAACCTCTGATTATAATAAGAAAACCTATCATGGTAATTAAAGAACACCTCAAGTTAATAAGAAACCTCTGTTAAATTGTAACCAGATTGTGAAAGTCCGGTGAATGTGGAGAATACGGAAAAACTTCCCAACAACCTTGAGTAAACGTTCCACACGTGGTGTCTATTGTCATAAAAGAGGAGGAAACTCTTTTGGTTGACCAGTGAATGACGTTTTTGTTCAAGAGCTTCTTCATTTAAACATTGCACTTGTTGAACAGAAAGGGGTGTAATAACTGATTATTACTGAGGAGCTCATAATGAATACCTTTCACATCCCGTCAAATGCAAAGCGTAACCTTCTAATGTTTGAGACCGCGTCTAGGGTGAGGAATGAGGTTTTGATTGGGAGAAAACACAGCTTTCAAGCCTAGTAAAAATACACAAATTCCTCCTAGAAATTCAGAGCCAAACGAGATGAAGTAATATTCACTTTGTGGAAACGTTGTCCCTTAGACAGTTCATGTGAGAACCAAACTCGTTTTAGGGTCTTTCCTACGCATTACCAGTTAAAATGGATCTAGGAATTGCTAGCGAAAAAATGGCCGAGGCATAGGTACAACTTATAAGACTAAGACCTAATTACAGACTTAATAAGACGTAGGTATTACTACAGTTATTCTTAAACATCATACAGAAAATTTGGAACAATTTAAACCACTAAAGGTAAAATCATTTAGTTGTCTTTAAAAATAAACGTCATTAGTGAAAAAATAATAGAAGAGATTCGCTTAACTTTCACGATGAAGTAAACAGAAGTAGGAGAGATTTCTATTTCATTGATAATATTTAAAGATGAAATTTCCTAACATAAAATAGACAGCAACCATGTTTTCCTCATTAATGTTGATAGTCTCATTCGCTTTAATTTTAGTTATCACTAACAATTTTTAATTCCTCTGACTCCCAGTTATGCGTCCTTACTAAAATAAGCTCTGTTCTCCCTTCAAAAACTGAACCCTCTATTACAATAAAAAAATGGTACCTTTGGATACTTATATCAAAGGTATCGATTTCATTTTACTGCAGCAAGTCAACTCATTTGAATCATCAGGGAGCTAGGAGTGATTTACAAGGAGGTACAAAGACCAGAAGTAACTCGGAGCATCTTGAGAACCTTTCTGAGAATATAGCGAAGAGCAAGTATTTATTCTGCTGTGTATGAAGAAAGCACAGCCTTACCAACGATTTATAACGTTTCAACATAATTTATTCGTTCCAGAAGTTGAATTGCCTATTTATGTAGCCTACCAAGCATTGGGCTTGCTCTTTAACATGAACACATTGCTTTGATATTTTATAACTTTTTTTATCATGAATCTCAAGTAATTCGTCACGTCGGAAGATTTCAACCATCTCCCGTATAGCGTGTAGTCAGAATCGATATTCGCTTTCCTGTTGTTTGTTACACTACACTTCTCTATGATAAAAGGCATCTGCTACAGGCCAGGCGGTTCGTGCCTACAAAATAGGTTAGCTCATATTCTTTCCACATCTTCAACTGACTATACACATCCACTCAGTTTGGTGCCATTATCAAACTTGATTTTGCAAATCAATTCTTCATCGAGGTCATTTATGTTGACGGAGAATATGTAAAGGTCAAAAGGTAAAGACATTTGAATCGCTCCGTGTGCTTAGTAATGAATGAGAGGAGTGACCACCCACACCATATTTTCAATGTCCTCTTTAACAGTCAAGTGTCTATCCAATATTTGAGGTTACCTCTGTTTTGCAAAAAAAAAACACACAACTTCGCTATAAGCCTACGGTGAAGTAGTTATCAAACGACTTTTGAAAGTCGAGACAAGGTATGCCGAGCACTCGAATACTCTCGTACTCGTCCATAATCTGGTGGAAGAATTCGAGCAAATGCAATGGGAATTTATTCGCTATAATATCCTCCAGTAATTTAGTTATTACAGAGATCAGGCTTATTGGCCGGTAATTCCCTGCTCCTTTCTTGCGGATAGGGCGATGCCAAGCGCTCGCCAGGCCAAAGCCACCTCGTTGGTTTCAAGTGGCGCATGGATATCTTGAAAAGGAATAGAGCTAACTCAGCCTTTAACTTTCGCAACACCAATGGCAAACGCTCTCCTGTTTCTCAACCTTTACATGCTTCAATATCCTTGGCTGGCTGCAACCTCTTCAACAATTGTGTTAAATTCCGACAGAAAATTGGTGCCTTCTTCGACATTCATGTTGGCTAAGGGAAATCTCGCCATCCTTTTCAGTAAATACCCGGGTCACTCCTGACATTGAGACTTTCGAAGGATAGATAGATAAATTAGCCTAATTATCCCATAGTTTACAAAATTGTATGCTAGCAGGGAGTTGAAACAAGCTGTAAGTATCTCGCTCCGTCATCGCCCACTTCCGACTGGATCTCTTTTTACCTCACCCTTTCTAGCTGATCCATCAGTGAGTCACTCTAAAACATCTGCCCCCTCGTCCATAAATGACCGCCAAAGGATATGAATATTCCAATTGGCAATTAACCTAAAGCCACCACTCCCTATAAATAGCATTACTCAGCGATAAGTAAATAGTAGTCGAAATTGTTCGTCTCCAGGGGAAATATTTCAAATCAATATATGAAATGTTGATAGTTATTTTCGAGATACGGCAACCTACTCGAATAGGCCGTTTGTCTCGAGTGGAAATCTTCTAAACTCATTGAGTAGTATTACCCTGTATTGCTACTCTCTACCCCCGACTCGTAACGCTTATTCAACAGCTTTCAAAATGAAATCATGACTATAAGCAAATTTTAGAGATTTCCGTCATAGTAGCATAAAAACAGGGTGCATACGTGATGCATTCAATCTATATTTGGGATAAGACTAAATTACCAATCTCAACTAAGCACATTATGAAACAAAATTACGATTGAATAAAATCAAGAACATTTACTGCTTTGAATTTGAGTAAAAATAATGGCGGATTGTTCACAATCACATTTGAAGATGTAAAGAACGCAATAAGGTTGAGGGTGGGGGAAATGATATTCCCTATTGTTATTAGTTAGTCTAATACAAATTGATTACGATTGAGGTCTCTATGTGGTAGTAAAAGTTGAGTATTTGACTTTCTCCCGCTCCTAGAACTTTATTTATAAACAACGTTTGGACAAATAAAATTTACCCCAAAGAATTTATTTGCGGCCGAGTTGCATTCTTTAAGTCTTCAAATAACTCGGGACATTTTGTTCAAGATAGGAGATGTGCATATGCGATAGTAAAAGAGAAAAATTTCGGATTACACTGACTATTAAAGACTACTAAAATATCAGAATTATTGATTTTTCAACTGAAACAATAACATCAGAATAGTGTCTCCGAAAAACTTCAACGGCATCCTTTGAAATTACGGGAGCTCTGAGTTCATAATAGCTCAAGTTAAATTCTCCAGCAAAATCTTTGATATCCGAATGCAACCCAAATTAACTAATATTAGTATACTCACGTTCTTGTAATATCAATAAACTTAGAGATTCGCTGCCTTATCGGACGCTCGTTGGAAATATGTATGCATTCTCATCCATATAATTAACCCCCAACAATTCTATAAACCCTCCCCCATCAAAGCTTTCTAAATCTCTCATTAATGAAAATTGTTGTCGAAATTACTGACCTATTTTGTACAAACTACTAAGATTCTTTTCAATTTTATTTGAGCAATTATAATACAGTATTTAGCTATTTAGCTGTAAATCTCTTCCGATCTCGTCCCCATTCTATTAATATGACTCAAACCTAGCGTTGTTATTTATCCGTTATGTACTTTCAGCTCTACTGCCAAGTGCGCGAATCTATGCGATAACTTTATTGGTTCAGGCGCCGGGTAAACGAGATAGTTTCAGTTTTCCGCTGGTTTAGTCAACGTACTTATTATCCAATAGTCTAGGACAGTGGTTTTCTACCGGCGGGGTGGGCGTGGGAGCCACCTAAGGGTGCTGCGGGAGCGACCCACAAATCATTTATAAAATGCCTAAATTGACCCCAAAATATGTATTTCAAACATTTCTAAAAAGAAATATAACGACCTTTGAAAGTATTTTGAAACTAGCTTATCCACATTGTGCAATATAAAAACAACGAAAAGAGAAAGATTACAGAGTGTGAATGAAAAAAATAAAGTTGCCTTGTCAACTCTACGTCTCGATATTAAAGAATTAGGTGATACTCATCAAGCTCAAATTTCCCATTAAACTTTTAAAATTAAGATTTATTTATTTTCAAATTTATGTTTTATTTCGATTAAATTAGGTTAAACGGAAATCGTGGTTGATTTTGAAGTGCTTTCCACTTAATTTTGTATTTATACGTAAATTATTTGATATTGGGGTGCCACGGTTGCCTCTAGATAGCATCTAGGGTGCCCCTATCATAAAAAGGTTGAAAATCACTGGTTTAGGGAATAAAAAAAAAGTTCCATATTTTATTTTAGAATTCTATTAAATAGAATTGGTTTTTATTGTCATTTTTTCAGATTTTCATAATTCAAAGGCCATTTGCATATGACGATGGAACGGTTGGTATAAAATTTGAATTAATTGGGCTAAATGGAAATACTATTTTCCATTTGATTTTTATTAATTCCTGAATTATAATTTGAAAACCATTTTCCAAGTAAAAAAAAAATAAAGAGGCAGCATCTGGTATTTTAGTTTTAATCCGTTAAAGGCTTCGTATTTCATAAAAATAAATTAGCAACATAAGAGTAATTCCAAGCTAAAGCGACATAATAGCATCTGATCCTGGGTCTTTTGAATATTATTTTACTTATCTTAAGAAGAGTTAAGAGCTAATTAAAGATTTAATTCAGGGCTTTGAATATCTAATTGGGCATTTTTAACGCATAAAAAATCTCTACTTGGGTAATTCTATGGCGAACAGTCATTTCCTCGTGAAAATAGAACGTGTTGACAGGAGGAACGACAGATCGAGAACTGGTTTGACAGAATTTTCCAAAATAAATATAATATCTTTTATTGATAATACTGCACAAGTTTATGATTGTATAATGCTAAGAAAATACTTTGAGGTGGGATTACATTAGTTTAGGTTCGATTATGTTAAATTAGATTAGGTTATATGATATAGATTCTCCTTCATAATTAATATTAATTGTAATAGCTAGATATAAACTACATTGGAAGAGGGTAATTTACGTTTTTTGTACCATCATTTGCAATAAAGGGAAAGAGCGCAATCTCTGAGTGGGACGAGTCAAACAGATTCCCTTAAGAGCAAGAAATTTAAAAAAATATTAAAAATATAGCAATCACCTCCTTATATTCCTCTTCATATTTCTGACCTGTAAAATTTGGTCTTATGAAGCCTTAGTACCCCCATTAATCGACTTGGGCATCACAGAGTTACAAAATACTGAAGTTTGAGTCTGTAAATCATGACTAAATTAGGAGTGAATCTAAACAAAAAATCTTTTAAAATGTGCGCTACGACCTACCATTATGGAAACAGAACTTCCGATTTGAGCGAACGGAAGCAACATGGGGTTAGGTAAGTCACCGGATCCGGTCCAACTTCACGGGGACTGCCATATCCTCAAATCCCACGTTAAACTGTAGAACCCCAAATAAAAAAAAAGAAGGATAGTTGGAGGTAAAAACCAACCGAATTTTTCCAATTCACATAAAAAACTATTTATTATTTTTTAAATTCCATAAGTATCGGATAAGGGGGCATACACATGAACTCTTACAATCAGCACCCACTTGTAGCGCAACGCGTCTGATTTCTTACTGCCAGTATTCCTCTTGTATGGCACATCGCCTCTTTCTTACATTCTGCATTCTCACTTATAGCAAGACGTGTCTGCTTTCTAAAAGTCAGCATTCCCAATTGTAGCGCGATCCGCCTTTATTCTTACAGTGAGCATTCCCACTTGTATCGAGACTCGTCTGGTTTATTTTGTATCATTCAGCATTCACACTTGTAGTGAGCGCGTCGGATTTCTTATAGTCTGCATTTCCACTGAAAAGCGAGGCGTCTGCTTTCTTACAGTCAGCATTTCCAGGTAAAAAGCGAGGCGCCTGCTTTCTTACAGTCTGCATTTCCAGTTAAAAAGCGCGGAGTCTGCTTCCTTACAGTCTGCATTTCCACTTAAAAAGCGAGGCGTCTGCTTTCTTACAATCAGCATTTCCACTTAAAAAGCAAGGCGTCTGCTTTCTTACAGTCAGCATTTCCAGTTAAAAAGCGAGGCGCCTGCTTTCTTACAGTCTGCATTTTCAGTTAAAAAGCAAGGATTCTGCTTTCTTACAGTTTGCATTTCCAGTTAAAAAGCGAGGAGTCTGCTTTCTTACAGTCTGCATTTCCACTTAAAAAGCGAGGCGTCTGCTTTCTTACAATCAGAATTTCCACTTAAAAAGCGAGGCGTCTGCTTTCTTACAGTCAGAATTTCCACTTAAAAAGCGAGGCGTCTGCTTTCTGAAAGCCAGCTTTCCCTCTTGTATGGAGCATCGTCTGCTTTCTTACATTCTGCATTCTCACTTGTAGCGAGACGCGTCTAATTTCTTGCAGTCAGTATTTCTACTTCTAGAGAGACGCATCTGCTGTCTTACAATCGATATTCCCACTTGAAGCGCGACGTGTCTGCCTTCTCTCAATCAGCATTCCCACTTGTACCGAGAAGCACCTCTATGCCTTAATATGTTACCATCTTACGTTACACGTAGCTACTATACAATTCTAAGCTTTAGAAAAATTCATATATTTTAATATAAATATCATCTCAATAAATATTAATATACATACATATAATAAATGAAATTGTACGAAAAAGTCAAAAGAATGGACCCAAATGTAAATATCGCCAAACCATATAGTCTCTAACGAGATAAATTTCATAGAGACCTGCAACAAGCGATTCCTTATAATAAATCTGAATCTACAGTAAATATGTCGGCACAACGGGTACACAGAGCTGTCGGAAACTTCGCCCAAAGGGTGGAAAGAACGAACGAACTAGACCACTGGGTCCACCCCGCGGACAAGTCAAGTCACACCCCTTGGAGACGAAACATATATATATATATATATATATATATATATATATATATATATATATATATATATATATATATATATATATATATATATATATATAGAGAGAGAGAGAGAGAGAGAGAGAGAGAGAGAGAGAGAGAGAGAGAGATTCATTATTCAGAATACCTGTTCTTTATTCATTAACTCAGTTCATTTCCTTAATAGCGTTACGGAATCCCGTTTACTCGCCTAAGTCCTGCCCCCTTCAGACTCGATACTTCGCGTAAAACAGAAACCCTACACATTAACCGCAAAGAACTCGAGACGCTTCCGCTTGCCACTTTAGTTGGCCAATTTAAGAATAAAGTTATATTTTCTTAGGCGCGTCCTTTCAAAGTCCTGTACTTACCCCGATTACCGAGGCACATTCGGTAAGCCCGGCCGAACGCATAACCCTCGTGAGAAATTATAAAGAGTCAAAAACAATTCAACAGAGGTGTAAGTAGACCACTGCCTAAAGTCATCGTCATACGGTAGAACGTAATAGCAACGAGGACTCTTCAATACACAACCCTTATAATTACCGACCACGCACCCACACACCGGTAACCTATGCCACCAACATAAACTCGTAACATTCGCCGGTACCATATATCCCCCCATATGGTATTAGTTAAGGGGGTCATGAATATTCTCTGGAGCAAGTGTGTCTACCAATCCATCTATGTGCGCTCTCCTGTTTTTAAAATCTACAAGTAGTCTCATCTTTATGTACTCGGGTTCTGTACCTTTCACAAATTCCCCTTCCCTTAACCTCACCAATTCAATTACGAATTCTTTTGAAAAAAAATTCTGGTGTATCTGCCTTTGTTAATTTACCTTTGCTTTTCAAGTAAAGCCTCAATTTCCCCAACTACTCGTTTTGCTCTTTTCAGTGGGGATGCCCTTGATGATTTCTACCCAGCCATAAAGAACAATAATAAAAAAGTAAAATAAACCAAAAATAAAATACTACCACTAATAATCTCTAATAAGCTAAATAAGTGAAGTTATTATCACAACTTCTTTTCTTCCTGTTCACTCAACCATTATCTGAGCGGAGACAATAAAACAAATTAACGCCTTTATCCAACATGCGGAAGAAAAATACCGAATTACGGTTGTCATAAGAGATAATGAGCGGCCTCTTTCGTTCTAACGGTAATTTAGCTTTCTCGTGAATCTCCACTGGGAGCCAGTAAGGTAACAACACCACACGACAGTAGAGGGAGGGAAACAGGGAGGAGCTCTCAGTAATTAGGGATGCCGGAAGGCTAAAAGAATTATTATTATCATCTGAAACCATTAAAGGTATTCCCTTGAGTCTAGTATAAGGAAGACAGAAAATGTCGAGAGGCATAGAAAGTGGTCAAGTTATTCAACTAAAAATGGGTAGATGGTATGGGATGACAAAAAATGAATGACTCCCCATGTAAGAAAGAAACTGAAATAAATAAAACCCAACAAAACCATGAGAAAAGAATTAAGTTTATAATATGTATATTATGGGGACATATAAATAAGCTATCGCTGTCTCCTATTCACATTCTCTGGCAAGGACAACAACCCAACTCTTCCGTACCGACGCGCGAACATCCGGTGTATCGGCAATTTATTATAACTGGATTTAGTTCAGACCCACTTAGGTAGGGCCTCACCAAAGTCAAATAATTTATACATTTTTTTCTCGTTATTTTTGCCTTACCCTTGTCTAAGGAGATTTTTTTACACCCTGTGTGTTGGTTCTCAGAAGGCCTTTGCCGCATGGTTGACCCAATCGTTCATCCTATAGTCGAGCCTTTGGTCTCTAAAGTTTTCCTTTTTTCTATCTTAGCAGGGTCTAGCGGCGCCTTTAACCAATTTTTTCCTGCTCTGCTTCTTTCTTTTTCCTTTATCCACATATTTTTTTTCCCATTTTTCATCCTCTTTACTGTGCTGTGAGAATTTTAATATCTGGTATTGTTGTCGTTCGGCAACTCTAACGGCCATTAATCGATGGAGGCATAAATGAAGGAGTTTCTCAAAAAGAAAACTGATTTCTTCACAAACTTCATTGATCTTTGTTGCCATAATTTGTGTTACATAAAGATTCAGAGTTTGTTCTTTGAATATATAGGACTAGTCGATTTTTAATGTTTGACACACCATGCTCCCATACATTAAGATCGTGCGAATACTTGGCCATTCCTTGTTTCTAAAAAAAGTCTTTATTATTGTTTTTAAAGTGTTGTTGGACCGCGGAAGCTTTCCTACACCTAATGCACATTCATGGTCGTTTATAAACAGAATCACATGTTTTATTGCTCCAAATAGGCTCATCTCAACTGGCTCATCGTGGTTTGATAACACAAATGAATTTCTGAAGGGAGAACAGGACGGAAACACCCACGCAGGATAGATTCTTCACTGTCTCGATACTTCTGGTCATCTGAGTCTGCATCAAAAGTTGTGGAGACACTAAAAAAACTTGTTTTTTTATGTTGAGGGCATTTGTCACGGACCAATACCTACATCAAAACAATCCAAGGTTTTAGAAAAAGTGAAAAACCTTTTGTTTGAAGTGTGAAAGATCGATGTTATGGGTTAAAACATGAGAAGTTAAAGAATACCAAAGTTTTGATGTGTGAGGAAGGAAGAGGGGGAGACCATCAATATGGCCCACCCTTGAAATCCTGGTCGCCACACAATAAGCATGCGATTCAGAAGCCTGCCGAGTATTGCGTGCTTTGAATAGTGGTGGTGGCATACATAGAGGCGAGAGCATTAGCCAACGTAATACAGGGTCACCCCATAAAAACGGGCCCCAACTTTTGATACGCCTCATTTCTTAATTTTTTGCAAGGATTAAATGAAACTTTGGTCATAACTAGTTTATTGTGTTTAAAAACATCATATCGAAACATGAGAGTCTTTGGACTTTTCTTTTTATTCTGGATCACGTGTTCGAGATGACCTCCATTTAGTTCTGTGCATTTCTTGAGGCACAGCACAAAGTTGTCCATGACGTCCTTACATACCGACCGACTAATGGCTCTGATCTCCTTCCTGATGGCTTTCTTAAGTTGCGTGATGGTCCTGGGTCTCCCTGCGTACACTCTTTTTTTAAGATAGCCCCAGATAAAGAAATCTGGTGGGCTAAAGTCTGGGCTGTGAGGTGCCCACTCAAAATCAGTCTTGAGACTGATCACACGGCCACCAAAGTTCTCTTTCAGCCAATCTCGGAACAGATTTGAGGTGTGAGAGCTTGTTCCATCTTTTTTGACCTAGAACTTCCCAATAAGCGACGGGAATAGGGTCTGAAGCTTCCTATTGAAGGTTTTGAGGACCTCAACATACCGCTCCTTGGTGACTGTCATTGTCGAGCCAGATTATTAAAAAAAGAATGGTCCGATGATGCCTCTGGCTGAGATTGATGCCATACCATCCACATAGGGGAGTGTAGGGGCTTGGTGGCTACTATATTTGTTCTGGAGGTCCCCCCAGAAGACATTTATCTTCGAGTTTCCTTTCCTTCAAGATAAAAGTGAGCTTCATCTGAGGTACAAAGGTGGTTAAGGAAAGTTGGGGTCTCCCGAATCTTCTCCAGCATTTTGACTGCCATAGCCTTTCTCTACTCCTTGTATAAAGCTGTAAGGGTCTGCTTCGTCTGTGTTATGTACGGGTAGGCCTTTACATCCATTATTAGCACTCTCTTGCAAGTCTCACGGGATATATCGAGGGATTGACTTCGCTTGCGCAACTGACTCTCTCACGCTCTCGACCAGCTCAGTTGCACGCTTCTTTGGGCGTCTTGAATAGATTTGACGGTTGTCACTGGCTGCATTGAGGTTCTCCACTGTCCCATAGTTCTCGATCTGATGCGCGAAAGTGTCCTGCACTTTCTTGAACGAGCCTGTCTTGTCGTAATGTTTGACGCAGTATCTTCTTTGCTGGAGCTCCCATTGAGATCAAGTTGTGTCCACAGGCGTTGCTTCTGTCATGTCCTGCAAAGTAAGGGTGATTAGTTAATGAATAAAGGATATATCACAAAAATTATGAGTAGGCCTGTTTTGGGGGGGTCATCATGTACCTATATAAGAGTGAAAGTGAACCGATATCACGGCGAAAAGTAAGGGAGTCAAGTGTCAAGATTAGTCTTGGACTATTTATAGACGAATAACACTGTTTTCAACTTTAGCAAGCAAGAGTACGGAACTATAACTATTTCAGATACGAGAACAGTACCCCAGATAGGTAAACAGCAGTTTTTATATATATAATCAGAACGATTGTTTAGGAGAAAATAAGTTTCGACATCTGAACCGGATAGTCCTCAATCACAAAACTATAGGCAATCCTCACTATTAAGATCACTCTGCCATAACTTAGCTACTTCAAACCAAGTTCTCAATCCTTGGCGAACTCGAAATTGTTACATAACTTCTCAACTGAATGTTTTACCACAGCAGTTAAAAAAACTTTGATACCTCAGAGCAGCTCTTCAGCAGTGTGATACAGCAAACACAATCTTGTTTGAGCCCCCAAACCTTTGTTTTTTAGTTTGTAATTTAATATTTAAGAGATGCCCTGGTCATTCCACCTTAAGATAATCACATCTTATAAGTGTTTATGTTGGCCATCTAATCATTTGTTTATTTAATCTTGAGGTGGATGAACTAAATGATAGCCAACGGCAATCTAGCAACGCTATGGCTTTTGCCATGATAGGTGATATTTTCGTGATGCCATAGCCTTTCACCAAAGTCTTCCATTACCCTTGTTTCATCCATCCCTGCTGTTATGGTGCTATATAACATTCTTTACTTCTCTTTGCTGTTCTGTCTTACAATCTCCTGTTTTTTTCTTGAAGGTGGTTTTAGCAGGCTAATGAAGAAGACTAGATAGTCTGGTGGATTTTCCAGGAGAGTGTCCTTCTCTTTTTGTTTCTTCGTTGAAAATCCACTGCTACTGTTTCCCTTTGGATATGGCGTCCTTAAGGGTTTTTTGTTTGCCTTGCTCAGATGTGATGGCTCCATCTGAGTGACCCTTTTATTTGCATCTCATTTACCTTCTTTATGGGAATAAATTCTTTTCATCAAACCTTAATTTTACTTTTACTCGTCCTATTGTCTGGTGATGTTGAGTTGAATCCTGGTCCACAGAGCAGCTTGCTAAAAGTTGCCGTATACTATATTAAAATATCCGTGGACATCATAAGAATCTCATAGATCTTACGATGGCTGCTACCAATCATGACATAATTTTATGTTCTGAAACTCTGGTTTCCAACCATAGAAATACTTCAGAGCTGTTTATACCAAATTTTAATATGCCTGCCCTTATATAAAGGGACTCCTTTCCTCAAGCCCGTGGTATGTGTGTTTACATTAGATCTGGTTACATTGCACAACACTTAACCAGATTTTGCTGTCACTGCCATGAGATGCAAATTTTAAAAGTCATCAGCAAATATCATAACCATTACATTTTTGGATTTTATAGAAACCCTGCCAACAACGGCTTGTATGACTGCCTGCTTACTGCCATGTAGTCAATACAGTCTGTTGATGTAAAGGCATCCTTCATTTTTCTTGTAAACGCTCATCATCAAGATTGGTTGGATTCTGTATCACCAACCAATCGAAATAGTCTTGCAGCTTTGGATTTATCTAACTTGTCTGGCTGTGAACAGCTGATTCAGGGTCATACACACAATTCTAGAAACTGCCTGGATATTGTCTTGACTGACATACCAGGAGTCGTCAAGGCTTCTGCTCTCGTTCCCATAGGTACATCTGATCATAATGCCATCCATTTTAAAATTCGTCTTCAATTCACTGTCCTTGGCATAACCATCTCCCGTCAAGTATATCTCAAATCTAGAGTCAATTGGGACAATGTATGCATGGAAGTTGACCTTATTCAGTGGAATACTATTTTTAATTCTCGTGACCCAGTATTAGCTCTGAATACTTGTCTTCTTAATACTCTACATAGAAGGGTTCCATCCAAATAATTAAATCCCGTGTCAAAGATAAAGCTTGGTTTGACGATGATTGCAAGTGTGCCTTTGATGACAAACAGGCTGCTTACCACTTGTGGAGACGCAATCGAAGCCAGTTGTTTTGTGATAATTATGTTGCTCTTAGAGATGAGGTTCAGATAATTTATAATGCTGGTGAAGCTGTTTATAATTCTCATTTACAGGATGTTCCTGCTGGAGCTACTCAGCCACACCTATGGTTCCATGTCTTTTGAGCCCTTAAATAAAGCTAATTTTTTCTCTACTACCTTTATTAACAAACAGAGAAATCAGGAATTGTCGCTTCCCTTGACTTTTTTCCCCTTTCTTCAGTTAAAATCATTTGACTTTAAATCAACTGAGCTTAAAAAGTATCTTCTTGGCACCTAAATTGACTGTTGTTCTTAGGTTGCTTCTGAAGACCGTTTTTTTCCTTCTTGTTGGCGTAAAGTCAACATTACTCCCATTCCAAAAAGAGCATCGGCTTCAACTTTTTCATCTGAATACCGTCCCATCTCAATCAGACTTATCTTATCTAAGATCTTTGAGAGGCTCCTTGCTAAACGATTGACCCTGTATTGTAACAAAATCGGTGTGATACCTGATTCACAATTTGGGTTTCGCAAGAGTTTGGGAACTTGCGATGCACTCCTAACACTGACCCATGACCTTCAGTCCTCTTTGGACCGTGGGCATGAGTCGCGTGTTGTAGCTATTGATTTCAGCTCAGCCTTCGATATTGTTAATCATAAGGTTCTAATTTATAAACTGCAAATTTATGGTATTGGTGGAAGATTTTTAATATTTTTAAGAGTTTTTTAACAAATCGATCTCAGCGTGTTTCTGTTGATGGAATCTATTCTGCTTCTGTGCCTGTGGTCTCAGGCGTTCCACAAGGGAGCGTTCTTGGTCCCTTATTTTTTATAATTTTTGCCTCTGACTTTGGCATTAACCTTGAAAATAAACTGATATCGTATGCCGATGACACAACTTTGTACGCCTCAATTCGGTCTCCATGTAACAGAGGAGAAGTTGCAGCATCTCTAAATAGGGATTTAGCTAAGATTACTTCTTGGTGTCAACTTTGGCGCATGAAGCTTAATGCTAATAAGACGCATTCTATCACTATTAGTTGATCCCGTACACTGGATCCAGCTCATCTCAGTTTGTACATATCAGGTGAATTTATTGAGGAAGTAGATTATTTACTTCTGCTTGGAATAATTCTTGACTCGAATCTAACTTTTGAGAAGCACATTCGTTTCTTGTCTCCCTCAATTTCACAGAAGACTGGATTACTTCGTAAGTGTTACAGAACTTTTGCTAGTGACTCTACAGTTATTAAGTCTTTTTATGCCCTCATTCTGCCTCATTTTGAGGATTATGCTCCTATTTAGATATCTGCTGCTAATTGCCGTCTCAAGTTGTTGGACAGAGTGTGTGTTGAACTCAATTAAGTTTATATAACCAGCTCTGTCCATTGTTTTGGATCATTGGCGTCTGGTTGGTGCCCTCAACATTTTTTTCAAGGTATTTAATACTATTCAGCATCCGTTGCACGCAGCTCTGCCTGATTCTTTTAATTCAGTTCGCGTGACAAGGTTTGCTCTTAATCTTAATGACATGGCTATGAATTTTATGAATGTTAGTACGACACAGTTTTCACGGTGTTTTATAACATCGTTAATTAAAACGTGGAATGCTTTACCCAGGGAGATTGTACATTCAAGGGATATTTCTTCATTTAAGTGCCGTGTTAATGTATTCTTGAAACAGTAGCTTTTTCTCATCTTCTAATATTTCTTATTCATCCGGGTTTACTATTAGCACCTTACTTTTTTCATGGATGCCTTTGTCTTTCTTCAGTACCATTTTGGTGTTTTGTGTGGAATCAATTTAGCAGTTGTTTTTTCACCTTGGAGGGAGGCTTTGGTAGCTCTCAGAATAATAATAATAATCCTCAACATCATTTCTCCCGTCTCTTCGAAATTCTGTTTCGTAATTTTAAGGATTTTCTTTAAATTTACTTTGACAACTTTTAATATTTTTACCATTTCTTTGCCACTACATTTCGAGTTATAGAAGTTCTCGCTGTTTCTTTTGCTTCTTGGATTGCGACGGCTCGAAAACGGTCAATAAATCTCTGTTCTTTAAATCGTGAAGAAGAATGTTAGGATTTCTGGAGGAAAAAGTAATTAAAACCACAAACTAAATAAGGGCTAAATAATTATAATTATTTATCCCTTATTTAATTTGTGGCTTTATATATTAATGATAATTATCATTAAAATATAAAGGAAAAAAGGTTTAGAATTATTTGCGATGAATAGCCTTTTGCCTAGCAGGTCTATTATTCCTTGACACCTTTTCATAACCAGAGAGCTAGTTCTAACCTCTGAAAACAGGTCTCTTCCCATCTGCCAAGTGCCACTCTTCAGTCAGCTACTGAGTAGAGGCACCGATTTACCCGTAGAGTGAAGTTAAGGCACATCGAATGCGGAGAGTCGCTGGATGGGAGGGTCGACTTTAGATGGGCAACTGTGATGAATCGACCCGTTTTAGATGTCCACTGAGATAGGTAACATACCGTGTGAATCGATGGTAAAATCATAATAAAATATTGTTTAAAAAAATGCGTAATCCAACGGAGGCATTTTAGGTGGAAATCTTTTGAAAATAAGAAGGTGGTGAGGTAAGGGTAAGTAGAAAATAGGCAGTGGGGATATACCACTACTATTAAGCACACTATCCAGGACGTGGTACTCTCCTCTCCCCTCTTTTTGCTAAAGGAAACATTGAGGGGACCCTCAAACAACCACCCAACCACCAGGTCGCCAAAATGACAATCCCTCGTAGTGGTGATTAAAATAATTACCGAGTCCACGGGGGCTGGAACGCAACTCTCCTAAACTGAGCCTACTTTGGCAAAATAAGGTCTTTTATAAGCAAATCCATTCAGAGAAGAGCCCCCTCCCACCAAATGGACCCCGGGGGCGATTAAAATACTTAATCCACTTTCCGTTAATTGAATTTTTCGCAATTTTCATCCACTTTTTAAAAAAAAAATCAGGATTTGATATCCCCCTTCTCCTTCCCCCTCCTCATCCCTCCCCTCCCCTTACCCCTATCCCCCCCTCTTATTATCACTGGGAAGTAATTAAAATCCCCCTATCCTTAAAAGTACGGGGTTTTTTTTCAAAAGACCTGACGGGAAATTTTCAAAGTTGGCCACATTAAGAGGAAATAAAATCCCCTGAAATTGAAAAGTAATATTGTGACGAAAGAATAATGGAAATCATAAGGGGAAATTGGTGAAATAGGCAGCAATTTATTTACCTATAAATTCGAGTGTTATTGAGACTTTCTTCCCGCGGAGAGTATTAACAGCAGTTTCATTATTGGCTTCAATTGCAGATTTGATAATTGTTTCAACGGATATAATATAAGTAGGGCGCATTATAACTGTTTAAAAGTTCATGATTATAATTACTAATCCTCCTTTAAGCTATTCCTTGAACGTAATACGTGCAATAATAATAATAATAATTATAGAGGTTTTATATGGCACCCTTCCACAGCTTGAAACCTTCGCAGGGCGCCCGTCCATCGACTAGGAAAAGGCCTGACAGAAGAGATAGGTTTTCAGAGCCCGCTTGAAAGCGCCGGGCGAGGGAGATGAGCGTATACCAGGAGGCAGACCATTCCACAGCTTAGAAGCAAGTATAGAGAAGGCAGAATCACCCATGCAGCAAAGACGTGTGTGAGAAACCGAAAGCAGGAGGCCACTTCTCGAGCGAAGGCACTTTGTAGAGGACAGTGTAGAGGACAGGTAAATGGAAGTTTGGGTGTTTATAATTATAAATGTGAGAAAATGGACTTTGAAAGTAATTCGAAATTTAATGGGCAGCCAGTGAAGTTCACGGAACAGGGAGGTGGCACGAGAGATCCGTCCTCGACGGAAGAGAACTTGAGCCGCAAAGTTGAAGGGGACAAAATGTATTGTTGGGGGCTCTAGTGAGAAGGTAGCTACAGTAATCATGGCAAGTGGTAACAAAGAAATGGATGGCAATCTCGAAACTGTTTCGCCCAAAGTGGGACCGGATAGGACTGAGGTTACGGAGGTAACAGAGAGAGGATTTGGTAATACTAGCAACATGCGATTTGAAATTGAGTTGACTGTCAAAGGAAACTCCCAAGTTTTTAACGTTGTTAGAGAAGGCGATGGGAGAGACACCTAAATTTAAAGGGAGGTGGGGGTACAATTTTTACAGCAAGCGACATCTGCTGAAGTATCCACTAGACGAACCTTAGTTTTTTCATGGTGGAGTTTGAGGAAATTATCAGAGAGCCATTTGATAATCGTGCCGTATGCAGATAAAAGATTAGTGATGGTTACGGCAAACGAGTTTGGGGAGGAGGAGGATAAGTATTTGCTTGTCACCAGCATAGGATGAAAGTATAGACCTAGTCGAGGCAGAAAAAGGCCAAAGGGAGGAGGTAGATACGAAAGAGGGGCAGACCAAGGACTGAGCCCCGAGGAACACCGTAGGAAGTCACGAAGGTGGTGGAGATGAACGGAGTGGTCAGACGGAGTCAAATGCTGCCGAGAGATCGAAAAGCGCCACAATTGAAGTCCCCCCAGCTTCGGCCTCGCAGCGGAGACGATCAGTAAGGTGTAGGGGAGAGACAATTCAGAGCTGTGACCTGCTTTGAAACCGGAGTAGAAAGTTTCGTCGATGCTGTAGGAGGACATGTGTTCAGTGGTGAAAGTTGTTGGGCTCAAGAGCCTTGGATAGGAACGAAAGTTCAGATAAAACGATAGTTTGAAGGTTTATTGGGGTCAAGATTTTGTTTTTTTCAGGAATATAACAACTTTTCACTTAGTATCAGTACTTGCTGAAAGGACTCTATGAACTTTCCACTTAGTAGCAGTACTTGATTAAAAGGAATCTAACAACATTCCTCTTAGTAGCGGTACTTGCTTAAAAGGAGCCCAATAACTTTCTCCTTATTAAGAGTACATACTTAGTAAGAGTCTAACAACTTACGACCTAGTAGCAGTACTTGATTTAAAGAAGTCCTACAGCTTTTTACTTATTTAGTGTAGTTGCTTAAAAGGAGCCCTACAGCTTTCTACTTATTTACTGTAGTAGCTTAAAAGGAGCCCTACAGCTTTACACTTAGTAGCAGTACTTGATTAATACATGGAGTCTAATAAACAACTTTCCACTTCGTGGCAGTACTTGTTTAAAAGGATTCTAGCAACTTTCCCCTTAACGCATGTCCTTTTTAAAATATGTGTAACAGTTTATTCTTATCATTTATCATTATTTAAAACACGATTAACAGCTTTATCCTTACTACTTATCTTTGTTTAAAAGAAGTGCAAAAGGTTTCCCCTCATTACTTTTCCTTATTTAAAAGAAGTTTAACAACTTTCTCATTACTTGTTCTTGTATATAAGTAACAGCTTCCTCTTATTACCTGCCCTTGTATAAAAGTAATAGTTACCTCTTATTACTTCACTTGTTTAAAAGGAGTTTAGTAACTTTCCCTTTATGAAGTGCCTCTAAGAAATACGGGTGGCTAAATCTGCCAAATTTCCTCCAAGTTTTGTGAGGTCAGACGAAAAATGGCAGGGTTAAGGCCGAGTTTTAACATTATTAAAATGGCAGGTTTTTGACCGTGTTGACTTCGTTAAAAATGACATGTTTTGAGCCGTGTTGACATTGTTAAAAAGGCAAATTTAAGAAAGATGCATAAAAAAAGGAAAATTTAAAGAAATTCGGTACAAAAATTACTAATTATTTTTTTTTATTTTAAAACAATTTAATTTCCTTTGTTTAAGTTTATGTAAATGAATTTATAATTAAATGCTCAATTTCCTCGTTGTACTAAAGAACCCTGACTGAAGCATCGCATCACTAAGAAGATCAGTTTTGCATGTGAGAAATTGGAGGGTCTCTTTGCGTTGAATACGACATAAAGGTGTGGGAGAGGGGGAAGGGGTACTTTTTTTAGTTTGATTGATACGCATCGACCTCACCTCGGAAAATAGTTGCAGTTTAAAGTTGAAATGATGAATAATTTAGTTAAAAACACGATACAGTTTCAATGTTCAATCTTGTGAAAGAACTTTGAACATATTGACTTTAATTCAGTAAAAATTCCCTCATTGGGTTTCTCTCTTTTTCTAAATAAATCCCGACTCTTCCTACTTCCACCTCAACGCCCCCCGCAGTAGAAAAATCGCTATGAAGCTGTTTATAAGCGCCCCATTTTAAATGTGGACCCCTTAAAAGTTGGTATCACATAAACAACCAGAATCCGGCACTGCGTAGGAATTTGCATAAACTGAACGTGTTTATGTCAGGTGCAGTCGTGTTTGGGAGCCTCCTTCAACACACCGCTGCTCACACTCGAATCTCCTGGCAAATGTAGGATACCTTTTCTCTTATTAACATCCAGAACATACACGTATCCACGGATTTCCTCATTTGCAACTGACGGAGTTTAGCATATAAATTTGCCAATTCCGATAATTCCGACACTTTCTTTGCATAAACTTGGATATCGGCGGAGGACTCTTGGGTCTTACGCTCTTGGCTGGTATTCGAGGGTATTAGACAGACGGCGTAGGAGTCTTAGATTAGATTTGATTAGATTAGAAAAAATACTTTTTTAACCTCTAAGACAGAGTAAAAGAAAGACAATGTTACAAAAGTTCTTTAAAAAAAAACTCGCCAGTTACTAAAAATAAGTTAAAGAAAAATGTTTCATAGAATGGAGAGAAGAGATATATAAAAGGTAATAAGATTTAGGAAAAATAAAGAGAGATAATAATACTAACTGTAATTAAATTAACCTCTTAATTCATTTGCCTCGTAGATGCCTCTATATGAGAGATTTCTAGGTTTTCTCCATAAACTTGAACGATCTACTCGTAGGATAATTTATCTAAAACTTTGCGGTAGCAAGTAATAAATAGCATCGTACATCAGGTAACAATTTGTTTGCTATATTATATTAAAATATTTGTTTTTTAGGGAAATTGTTATTCGGCAAATTGAATTTAGACAAATTCTTATTAGACAGTTTAATTTTAGACAAATTCTCATTATACAAATTGTTAGAAAAATTCTTTTAGACAAACTGTACTTTAGACAAATTGCTATTAGACAAATTTTTATTAGACAAATCGTTATTATACAAATTGTTTTAGAAGTATTTTAAACAAATTGCCTTATCCAAACTCAGCGGATACCAAACTTGAGACTTCACCACTGCACTGGGAATAGACTCTGAAAACAAATTGTGGTAAAATCGAGAACTCACTACGGATGTAAAGCGCTGATGAAGCCCGTAGTCAATACGGATACAATTTGGGGCTAAAACGCGAATTAAATCGAGGTGCAGCAAAATAACTGGTAATTAATTGAGACCGAAACCTGCCCAACTCTCACAAGAACTATGTAGACTCTAAAGAGACCCAGGGTGTGTCCTTCACCGCTCTCCTGGCCATTTAGATGTCCTCGGAAATGGCAACGGAATGGCGTGAGAGCCCCAATTTCAGCTGAAATAGGCTCTGAGCCTATTTGTCGCCGGTCGGCTTCGAAACGAACCCTTTTGTTGCGAGGGTTTTTTAGGTTTAGAGAAGCTCTTATCGCCGCGTGGGCTTTGCCGATCACCCTCCGTAATTATGAGACCTTTTTCTCCGCATTCGCTTTCTAGCCTCTAACTAAGGGGCACGACGAAGTGTCTTCCTGGCCGCCGTGCTGATGGGACTCAGCACTAGAGCGCTAGAGTTGAAAAAACTCTAGCACCCCTCCTCCCGTGTAAGGCAAGAACAAATAGAGTTGGGGTCAGTCATTCCCAAGTGGATAGGAGACGACCACCCCACTTGGATGTATCCTGCGTCATGTCAACTTGCAATAGAACTTTCACTTCCTAGCTCTTGCAATGGACTACTAGCACATGGGGTACTATAAAATGCCCACAACATGCAACAGCCTCCCTCCACTCTAACCTGGTGTCTCAGGACAGTCTCACAGAAGGCGTGGCCCCACTTAATTGTGGTCACGTTGACGAGACCTAGAACAGGGGCTGTAAGGTCAGAGGGCTTCTCTCTTAATCTCGCAAGCGGCCGAAGAGAGCCGAGATGCTCCCTGCTTCCCGAGAGATATTAACAACAACAACAACAACAACAACAAAATTTACCTTTTTAAAAAGCAGCGAGTTCGACATTTCCCCTCTATAGCTTGAGTTAATCATTTAACCTTCTAAGTGTTATTTTAAAATTCCCTAAGGGCGGCGCCAGCAGACACCTCCAGCCATATGTTACACATTCACCATTGAGGATATTATACATGAGTAACATGTGCAGATGATGGAAAATAATAACTTACATTGAATAAGATGAGAATAATTTTATGGATAATCACAAAATAGTTTTTCAGGATTTATTGAAGCACATTTTGTGTTCATGCACTTGAAAAACCGATCTTACGACACATTGTACTGATGCACCTGAGAGGTCGCACTTACAGCACATTTTGTGTGGATGCACTTGAGAGACCGCACTTACGGCACATTTTGTGCGGATGCACTTGGGAGAAGGAAAGTGCGACACATTTTGTGTTGATGCACATGAGAAACCGATCTTACGACACATTCTATTGATGCACTTGAGAGGTCGCACTTACAGCAGATTTTGTGTGGGTGCACTTGAGAGACCGCACTTACGGCACATTTTGTGTGGATTTACTTGAGAGAAGGAAAGTGCGACATATTTTGTGTTGATGCACTTAAGAGACCTATCTTACGACACATTGTACTGATGCACCTGAGAGGTCGCACTTACAACATATTTTGTGCGGATGCACTTGAGGGACCGCACTTACGGCACATTTTGTGCGTATGTACTTGAGAGAAGGAAAGTGCGACACATTTTCTGCCGCAGAGCACTTCCTAGATTAAATTACCTGGTGATATTTAAAGAAATCAATACAACTAGAGCATCATCCGATTTTAAAGAAAGTTTTACAAAATGCTAACGTTAGGGTAAGTGAAAGGTTACGAAAGCTACAATGACTCATTTGTCATAAGATTTACATTTTAAGATTAATGGAGGGCGCGCAACTCTCTTGGAATCATAAGATACCCAGATCTCCTAGAGTTTTCTCTGATTACCATTTCTCTTCATTTGTCGGAGGAACAACGGTGACTCTGGGAGAGTTGGGTACTCACCCTACTACTCCATAACTCCAAAGTAATCTTTATCTGTTCGTATTATGTCCCTTTCACATATATTCCGTTCCACTAACTTCAGAATAGGAATTAAAATGATAAAAAAGGAAAATTCACCTTTAAATAAAGCGCAAACATTCTTCCACGATCTCCTAAACGTTGCGCTCTCACGCAATATCCTCATCATCGTCATGCACCTGATACAAGTTCATGGTCATGTCGAGTTGTCTGGTACTTAATCAAATCTGCCCATTGGAATTAATCCGTGGTTTCGTGCCATCGTTATTTGCACAATAACTTGAATCACGCTACCTGTGCTGAGTTACGGGTTTTAGCACTGATTCGCGCCTGTGTTGGGTCTGCGTTTCAAAACCATTTACAGCTGTGTTGACCGAGGTTTACCACTTATTCACCATGTGATCAGTAGAATTTTACCATCGATTTGGACCTACATTGAATGCGAGTTTTACTACCGGTTTTCATCTATATTACTCGTATGTATGAGACTGAGAGACAATCTAAATTATTCTATACACGGAATTGGATCATTCGTGTAGGCATACTAATATATTCCATGCGCAGGATTGGATAGATCGTGTGGACAATCCAAAGTACTCTATACAAATGATTGGGTCGGTTGGTGGACAATACAAATTATTCCATAAGCATGGCTGGATCGCTCGTGTGAGAAATCGAGCCTACTCTACACACATGATTGGAACCCTCGTGTGAGTAATCCAAATTACTCCATACGTAGGATTAGTTCCCCTGTGTGGGCAATTAATTTATTTCATACACAATGTCAGATCGTCCTGTGATCAATCCAAATTACTCCATTCTCAGGATTGGATCGCTCAAGTGGGCAATCCAGCATGCCATATGCACAAGATTGGATCTCCCGTGCGGGTAATCCAAATTACCTCTCACACACATCATTAGATTTTACGGACAATCCAAATTATTCCATCCACAGAATTGGATCCGTCAGGTGGGCAATCCAAATTACTTCATACATAAGATTGGATCGCTCGTGTAGGCAATCCAAATTAATTCATATATAGGATTAAATTGCTAAAATGGGCAATCTTTTCGACTTTCCAATATCCCTTTATCATGACTTCGAGTAAAATTGGAGTGATGTTCCAGATTTGATTAAAGTTCCCAGCATTTTATTATAAAATTTCAACTTGGAGTTTGAAAGGCGCCTACATAGAAGCGCGCATACATGGACAGCGGTATGAAATTACACATATATATTGATTTCAAGATTGTGTATGATTGGCCAACGACTAACTTTTAATCTTAGATTTTTCATGATTGGCACTTTGGTACGATAATTTTTTATTACACCTTTTTCTTTTTTCTCCAGTAAACTAGTGTAGTGGTTCTTAACTTTTTTACTACCATACTCCCTCCAGGAATGGGTCCTTTCCTTTTATCCCCCCCCCCCCCGCTGCTTGCATTGAAATAACGTTCATAAACTTCTCAATATTAACTCATCCTCTCGTTAAGAGAATAAATACAATTAGAGAGTTAGATTTTTCTCCAAGGGATCCCCCCCTCCTTGAAATTGCCGACGCCCCTTAAGTTGAGAACTATTGGTCTAGTTCAGTGGTTCTCAACAGTGTTTGCCCCATGCACCCCTTTCATCAAATTTCAGAATGTTATTCCTCCCCTTCCAGGATTGTCTGCCTCAAAAGGTGCATTCCAAATAATACTGAAAATCCTTTATTTTTTTCATATAAGTACATTTACATGGATAGATTATTTTTATAATGGAATTTTACTAATTTAATAGCAGTTGAAAATGTTGATGGATTTAAAACTTGAATAAAAGTAGGTTTTTTTATATTCATAATTAATTACTTAACAGATCAAACTGAAGCATACTGCAATCAACAAAAAGTTAAAGAGAATGCCAGGGGATTGTAATTCAATAAATAAAAAATAGAATGTCAAGTTATTGTAATTGTATAAATAAAAAATAGAATGCCAAGTTATTGTAATTTAATAAATAAAAAATAGAATGCCAAGTTATTGTAATTTAATAAATAAAAAATAGAATGCCAAGTTATTGTAATTTAATAAATAAAAAATAGAATGCCAAGTTATTGTAATTCAATAAATAAAAAATAGAATGTCAAGTTATTGTAATTTAAAAAACAAAAAATAGAATGCCAAGTTATTGTAATTTAATAAATAAAAAATAGAATGCCAAGTTATTGTAATTTAATAAATAAAAAATAGAATGTCAAGTTATTGTAATTTAAAAAACAAAAAATAAAATGCCAAGTTATTGTAATTTAATAAATAAAAAATAGAATGTCAAGTTATTGTAATTTAATAAATAAAAAATAGAATGTCAAGTTATTGTAATTTAAAAAAACAAAAAATAGAATGCCAAATTATTGTAATTTGATAAATAAAAAATAGAATGCCAAGTTATTGTAATTTAATCAATAAAAATAGAATGCCAAGTTATTGTAATTTAATAAATAAAAAATAAAATGTCAAGTTATTGAATTTTAATAAACAAAAATATAAAGACAGAGGGGGACGGGGTACCTGTGTTTGCAGCAGGTAACCGATGCATATTGCGTTTTGTGCCGCCCTGGGGAGCTCGAATGCAATATAAATATCAATATTCCAACAGCTAACGTCTGCCAATCTGTGGTCACAATCCCCCCCCCCCCCTGAAACCCTAAAATTCCCCGCGGTTGAGAACCCCTTGTCTAGTGTTTGTGTCGTAAGGTCTGGTATGTAGAAGTGAAATTACCGAAAATTCGTATTTTTTTTTTAATCTGGAATTTTAATGAGCATAAAATCGGAATGTTTTCTGGAATTTTCAAAAATTACCTCAAAACTTGAAGTTTGAATAAACTTGTAATATGTTTACTTACCAAAGTAATTAAAACTTTCATACAGGAATACAAATAGACTGTTTTTTTTCAAAGTTTCCTTCTTGTTATTGCATGTGAAACTGCCGCCTTCAAAGGTATCCAGTGCAATCAAAAGGATTTCCATTTCTCCCGCGCCGCTCTCCGGCGAATGACGTCAGATTATACTCACACACACATACACACACATTCTCCTTCGTTACGTTAGGAGAGATAGGTTACTGTAGGTAGATCAGGTTTGGTTGGGTTAGATTTGGTCAGGGTAAGTATTTAAGGTTACGTTTGGTTGGATTAAGTTAAGTTTGGTTAAGCTAAGTAGATTTGGCTGGGTTAGGTTTTGGTTAGGATAAGTAGGTAAGGTTACGTTTGGTTAAGTTAGGTAGGTTAAGTAGGTTCCGTTAGGTAGATTAGATTCGATAAGTTATATTAGTTTATGTAGGTCAGGTTAAGTAGAGTAGATTAACCTGGTTGGATTAAGTTAAGTTTGGTTAAGCTAAGTAGATTTGGCTGGGTTAGGTTTTGGTTAGGGTAAGTAGGTAAGGTTACGTTTGGTTAAGTTAGGTAGGTTAAGTAGGTTCCGTTAGGTAGATTAGATTCGATAAGTTATATTAGTTTATGTAGGTCAGGTTAAGTAAAGTAGATTAGGTTAGGTAAATTACGTTCGTGTTGGTAGGTTAGGTAGATTGTCCTTTAAGGTAGGTTTTGATTTTCTTTTAATTATATTTAAAGCGTTAACCAAGGAGGGCATTTCCGGCGAAGGCTTTTATAAAGAGATGTGCCTAAGAAAGTGGTAAAGATGGCGGAAGTGAAAATATGTGGAAGAAATACAACCACAGATTGTCCTGTGTGTATCGGAGGGCGAATTTCTGGATAGATGGCCCTAAAACTTGTAACAACAGGTTAGTATAAGTTGAGGAGTTCATTCTTCCCTGGCGTAAAAACATCTCCTCTGGCCTTGATGAAGAAATGCAGTTCCATACTATGATAGACCAACCTCCATGATTCGTAGTTGATACCAAACAAGCATTCGTAGTTGGTACCAAACAAGCAGGGTGAAATGCCTCTCCAACTCTTTGTCTCATAAAGGTATCCCCAAAAGGGTTGAAAATTCTGCCAAATTGTTACACAAATTTAAACTTTTAAATATATTTCTTACCAGATATATTTAAATGTACTCGTAGTTACCTAAATTACTTGTAAACCAACAACGAAATAGTCTATTTTACATACCTGATCATTTCTTTCATATGACCAGATAACTTTAGACTAATGTTCATGTGTCCAATTTATGTGATTTTTGAGCCACTGAGACGTTTTTCTCGTTGACTTCTGATACACATGGCTTTTTCTCACCTTATATCCGTTTAGCCTTTGATCTTCAAGTCTCTTAACTGTTTTAGGTGTTATTTTATGCACCTGAAGCTTCAATGAACTCGTCAGCGAGTCTAGATGTTTTTTTCTGTGATTCTGCACTGAAGCTCAAATGATAGATGTTTATCATAGGAGTTGTATGACGTTTTGTACCACTTCTCTTCCTTGATACAGAGCTCTTCTTCTTCTGATATCGTTTTATAGTTGTTTAGAAAAAATATCTTGAACATTAAATTTTTTAGAAATTTCTACGTGTGATAACCCTTGGCTATGGACAAGTTGAATTTATTGTATCTGTGCCTCTGCAGTTCTTTAGTTTTAGTCATATTTCTTATTTAGAACGATATTCAATACACAATAGTTATAAATTTAGGTTGAAACAAGAAATATTTGTTAAATTCTGATTTTAGAAAACATACCATTTTATTAATTACGCACGATTTAGTAAAATACTAAGTAATTCAAACATATTAATAAAATATTCAAATATTACTAGCAAAATGGACATTATTTCCATACATATTTATGAATAATATGATAAATTCTAAAAAATTTGATTAGATATGTTAAATACAGTGTGGAAACGGACTGATATCTTTTTAATTATTTTAAGAACACAATGCAATATTACATAATGCTTAGACTAAAAGGAAGTAAAAAATATATATGTTTCACGATAATGTAACTAATATTCAATGTGACTAACTTCTGCTTCGATCACAAGACAAAGTATAAGCTCTGAGCACAAGTGGCGAGCAGGGTTTCAGCTGATATTTCCTTCCAGCATTTTTTCAGTTTGCACTTCAGAATTTTGAAACTTTGATGATATTTGGTACATGCTTTCTACTCAAGCATCGATCACACTTCAATTCCACGGGATTCAATTAAAGTGAACTGAGAGGCCAAAGTTGCTTTGACCAAAACCCCTTAAAGTTTGCTTGGCATCACTCTGGAATTTTTTTTCTTAGGTGTGTGAGGTGGCTTCCAATCTTTAAAGGGTTACACAAGCATTTTCTATGGTGGCACCTTCCTAGAGGATGACTTTCTCCTTCAACATGTCCAAAACCATCATCGAGGCTAGATTCTGCTGTCTCATGAAAAATTTTCGCTCTTCAATCGGAATCTCATTATTATTGTGTGGACAAACACAATCATTTTGTATATTGTTGGTGTCCTGGACATTGAACAACTTCTCATCTGTCTTGAGGCAGCGAATCATCAATGAGCCGATGGTTCTTCTTGTTGGTGGGGTTGGAAAGCAGATATTATTTAGCTTTCTTGAATGAACAAAGTTTCATATCATCTTTCAGCAATTATTGTATTTTGAAATGGTTCTTTTTGGCCACCTAAAGCAAGTTGTCTGGAACTCTTCCTAACTCAATTAAACGCTATCGGCCCCTGTAGTAAATCGTATTCTTATACCTTGGATTACTTTTACAAAGTGAACGTATTTGTACGTAGCAAGGACGTGTACGTCTATTAGAGGATATATGTATGTATAACTGTATATATACATATTTCCTTGGTCTTCGTTTATCCACTCTGTATATAAATATATGAAGAAAATGTAGGTTCTATGGCGGATTTTATTTTGTGAGGGTTACCAGTTTATACTGGTCACTAAGTTTATAATGGGTTGCTTAGTTAATGAGATGCCGGGCGAGTACCAGTTTAGAGGAGAAATAACTGGGCGTGATCCTGGGATACCCCTGAAGGGGTGTCGGACGAAGGCGTTTGAGGTCTCACTGTCGAGTTTGCTCTGACTCCTAAAGTTCTTAAGGGGAATCCGTTTATAGGGCTTGAAAGGTAACTTAGTTATACTGGGTTAAATGAAGTAATCGAAAGGAAAAGAGTATTTTGTAAGCTTTATTCTTGGCTTAGGTTTACCTTAATTGGGGCAAGTGAGATAGTCGAATCCTACGTGGTTTTGTTGTAAGTTTTCCTCTACATCAGGGCGGTCAAGGTCGAACGTGTAATGAGAAAACAAGAAGGGGCCTCGAGACCCACCCCTACACTCTTCGTCACGTTTGACTGTGACAAGCTCCCTAAGTCGGTGCGTGGCGGTTGGTACCGCTGCCGCGTGAAGGCATTCGTGCCACTGCCGCAGCGGTGCTATTACTGTCACCGCTTCAGCCAAACGAATCGTTCTTGAAACGTGCAAAGTCGGGTTCACCCGAAGTCTGTGTAAGGCCGCACACGATAAGTTTAAATCGTGTGTGGCAAAGTGTGTCAATTGCGGAAAGCCGCACCCCGCTTCTACGAAGCAATGGGGGTGCATATCTCCTTGAGAAAGAAATCCTGGCCGTTCAGGCCCAGGATCGACTCTCATTCCGCGAGGCTAAGGACTTGGTCCTGGCGCGCCCGGCTATGCCTGGGACGTCATATGCCTCAATAGTTAGAAAGGCACCCTCTGCTCCTGGCCCATCCAGGCCAACGAGCACGGTTGTTTCCGCGCCCATTCAGAGCCCGCAGAAGGGCTCTACTCAACCCGGGTGCTCCCCTGGTAAAGTTGGCGGCAAAAAGGGTTCATACCCAGCCCCGGCTAAAACCAGGGCTGCCCCCTCTTCCCCCAGCGTGACCGTTTCCCGTAAGGCGAAACGACCACGCGCCTCCACCGAGTCGTTAGACTCACAGGAGGCAACACTCCTGAAGTTGGTCGCTAGGCCATCTTCCAGGGTTACTAAAGCTGTCCCCAGAAAGGAGGACAGCAACAAAGGAGCTTCAGCTCCTTCTCCCACGCCTAGTGGTGAAGCGAGTAGCTCGGAGACGGTGATTCCTCGAAAAGAAGGCCCCCCGGCTCCGAAGGGGTCAACGCCCGCCTAAGGTTTCGAGGCGGAGGGAGGAAAAGAATCGCATGGCGAGCACAACCTCCCCCAATAAGTCCTGGAAGGCGACAACGCCTTCAGCACTTTTTCCGGCCAACAGCGCCCGGGGTTCTGCCTCCGGGAAGCGTACGGCCATTCCCGTGAGGGTCTTCTGTTCGAGGAGGGCCCCTGCGTCTCCTCCGTGCTAGACCTGGAGGGCATATTCCTTCAATGGAATTGCCGTGGACTCTGGGCCAACTGGGAGGAGCTGCGGAGGCTCGTCTCGTCCCGTTCCCCATTAGCTATCTTTCTGCATAAGACCATGCTAGGCGCGTGCCCACTGCCCGCCCTCCCAGGGGATAAGGGTCTCGCGACCTCACAACCACGAGATAGACGGGCTGAGAGATGCGCGGTTTACATCCGGCATGATGTCTCCGTTCTTTCTTTCTCTTTAGATACCTCCTTTCAGGCAGTATCTGTGTAGCTGCACCTGGATAGGAGGTATACTATCATATCTGTGTACATTCCACCGTCAGCTGACTTCGACGCGGGGGACTTCCGTCGCGTCGTGGCACGGTTGCCGAGGCCCTTTCTCTTACTTGTAGATCTGAATGGCAGGCATCCTCTCTGGGGAGATTACTCAATAAATCCCAGGGGACAAGTCCTTGCTCATCTGATCGAAGAGCTTGAGATGGGTGTCCTAAACGTGGATGAGTTTACGCATCAATGTCTGAGAACCGCTTCATTTTTTTGCCTTGACCTATCTTTGTACTCTTCGGATGCACAGCCTAATTTTGATTGATGGGGGGTCAATGACCTCCATGGTAGTGATCACTTTCCCATTCAAATATCATTTTACGGGCAACTGCCGCCTGAGAGGCCACCTCGGTCGTGCTTGGCGCGGGCGCCGTGGCCTGAATTTCAGGAAATGACTGAATTCTCTATCTCAATCGAGGAGTTTAGGTCGGTAGATGAGGCCGTGGAGTTCTTCTCCGGCAACCTCATCGCCGTGGGCCTGACTACTATTCTTAGAACGTCTGGTCGTTTTGCACATCGACCACTCCCATGGTGGTCGGCCGAGTGTGAGACGGCCCTCAAACAGAAGCGTTATGCCTACATGCGCTATAAGCGCCGCTCGAACGATTTCACTGTCGCTGAATTTCGTCGGGCTAGGGCTAGGTTCCGGTATATTTAGAAGCACGCCCGCCGCTCTTCTTGGCGGGCATATGTGTCTTCACTTAACGGGAAGACCCCTTTAGCAGAGGTGTGGAAGCGAGTCAAAAGGATTCGAGGCAAGTTCTCACAGGACCCCCCTCCCGTTCTCCAGGAGAATGGGACCGCAATCTCGGACCCCGCGTTCGTGGCGGAATCCTTAGCGACCACTTTTTCCGCATTCTCTAGCCGGGATGCTGCTCCGCCAGCATTCAATGCACGTCATCATGTCAAGGAAAGCCTTTTGCTGGAATTTACCTCCAGAGGCGGAGAACCCTTTAACGACAGGTTTACTTTGAGTGAGTTGCGCTCCGCTCTCGCTTCGGGCGCGGACCTCGCCCATGTTCCGGACGATGTCCCGTACGCCATGCTTCGACACCTAGGTAAGCGAGCCATGGTCTTTCTCTTAGATTTGTTCAACAGGATCTAGAGGGAAGGTCTTCTCCCAGATTCCTGGCAAATCGCCACTGTGCTCGCCTTTCGCAGGCTAAGAAGAGATCACTCTACTCCAACCGGTTTCCTCCCAATCTCTCTAACCTTTTGCGTGTGCAAGTTGATGGAGAAATTGGTAAATGTTAGATTAGCCTTTTTCCTGGACAACGGAGGCCATCTGTCTTCTGCACAGTGCGACTTCCGCAAGTTCCACTCCACGTCGGATGCTCTGCTCCGACTGGAAAATGCCGTCTGCGAGGCTTTCCTTCGTAGACAGCACTACGTCACGGTGTTTTTCGATCTGTAGAAGGCCTATGATACCGCATGGCGATACGGTATCATGGAGACTCTCCGCACAATGGGGGCAAAGGGACGCCTCCCAGTCTTTATATCTGAATTTTTGCGAGATCCTCGATTCCACGTACGGTTCGGGGGAGCTCTCTCCAGCCCAAAGGAGCAGGAAGAGGGTGTCCCGCATGGAAGTGTCTTCAGTGTCACACTCTTTGCCCTGAGCATCAACGGCATCACCTCGGTGCTGCCGGAAGATGTTTTAGCTACGCTCAACGTGGGTGACCTTTCGATCTCTTTTGGCGCGGCCCAGATGACAACTCTGGAGCGTCGCCTCCAACAGGCATTGAACCGCGTCTCTCACTATGCCGAAGCGCACATGTTTCGGTTTTCTTTGTCCAAGACTAAGGTGGTGCACTTCTGCCGCCATCCACGGCTTCACTTCGACCCAGATTTGTTTCTTAATTGGGTGCGCCTGGATGTGGTTGAGGCGCACCGTTTCCTTGGTCTTGTATTTGACCGATGCCTCACCTGTGAGGCTCATATTCGCAGCCTTAGGGTCTCTTGTACCCACGCCCTGGATATTCTCCGTTCCGTGACGTTCAACCCTTGGGGCGCTGATAGGGCTACTGCCCTACTTTTTTATCGATCCTTTGTTCGTTCGAAGCTCGACTACGGATGTGAGTTTTATGCATCCGTAGCCGAGCGTTTATTGCGGAAGGTGGAATCGATTTACCACACTGGCCTTCGCCTTGCGACCGGTGTCTTCTGCACTTCCCCCATTGAGAGCCTGTTGGTCGATGCTGTGGAGATGCCACTCGCTTTGCGTGGCGTGCAGTGCATCACTCGCCTGTACGCGCGAGCCCGGCGCCTCCCTTAGTCGCCAACAGCTCTCACTGCATCCGCAGCTGATCTCGAAGGTGCCTATGCCGCCGAAAGACGCCAGTCATACCCTAAGCCCTTTGTGTTTAGGGCCAGGAAACTCCTTGGAGAGCTAGATATAGCTCTCGGGCCGGTGGCGCCCCTGGTTCTGCCCAGGAAGCCACCCTGGACGGTACCATATTTGGCTCTTTGTCGCCACGCCTCTGCTCCCCAAGCTTGTACGGCGCCGGAAGTATTGCGTTCGACATTTAGGGGCACACCTTGTGTCACGCTGGAACCGTGCCAGTGTATACGGATGGCTCTAAGTCCGAAGAGAGGGTCGGCTCCCATGCCATATTCCCTCTGTTTGAAGTCAGCGGGGCTCTGCCAGGCGCTGCGTTTGTCTTCACGGTCGAGCTGGTGGCAATACACCACTCTGTATGGGAGATTACGTGACGTGCCCGGTTCGGAGACCGGATTGTGATCTATAGCGACTCACAAAGCGCCCTGAGTGCTCTCGGGGCATTGGAATCTCCGCATCCCCTGGTTCGCGATATCCGTGACGCCGCGGTTTTGGCGAGCCGGGCAGATGTCGAGATTATCTTCTGCTGGGTTCCTGGACATGTAGGAATTGCGGGGAATGAGCGCGCCGATGAGGGCGCCAAAGAGTCCGCAAGGACTCTTTGGCGCCCTCACACCGACTACATGGCAGGAATACGGGCAGCTCTTCGGACTGCTTGGCAAAGAAGATGGGAGACGGTCGAAGGGAACTTAAGGTCGCGTGCCATTGCGCCGTGACTGTTCCCATGGACCTATTCTCCAATGCCGCGACGGCTTCAGGACGCCTTCTGTCGTCTCCGAATCAGACACACTCGTGTGACGCATCGCTATTTGATGGAGCGCTTGCCTGCGCCCTATTGCGACGACTGCGTCGTCCCCCAGACTGTTCGGCACATTCTTGTCGAATGTCCCAGTCTGGGTGATCTTCGCGCACGTTACCTGTCCCGGTACCGGGATGGGCGGGGTCGCTACCGCCTGTCCTTTGTACTCGGGACGAGTGCGTGCACATTGACTTGTGGACTTGTTGACTTTTGGGGGGAGGCCGGCCTTCTGCCTTTCATTTAACTAGGTTTAGTTGTTGTTTTTGTTATTGTTTTGTTATTGTTATTGCTTCCTAATTTTTATTTATTTTTATTGTTGTTTTCTGTTCAAATTTTTTAAAGTAGCCTAGAACTAGGCTGTTTGTTTACGGCAACTTATGCCTAAGTGGGCAACAACAACAACAACAACAACAACAACAACAACAACAACAACAACCCTCTACATCAGATAGGTGGGGCTAAGCACGGCTGGATTTAAGGACGAGGAACGGAAGATTTTCGAACTCCTCCTTGATCTTGGCTAATAGCTCGTTCTAGGTCTTGCAAGCAGAGCGGTTGGTCTCTTTCTCAACCGCGCCCCACACATTGTAATTCATGGGAATACATCCCGGAGAATGAGGATGAGAGAAATTGGCGATGGTGAAGTTGTATAAATTCTTTGACAACTATTTCTGACTCTTTCCGGTGCCATGGCCATCCAGCAGCAATACTCCTTAGCCTGAGTTTAGCCACAGTCTCCAGTCTCCAGCAGCTACACATAACCATCTAAATTGAGCCTTAAGTTATGTTCAAATATGTGGAGGAGCGTGAAATCACTCTAACTGGAGATACACCTAAAGACCATAATAGGTTGGGGGACTTGGTCTTCATGATACATGGAGCATCGTATGGTTTGTAGGCAAGTCACTTGTTGTTCTTGGTGTTTTGCAACAGGCCCTAGCAAAAGTTCTTTTCATCTGAGAAGAACCAGGTCGTCCTCTAGTCAACAGGATGCTTCAACCTGTTCGGAAGCTTCTTCGACTTCGTCAGGCGGTTCTCCTTGGACTTGGCTTTCAGATTTTGTACCTTACACCTTTGTATGAGTGGTAGCGAAACTCATTATTCAGGGCCAGCTTCATGGTGGCGATTCCAGTACCAGTCTTGCTTGCCAAAGCCCGGATTCCTTTGCTCGAGTGTTCCACCAGCTTGTCCTGAAGTTTTTGGATGAATTATGGCTTATATACGCAGTAAAGACGCCTGTTATGTCCATTTCTGCAAGTGCACAATATATATATATATATATATATATATATATATATATATATATATATATATATATATATATATATATATATATAATATATATATATATATATATATATATATATATATAACTGTATGGAGTTTGGCCGTGAAACCTGCAATTTAATATTGAGGATAAATCCTAGAGCCACCAGAAACGGATGTAATATCTTTTAATTTTTTACTATGTTTCGAAAACTACAAGTTTTCATCTTAAGGATAGAATAAGTTTACTAAAGTTAATACATTGGAAGAAACGATCAAATGGTAGTGGCCAACAATACATTGAATTGCTTTAAAAGGTGACCAATTATAAAATATACTATAATTTAAAAATTTTAAATATGACTTGGCAATAGTTAAATTTGCTATAAAACTGACTCAAAAAAGTAGTTAATAAATTTAGTTTATTTCAGAAATTTGTAAAACTTAATTAATTAAAAACTATAAGAGAAATTGACCTGGCAATTGTTAAAGATAATCAACTATAATTATAAATTTAAACTTTGTTTTTAAATTTGTAAACGCTGTAAGAGTAAAGAACATTTAATACAAAAATGGGTTAATTTTGGTACTTACTAAAGTGGATGCATCCTAGAGAGTGAATGATGGGTTTAATAAGGGGCTAGTATTTATAGATTACAGTGAAGCATGGGAGAGAGGAACACCAACTAATCAAACAGTAGTTAAAAAACAAACCAACTAACAAACTGTAGTTAAAATTAGTTAATTAATAATGATATTGCACTTAAATCTTCATTGAGTGTAGGTTTGTAGTGTTTGATATATAAAGATTCGAGGGTTCTTAGGCACTGTTGGTTGTTGTTAAAAACTAATACTTTAAAATCATCAATAGAAATGTCAGTTTTACCGCTTATGGCGTGTTCCCTAATAGAAGACTTCTTTTTATTTAAAATTTTAAATACAACAGAAATTGCCTATCATGAGTAAGCCTCAATCCATCAACCAGGCGAACGAATTGAATATCCAAGAAGCTTCGGTTCACTATATCTGCCACTTATCCATTAAACCATGACGTGGAACCATTCATTATTCATTTTATACCCTAATTTCTCTATTTTATGTCAATAGTTTTAAGGCCCAGTATTGTTGGGAATTATTCATTCAATTATTGAAGTAATCAATTATTCAAATAATAATAATGTTCCGTTCGTTTCATTTTATCCATTTGTTAATTGCTCTCTCGTATTAATTTCATATCACTATTCAATATATCCCATTCGTCATATTTATTAATCAGAGTTTAATTATTGTATTTAATACTTTCACCTGTTACCATTCATGAATTTATTTCGTTTACACCGCGTATTCCTACGTTGCTAAAATCAATGAATTTATAGCAATGGAGTCCAATATCATAGTGGATTCCCTCAATGTTGTTAATTTATATTAGGGGAGAGCAACTAATCATGAATAATCCCGCTAATATAAGCGAAATCTACTCATACTCGTATTTAATAAATTGCTTTATTAACATTCTATTTCACATCGATCATTCAGTCACACGTGACTATATCGTTGATTATTATTTTCTACTTGCAATCATTTTCAGAGTTCTTTTGCATTTATTGATTTATATTAATAATGATTTAGCACAAGTTCTTCTAGGTTTGGAGAAAAAAAGAGAATGAGGGGAAGAGAGAGAGAGAGATAAAGCGAGAGAATAAAAGAGAGAAGTACATAGAGAGGGGGGGAGATACAAAGAGAGAAAGAGCAAGAAAGAGAGAAAGACAAAGATAGAAAAAGAGAGAGAAATAAAGATTCGCGCGAGAGAGTGAAAGGGCGTGCGCGAGAGAATGAGAGAGTTAGGGAGAGTATAAGAAAAACTAAAGTGGAGTGTATGAGAGATAGTGTAAGAGAGAGTGTAATCGAAAGAGTGGAATACTGAGAGTGTGAGAGATAGTGTGTGCAAGAGACAAACGAGGTAAGAGAGAGAGAGAGTTTAAGAACGAATGTAAGAGAGAGTTTAAGAGAGAGAAAAAAACAAAAGAGTAACAAAGAAAGAAAGTACCCTAGAAGACCTTACGGTCCATTCAATCAGGGTACCTTTGGACTAGCAGTCGAGCGGGCACATCTCTGCTCAAATGTTTTACGTCCTTAAACGGCCACTTTTCAAGACCCTGTCAAGTCTTGACTTGAACTGGTCAACAGATTCACTGTTGACAACTTCCACTGGAAGTGCGTTCCACTTACCGCAGATACTGTACATGAAAAATTTTCCACACAGATCGCGGTTGTAACACTTCAGTTCAAGTTTAAAGCCGTGATTTCTTGTTCCACTCTCAACAAGTGTGAAAATATCCCTGTAATCAACTTTGTCGAACCCTTGAAGTATTTTGAAAACTTCGATGAGCTGACCACGCAGTCTACGGGTTTCCAACGAGAACAGATCTAATTTCCTTAATCTATCTTCATAACTTTTATGTCTGATAGAGGGAATCAGTTTGGTTGCCCTGGCTTGCACGCGTTCCAATCTCGCGATGTCCTTTCGAAATAAAGAACTCCAAAATTGTACGGCATACTCCAGGTGCGGCCGAACGAGGGAGTTGTACAAACACAGTACAATCTCCTTGTTCCGATATCCAAACTGTCGCTTTATGTAGCCGAGCATCCTTTGGGCTTTTTTCTCCTCCTCAATGCACTGTTTCGAGAACTTGAGGTCACTAGTGATTGTTACACCCAAGTCCTTCTCAGTGTCGGTGGATTCAATAGCAGTGCCCTTAAGGATATACTGAGATTGGGGGTTTCGGTGGCTGATATGCATCACTTTGCATTTGTTCACGTTAAAAGGTATTTCCCACGTGTTCGACCACTCCCCAATCCTCCGAAAATTTTCCTGCAGGCGGGCAGTATTTCCATCCTTTGCAACGTTCATACCAAACTTGGTATCGTCGGCAAATTTGGAAATCTTGGCAACCATGTCACCGTCCATGTCGTTGACGTAGATAATGAATAGAAGTGGTCCCAGGACAGAACCTTGAGGCACCCCGCTAGTAACGGGCACCCACTCAGAAGCCTGTCCATTCACCACCACCCGTTGCCTTCTACTACTTAGCCAGTTCTCTATCCAGCCGGCTACTTTTCCCTCTATGTCCAGCGCTCGCACTTTCCGGAGAAGGCGGCGGTGTGGTACCTTATCAAAGGCTTTCTGAAAGTCTAAGTAGACCACATCCACCGCCTTGTCCCAATCGTCCTCACTGAAGACGAAGTGGAAGAATTCCACAAGGTTCGTCAGGCATGACCGTTGCCTTCGGAAGCTGTGATGGGAACTCCTCAGTAGCAGGTTTAACTGTAAATACGACGTCATTTTTTCCACCATCATGCTTTCCATGAGTTTAACGACTTTCGAAGTCAGACTGATAGGTCGGTAGTTAGACGGTTGGCTACGGTCTTCTTTCTTGAAGATGGGAGTCACCTCCGCTTCACGCCAGTCTCTAGGAACGCATTCGTTCCGGATTGATATGTTGAAGATTGCGCTCAGGTGTCATGACACTTGATCGCGCACTTCTTTCAACACTTTGGGTAGAAACCCATCCGGGCCAGGTGACTTATTCGTCATTAGGTTACTGATCTTCTTTTCTATTTCTCCTTCAGTGAAGTCCATATCCGCCAACTTTTTCCCCGAGTAGGAATCCGTTGGCTAAGGGATGGGACCACACTCTTCAGTAAACACTGAAGAGAAGTAGTCGTTGAGGAGGTTAGCATTTTCTGCATCTGAGTGCTTTAATGTCCCCTCCTCATTCCTCAAAGGGCCAATCGTTCGATGGATTGGTTTACGGCTGTTCACATATCCAAAAAACTCCTTGGGATTCTCTTCTCTTTACAGAGTCTCGCCACTCGGAGTTCCCCAGACCGCTTAGCCGCCCTTATGCTGGACTTCACTCTCCTGGATAGCCTCCGGTATTCGTCAAAGTCACCTGAGATCTTCGATTGCCGGTACACATTTCTCTTCCCCCTAAGCAGTTGGCCGATTCCTCGATTAAACCACTTTGGTTGAACAGAAGACCGACGGGGGCATTTCAGAGGGATGAAACGTGATTCAAGACTCATGAATGTGGTTTTGAAACTGTTCTACGAGTCTTCAACAGCATCGCACACTTCTAGCTTCGCGTCAGTCAGTCCAGCACAAAAACCTGCAAAGTCTGCTCTTCTTAAATCAAGTTTCCTCGATTTACTAGTTGCAGGATCTGCATTGGGGACTTTGACTACAAATCTAATTAGTCGGTGGTGACTGCCACCGAGCTCTTTGCTAACAGAGAGGTCCTCAACGATGTCATCCTCAGAGGTAAAAACCAAGTCGAGGATATTGTCTCCTCTCGTTGGCTTTCTCACCCATTGAGTCAGGAACTCGTTGTTCGCGAACTCCAGGAGTAGTGAGTTCTCGCTACAGGGTTCTCTGGTTTCCCAGTCAACTTGTGTGTTGAAATCCCCCACAGCCACCTTGTCGTCGGTGAGAGAGCTTGCGTGATCTGCCTGAGTTAAGCTAGCTAAGCTGGGGGACTTTTAGTCCGGTAGGGTCACCCATGCCAGTAAGGTAGCTGTAGTAGGATCCAGACTAGGGTTGTCAAACTTCTCTACCACTTCTTTGATGCGTCTCCTTGCATCCCCCTACCAACATATTCGATTCTGTTAGTACTAAGTTTCACCAACTCTCTTCAACTGTCAAAAATTAAAACAAAAACCAAATAACAAAAAAAAAACCTTCATCTCTATTACACATAAGTTGTTTATTAATAAGGGCCTCACCAGCTCCCTTATGCCGCGTGAGAAGAGAGGCTTTGGAACCTCTTTAAATAACGCCTTGGAGCACTCATAGGTTACAAGAGACTGAGATTGAAGGGATCTTAGGCGTTTGGGGTACGATTAATGGAGAAATGCTAGGTACCCCTTAAAAGCTTTCTCCTAACGTGTAATTGCCTGACCAGCTCCCCGTGACCGCTACTTGGTGAATAAAGGCTCAACTGATCTTTGGAGAGAGAGCTTTTGTGCCTTGCTGGTTGCCAGATCAGCTAAAGATCTCGGATGAAGTCGTGGGCACTTAGCTTTACTATTTGCCTCAAGTCTGGCCGTTTTTAGTTGATTAGTAGGGCTTAGTAGGAAGACAGTTACACCTCAAGCACCCCTGTCGAAAAATCAGAGAACCAGTTCACTGGGGCTCTCGTGCTGCTCAGTTGGGAGCTGCGGCACGATTGGGGACGTCCGGCCCAGGGGAGACCTTAGGGTTGGTGTGCTTGATCAAAGGGTTTCTGTTCGCCGAACGACCGAAAACCTCCTGGAAATAGGCGGATGTGATTGGTGCGAGAGAAAATCACAACCAAAAACCCCTTTTTTAATGCGTATGGTCCGAGATTTTTGTAACATGGCGAAGAAGAATGGTCCTCCGTTTCGAAAGCTAACCTGCAAAATATGCAAAGTCTATAGATGGAGTGAAGACTTCGGGGGAAGGAGTTGCAAGGAACTCACAGATGGCGTCAGTGTCTGTGACTTCTGCGAACTCGAGAAGCGCCTGGGCGAGAGCATCGCCCAACTGAGAGAGGAGAACTCCCTCCTTAAAAGGGAAGTTCAACTTTTAAAAACAGAGAGATGCAGATGCTCAGGCGAGAAGGCTCCGGACGTCCAACAGCCGATTTCTTCTGCTGAAGGGCTTCCTCAACGAGCCAAAAAGAAGAAAAGAAAGAAGAAAGAATAGAAAGTAGAAATAGAAGAAGAGAAAGTAGAAAGAGAAGAAGAGAAAGTAAAAGGAGAAGAAGAGAAAGTAGAAAGAGAAGAAAAGAAACTGGAAACAGAAGAAGAGAAAGTAGAAGCAGAAGAAGAGAAACGGGAAACAAACGGAGAGATAGCAAAGGAAGTCAAGAAGATGAATAAGAGGAAGAATAAGAAGAAGAAGAAAGAAAAATTAGAGATACAAGAGGAAAGCGGCAAGTCGCCTCCGAAAGGAAAGACTAAGTCGTCCGCAGTCAAATGTGCAAGAGTCACCCTTATTGGTGATTCTCAAGCACGGGGTCTGAAGCCCCTGCTAGCGGCCCGCCTTCGCACAAGCGTTAAGGTGAGCTGCATTCCAGGTTGTGGGAATAAGCAGGTAAGAGCTGAGGCCGAGAAGTCTCAGATTTCAGAGACTTCAGTCGTTGCCCTTATGGTAAGTGGCAACGACCTCTACCTCAGAGGAGGTAGGGTAGGCCCTACAGGTGAAATTATGAGGACAGTTATGGGCGCTGTCGACGACTGTGGACTGAAAACCCGCAGACGCGTCGTGGTGGGGATGCTCCCGAGGTGGGGTCCAAGCCGGACTGCCCACTTGAGGAACATGTCGCTAAACAGGCGCCTTGAAGACCTCTGTACGGCTAAGGGTGTCTTTTTTGTGGACCCGTACGCCGTGTTCTATGGTAGAAAAGACCTCTACCAAAGGGATGGGGTACATCTCTCCTTTAAGGGCAAGGCGTTCCTAGCCAACCTCATCCAGGATGTCGTGGAGCGCACCCAAAGGAGTGTCCGGCCCATTGGGAAGGCGGACGTACGCCAGTACGCCCGAGTCACTCCCCAAACAACCTTCTCGGAGGTTGTCAAAAATGGTGCCACCACGACAAACAAGAAGCCGGGAAACGGAAGAGTATAGGGAGTCCTACATTAGGGGACTCCCTGAAAGTTCTTCTGTTCAATGCGAGGTCAATCAGGAACAAGTTTCCTGAGCTCCGTAGCCTCGTAGCGACGGAAGAACCCGAAATGGTAGCCATAACAGAATCGTGAATAAAAACCTCAAACCGAGACTTTGAAGGCGAATTCACGGTTCCTGGCTACCAACTCTTCCACAAAGATAGGCCAGACAGAGAGGGTGGCGGTGTAATGTTGTATGTCAAGGATACAATCAAATCTACGAACTCCAACGTTATATCCGACCACGAGCTCCTAGGCGTTGACCTAGAGATCGGTCCTGCCAAATACAGGACCCTGCTGCTTTACAGACCCCCTTCCCAACCTGTTGAGAAGGACAGGGAACTGTACCAGCTGCTGGGTGAGCTGGTTCAAGGCAGAGTGTGCATCGTTATAGGCGATTTCAACAGCCAAGTTGACTGGGAAACCAGAGCAGCCTGTGGCGAGAGCGCGCTACTCCTGGAGTTCGCCAACAACGAGTTCCTCACTCAATAAGTCAGAGAACCGACGAGAGGAGACAATATCCTCGACTTGGTTTTCACCTCTGAGGATGATATCGTTGAGGATATCTCTGTAGGCGAAGAGCTCGGTGGCAGTGATCACCAGCTAGTTAGATTTAGCGTCAAGATCCCGAAGGTAAGGTCTGTAGCCAGTCAATTAAAGAAACTTGACTTGAGAAGAGCAGACTTTGCAAGCCTTCGAGCTGGACTGACTGACGTGAGGCTAGAAGTGTGCGATGCCGTTGAAGACTCGTGGAATAGTTTCAAAACCACATTCATGAGTCTTCAATCGCGTTTCATCCCTCTGAAATGCCCCCGTCGGTCTTCTGTTCAACCTAAGTGGTTTAATCGAGAAATCGGCGAACTGCTTAGGGAGAAGAGAAATGTGTACCGGCAATCGAAGATCTCGGGTGACTTTGACGAATACCGGAGGCTAGCCAAGAGAGTGAAGTCCAGCATAAGGGCGGCTAAGCGGTCTGAGGAACTCCGAGTGGCGAGACTCTGTAAAGAGAATCCCAAGGAGTTTTTTGGATATGTGAACAGCCATAAACCAATCCATCGAACGATTGGCCTTTTGAGGAACGAGGAGGGGACATTAAAGCATTCAGATGCAGAAAATGCCAACCTCCTCAACGACTACTTCTCTTCAGTGTTTACTGAAGAGTGTGGTCCCATTCCCCAGCCGACGCATTCCTACTCGGGGGAAAAGCTGGAGGCAATGGACTTCACCGAAGGAGAAATAAAGAAAAAGATCGCTGACCTAAAGACGAATAAGTCCCCTGGACCGGACGGGTTTCTACCTAAAGTGTTGAAGAAGGTGTGCGATGAAGTATCACGACATCTGTGCGCTATCTTTAACATGTCAATCCGGACCGGATGCGTTCCTAGAGACTAGCGTGAGGCGGAGGTGACTCCTATCTTCAAGAAAGGAGACCGTAACCAACCGTCGAACTACCGACCTAACAGTCTGACTTCGATAGTCGGTAAACTCATGGAAAGCATCATGGTGGACAAAGTGACGTCGTATTTAGAGTCAAACCTGCTACTAAGGAGTTCCCAGCACGGCTTCCGAAGGCAACGGTCATGCCTGACGAACCTTGTGGAATTCTTCCACTTCGTTTTCAGTGAGCACGATCGGGACAAGGCGGTGGATGTGGTCTACCTAGACTTTCAGAAAGCCTTTGATAAGGTACCACACCGCCGCCTTCTCCGGAAAGTGCGAGCGCTTGGCATAGACGGAAAGGTAGCCGGCTGGATCGAGAACTGGCTGAGTGGCAGACGGCAACGGGTGGTGGTAAATGGACAGTCTTTTGAGTGGGTGCCCGTTACTAGCGGGGTGCCTCAAGGTTCTGTCCTGGGACCACTACTATTCATCATCTACTTCAATGACATGGACGGTGACATGGTTGCCAAGATTTCCAAATTTTCCGATGATACCAAGCTTGGTATGAACGTTGCAAAGGATGGAAATACTGCCCGCCTGCAGGAAGATCTTGGGAAGATTGGGGAGTGGTCGGACACGTGGCAAATGCCTTTTAACGTGGGCAAATGCAAAGTGATGCATATCGGCCACAGAAACCCCCAATCTCAGTATATCCTTAAGGGCACTGCTATGGAATCCACCGACACTGAGAAGGAGTTGGGTGTAACAATCACTAGTGACCTCAAGTTCTCGAAACAGTGCATTGAGGCGGAGAAAAAGGCCCAAAGGATGCTAGGCTATATTAAGCGCCAGTTTGGTTATCGGAACCAGGAGATTGTACTGTACCTGTACAACTCACTTGTCCGACCGCACCTGGAGTATGCCGTACAATTTTGGAGTCCTTCATTGCGAAAGGACATCGCGAGATTGGAACGCGTACAAGCCAGGGCAACCAAGCTGATTCCCTCTATCCGACATAAAAGTTATGAGGATAGACTAAGGGAATTAGATCTGTTCTCGCTGGAAACCCGTAGACTGCTTGGTCAGCTCATCGAAGTCTTCAAAATACTTCGAGGGTTCGACAATGTTGACTACCAGGATATTTTCACACTGAGTGAGAACAGAACGCGCAATCACGGCTTCAAACTTGAACTGAAGCGTTACAACCGCAATCTGTGTGGAAATTTTTTCACCTACAGTATCTGCGGTAAGTGGAAGTTGTCAACAGTGAATCTGTTGACCAGTTTAAGGCAAGACTAGACAAGGTCTTGAAAAGTGGCCGTTTAGGGACGCAAAACAATTGAGCAGCCTTGTGCCTGCTCGATTGCAAGTCCAATGGTACCCTCTTTGAATGGACCGTAAAGTCTCCTAGGGTACCTTCTTTCCTTGTTGTTGTCCTTGTTGACGATACACACTCTGTCTTTTACAACTTCGCCCAACAGCTGATACAGACTCCTGTCCTGTTCTAAGAGTTGGGCAGGGGGTCTGTAAAGCACCAGGGTTCTGTATCTGGCAAGACATATCTCTAGGTCAACACCTAGTAGTTTAGAGTATCCTTGACATACATCACCCCGCCACCCTCTCTGTCTGGCCTATCTTTCAGGAAGAGCTGGTAACCGGAAATCGTGAATTCGCCTTCAAAATCTCGGCTTGAGGTTTTATCCACGACTTCGTTATGGCCACCATCTCAGGTTCTTCTGTTGCTACGAGGCCACAAATTTCTAGAAACTTGTTTCTGATAACATCGCATTAAACAGAACTTTGAGGGAGTCCCCGACTGTAGGACTCCCTACGCTCTTCCTTTTCCCGCTTTCTTTCTCTGTGGCGAGGTCACTCCCTTCTTTGTGACCTCAGAAAAGGTCGTTCCTGGAGTAACACGGGTGTACTGGCGTACGTCCTTTTTTATTCGGGGCCTGACACTTCTTTGGGTCCGCTCTACAACATCCTGGATCATGTTCGCGAGTACAGCTTTCCTTTTAAAGGAAAGAATGTACTTCATCCCTTTTGTACAGGTCATTTCTCCCGTAAAAGGTGCAGTAGGGGTCTACAAAAAAAGACTCCTTCCGCCGTACAAAGATCTCCCAGGCGTTGGTTTTTGGAGACATTCCTCGCGTGAGCATTGCGGGATGGACCTCGTCTTGGGAGTATCCCGACCACGACACGTCTGCGGGTTTTTAGCCCACAGTTGTCAACTCGTCCCATTACCGTGGTCAGAATCTTCCCGCTGGCGCCTACTTTACCTCCTCGTAGGTAGAGATCGTTGCCACTTGCCATGAGGGCAACTACTGAGTTCTCAAAGATCTGGGATTTATCAACCTCCACCCTTATTTCTCCGTTCCCCTTTCCTGGAAGGCAGCTTACCTTCACACTGGTGCGAAGGCGGGCCGCTAGCAAGTGTTTTAGATCCCGCGCTTGGGAGTCACCGATCACGATGACCCTCGCGCATTTGGGTTCAGAGGACAGAGGCTTTCCTTTCAGTATGGGCTCTTTCGATTCCTCTTTCTTCCCCACTTTTTTGTTTTTTCCTTCTTCTTCTTCTTCTTCGTTTTTTCTTCCGTTTCTACTTTCTCTTCTGTTTTATCTACTGTTTTTCCTTTCTTACTCTTCCTTTTCTTCTTTTTGACGCCCTGAGTAACCCCAGCAGCAGCTGGCTCTGAGACGTCAAATGGATAGCCTGTCTCTATCGACGCGGTGCTTGAGAGCTCAACAGAGGAGACATCTGCGTCGTTGGGAGTTTCTTGTTGCTCTTGATCTACCTTGGTGGCTGTCATCTCTGCAATGCTGGCTTCAGATTCGAGGATTTTCACTTTTTCTTCCAGCCGTCGTGATTTTTCCTCAGAAGATTTGAACAGTTCCTTAAGCTCCTGAAGTTCTGCCCTTAGGACGCAGTCCGTGCAGATACTTCCAGGGTGGCATTTTGAGAAACACCCCTCCGGAAAATCTACGCACCACTTGTCCTTTTGGCATGCCGATAAGGTATATTTTAACGCACCAGGTTCTTTCTTTCCAGTCATGTTGAACGCTTTATATCTCTGAATACTTTGTGACCACTCAATAAAAAAGAAAGGGGGTGTTGAGTTCGCTCCGCGTGAGTCGCTCCCGCCTATCCATCGGAGACGTTTCGGATCTTTCATAAGGCACGCTCTATGCGCTGCTGTTCGTCCGACCGAGTCGTCAAACCTCGGCGTGTCGTGGCTCCCAACCAAGCAGCACTGAAGGTCCACGAAGGGGCCATCGATTTCTCCCCAGGTGAACAACGGAGCACGCCCCGTACTAAACTCCTACTAGTTCCTTGCACGACGGCCAGGATCTCGGAGTAGCGTTCAATGGATATCCCGCCACGCCAAGAGACTCGACCCAAGGCTTTTTATTGGCCTGGAAACCAACCTAGGAACAAAGGGCCGTCACCTCGGACCGATGCTACCAGAGGCACCCATCAACGGTCACTGGAAATGGTCAATAATTACGCGCCAGGGAAGGGGTTAACGAGGCATTACCCTCATCTCATTCATCGTGCCCCAACGCCTAGGACACCTCTAGTCCTAGTCTCTCGCAACCAGTGAGTGTTGATTGGCGTTGTTTATAGAGGTTCTAAAGCCTCTCTTCTGACGCATGAGGTAGCTACCAGGTCCTAATATTTAGAAAGATGGAAAAAAGGGTGAGAATGACTTGATAGTACATAGTAGGGTTTTGTTTTCTTAAGTTTTTGTTCTTTTTATATAATAAGTGGACGAGATAGGATAAAAGTGAAAATGGAGAAGGATAGAGTATAAAAAAAGAGAATGACGCACTTAGTCTGGAACCTCGTTTCCGACCAAATCGACAAGGGAAGCCCGACCAGGGGTACCCAAAAGAGAAGTACCCCCACTGACATAGCTCGAAAAGTCAAAGGTACACACAAGCTCTCTTCCCGCGACAAGGGGGCGTCACCTCTCCTTCTACTTGAGAGAGAGAGAACGAGAGAGTGTGAGAGTGGGAGTATGAGAGGTAGAGTGTGAAAGTATGAGAGTATGAGAGGTAGAGTGTGAAAGTATGAGAGTATGAGAGGTAGAGTGTGAAAGTATGAGAGTGAGGGTATTAAAAAGTAAGATTATGAGAAAGTGAGATTCTGAGTGAGTGAGAGTATGGGAGAGTGATACCATGTGTGAGAGTATGGGAGCGAGATTGAGAGTTAGTGTGAGAGAATAAGTGTGTGAGCGCGCGCGAGAGAAAAAAAATATGTTTGTGCATGAGCAGGAGAGCGAGATAGAGAGGGGGAGGGGAAGAGAGAGAGGAAGAGTGTGTAAGGGAGTGAGTGTAAGCGTGAGTGTGTCTGTGGGCGAGAGAGAAAAAAAAATGGTCAATACAATCACGCCCTACCCAATAGGTATTGAGGTAAGTATCGGGGTTCGAGGTAAGCCCCTAGCAGTTTCCGAGATAATATGCCGTCTTTTGAGATTTAGTAACAACAACGTAAGCGAGCGAGAGGTTGTCAAGATTCATGCCCTATCTCCTGCACCGTCGCTGCAGCATGGGCGGATGACTCGTCCCAGGTAACGAACTCTGTTAGTGTCATTAGGGAAAGGAAGGGCCAACAAAGCAGCAGAAGTGAGAGAGACTTTGATGAAAGAAAATGATTTCACCATTCAGAACCTGATACATGAAGCGTTGGAAGGTCTGACTACTGTTACGAAGATCATACGGCATAAGGAGCTTTTCGAAAGAGTAGAAAGAGGTAGTGATAACCATCTTTTGGATATGATCAGGGTGAACAGGGGTCTGATTGAAGGCACTAACCAGATCGAGACGAGAAAAGTTGAATAACCCAAGTAAGAGGATGTGAAAGCTAATAACTTCGATAAGGAGCATCGATCAGATTTAGTCCGAGTATGCAAAGCGGTCAGTGGGTCGGTCCCGTTTTGCTTCTTTTTTTGTAATAACATGGTAATCACACACTGCCCTGAAATAATCAGGTGTACCCATTGGTACAACATGGAGTGTATATGCCCAAAAAGAAGTAGAGGGACGAGCTATGCCAGATTCAAGCATGTACCCAAGCTTCTTTTTAGTCATGTGTGACTTTACATCTCATATGGCGGTCAGTGGGTCGGTCCCGTTTTGCTTCTTTTTTTTTGTAATAACATGGTAACTATTCGGCCGATTCTAACGAAATTCGAAACACTTATGTTGTTTTACATTCTCTTTCGAATGATATAATTGCCAAAGTCCTCCTACGTTTCACCAAATCTGTATATTTCTTCCAGATTTTAACATCCTGACGTCACATCAGAGCCTTCAGAGAAAACGGAACCGCAAGAAAAAAAAAACAGGGCTGGAAAAGGGCAAGCTATAAAATTTTTCTAGCTACCGATTCCTGCAAAAGCTTTTTTTTCTTTAATAGCCGGTCTGAGGTACCTATATCAACTGAAACATCCATGCATCTAATTCATTAGTGAAAACCCTAGGGGAAACGGGGAAATAGCCCAAAAATACGTCACGAAAGGTAAAAAGGGCCGCCCATCGTAATGTAAACAAACGTGACTAAGCAAAAAAAGGGAATAACCTCTAAAAATATAAAAAGCCGCTCATAGCGGTGTCCAAATAATTTCCTACATTAGTTTTCAAATCCCTAGATTTATTTTACTAGCACAAACCCAGGTGGAAAACGATTAAGTACCCAACTAAATACAAATACCGCAAACGTGACTAACCAAAAACAAACAAACGAAAGAACCCAGCGAAAAAACGATTAAATACCCAAATAAATAAAAAACACCAACGTGACTAGGCAAAATATATGAACTAACCTTATAAAATAACAATAGCCGCTCATAGTCATTTCAAAATAATTTCGAACATTACCTTACCAATCCCTGCTCTTGTTTTATAACCGCCCAACCCCATGGGGGATTGGGGGGAGACTTTTACATACTCAAAGAAGCAAAAAAAATCCCAAACCAAAATGGTCGACGATCCGGTTTTTCCTTTAGCCTATTTATATAGTAATTGCTCTAGGTACACACGATTAAAGCTATTTTAATTGTGTTTTCGATACGACCTTCGATATTTGTAGCTAGTTTAGGTTTCGTTATTGTACTTTTCTCCAATTGAGGTCTATTCCTCTTATGTTTCAACATTAGGGCGTCACATTTTAGGCTTTTTCTACAGGAATATCGCGAGTTTCACCCGATTAAATCTATTTTAATTGGGTTTTCAATGCGGGCTTCGATAGTTGAAGCTAGTTTCAGTTTAGTTCTTCAATTTTTATTCACTTCAGGCTTATTTCTTTGAGCTTCTCCTGCTATGTCGTCTCTTCCTCACCTATTCTTATAGGAATTGCTCTAATTTCACACGATTGAAGCTATTTTAATTGTGTTTTCGATGCGGGCTTCGATAGCTTTAGCTAGGTTAGGTTGATTTCTTTTTATTACAAGAAAAAAAATGAGGCTGGAAAAGAGCAACCTATAAAATTCTTCTATCTACCGATTCCTCCAAAAACTTATGTGTTTTATTCGTGTGTTAGTCTAGTCACGAGCGACTCTACATCTCACTAGGTCGGTCGGTCCCCATTTTTTTTTTTAATAACATTGTAACTATTCGGCCGGTTCTAACGAAATCTGAAACACATATGTGTTTTACATTTTCTTTCGAATGGTATAATTGCCAAAGTCCTCACAAGGTTAGCCCGGGAATGATTTGGCAATAACATCATAACTATTTTGCCGATTTTAACGAAATTCGAAACCCTCATGTTGATTTACATTCTCTTTTGAATGATATAATGGACAAGATCCTCCCAAGATTAGTCTGGAATTATTGAAAGTTTTGAAGGTCGAAAGGTCATAAATCAGAATAAGTGAGAGCACGCGACTTTTGGGTTAGTAGACCTTTTTTTTATTGTTAAAGAAAATATATCTGGGGCGAAACGTCTAAGATGAGCGAAAACAGCTCCTACCTCCCTCGCAATCTGGTGAACCACACTGTGTTTCTTCGAAGGAAGAAGGAAAAGGTCACTAACTTCCTGCAGAAAGCGCTTGAAGTGAAGCTCATCCGAAGGGAGACTGTCGGACAAGAGAAAAAATTGGAATGGAAAATAAAATCCAGAGAAAATGAAAGACGTTAGGCTGTTGACAAACTTGTGCCGACAAGAATCCACCAAAAGGTCGTGGGCATAAAGAAAATTGAGCTCTAAAATCGTAGTCTACCTCTACAATGACAAAGTTCTACCAAAAGATTCGACGGTTCCAAGGGAACCTGAATGATACGCCTTCCATAGGCCCTAGTATCTGAATTGATGCGTCAAGAACAAGATCAGAAAGAGAGCAAACCTTCTCTACTTGAGAGGATAGAAGGATACTGAACTCAGTGTCAGTGTATATGAAGTTGAAAAACTAGAAAGTTTGCCACAGATGCGAAAACGGGGACCAACCTGATGAGTTGAAAGCGAGGCTGAGGTTGTGATCCCATTAATCACTTTCCTTTTTAGTGTAAAGGATATTGATTAATTGCTGAAGGTGAAGAATAAGCCCGAGGTGGTGAAGTGGAAGAAGTCATGAATTAAAATAGCGGCATATCTTTGTATAGTGTACTGCTTTATGGTCGTATTTTCCGTGGTATAATTCTGTGTCTGACGATAAGTGGTGAGAATGTGAAGAGTAAACGGGTAAAGAGAAAAACGTGAAAAGTGGCATGATATGTACCACCTACGGCGTTATTACCAAATCTTCAATGATACTAGCAAGTATCAGAGGAATAAGTATGAAGATGTGGGTAAGGATAAACAAGAGAAAATAGTAGAAAGTTCTGTATACCGTGCATCACCTCCTGTTCCGGAATGCCTCGTTGGTCCCATCTTTGGTAGGAAGAACTGCGCTTCAGATGATGCCTATGTTATTCGTGATGGTGTTCAAGCCTGTTCTCTTGTCGCAACTTTAAATCACAAAGCTGTTTTCTCATCCACTCTACCCACTACCTTTCCCTTACTATGAACCTCCGTAGGGACAAAGATCTGCGAACAAACAGAAGCGTAGATGGTGGTTACTGAGGGAGTTCCCAAATTTGTATAGGCATGAGGTATAATTGATCAGTCGCCTGGCTATTTATGTTATATTGTGTGGGCCTACAATCCTCAATAGGGGATGGATGTGATTAAGAATTACCCGCATGAGAATTTCTAGACCATTGAACTACGCACCATTAGCCAGAGCTAAGGCTTTTGAATGGTTTAGAAAGCAGGTAGGGGTGGGGTGAGGGGCTCTCTCTCCTATAACTTGAGTGGCCATAACTCACGCAATTATTATACCTTTAATCTTCCTTATTCAATGATAAATACATCTCTTAATTCCCACCATACACCCGGCTGTTCTCTATTCAACATTAATCTCTTTAAGAAAAATACTTAAAAAAACATTTCTTGCAAGCAGGACTATCTTTGGGAAACAGAGGATGCAAAATAAATGAGGCCAAAAATGTAAGAAATCTAACATTCTCAGTGAAAGCTATATCCTGCGATAAGGTAATGATAGGTAACACCTGTAAGAGCATCGTGGTACCTAGTATTTTGACAAGAACGTCAGTAATCTATTGAGAAAAGAAAACATGGGATGAAGTGCAAATAATAAAGAATTCAGTCTGGTGAAATAAATCGGGCAGCAGGAGGCGGATCTTCAGGATTCAGGATGAAACTAAATACCAGTAAAACAGGATTCAAATATTATGACATTTTGGACTATACATATGTGCTCATCCTCTGGTACTATAAAACAAAAAAAGTTGTAAGCCGGGGATATGAAATAAAAGTTTAAAACTAAAGTTGAGGTTATAAATTAGATCCAAAAGACAACAAAAAGAAGAAAAAAAACTAAATAAATAACACAAGAGATAAGTCACATACCCATAAGCTTGTGTACAGCACAGCCCTGGCACTAAAGTTACTCCAGCAGAGTGCTTCGCAAGAATAGGAAGAATTGTAACAAATGTCCTCGCGGATATAGATATATATTTATTTGTAAGTCGGTTAAGGAAGTAAGCGGGAAGTCGTGAATTCAGATAGCAGTACAATTTGGCGACAGTGTAATAAAAACGAACATTTCTCGTCTGGAAATGGAATTAAGCCGAGACAGCTGTCTGCGTCTCAGGAATGATAAAATTATATCAAGAAAGTGCAAATTTGTAGGCTCTATCAATCGATGACCTTCGGAGATCATGGGAAAAGGAATATCCCGCCCAATGGGCGGAGCTAAAAACATTGTGATCCCATAGGCCACGCCTCCTGTACTATTTATAGAATAAAAATGGAGAAGGAGATTTATGCACACTTGGGTTGACAGTTAAGTCAGATAGACGATCGGTAGTGAAGAACTAATCACGGTTCGTTTAGTGTAGCGAAGCCTCCGTTGTACCCGCCTAAGTCTTGTTCTCGTAACACTCGCTTCCCTGACCGGTAGTGAAATTTCCTCTGACCGTAATCGTGTAAACGCGAGCCTCCCTTTTGCTTTGCTTGTTTTGTTTGTTGGAAATAAACATCCTTTTTTTACGTGATCCCTCTCAGTCCTTTCTGTATCACAAGCCTTCGGTAAGCCCAGCCAAGCCAGAATATTATTTGAGTATCTTTTGGAGACAAACTATGGTTCGGATTGACTCATTTGTTGAAAGTTTTGTAGGTCGTAAGGGCATATGGTGATAATTCAGAATAATTGAGAGAACCCGACTTAGGTCTCTTGACCTTGTTTATACAAAGGACATTACTCGTTGGACTTGAGGGACCTCTTCCAAATATCAACGTCATTTGTAACCTTCAAACTGGTGACGTCTTTCCTCTCCCATAAAGTGGGTTTCCTCATTCCCCCATAAACTGGTGAGGGTTACCTTTACCTCCTTGCCATAAAGTTGGTGCCATAAAGGGGTGACTTGAACCCCCCTATAAGCTCACCTTGTGGAATGAAAAGTCAAAGAAAACTGAGTAGGCGAAGAGAAAGAGCAAAGAGTGAGGTTGGTTTACAGAGTGGGACAAATGTTGGTTGGTTGAAATTATGTCCTTGGCAATGGAAAGGAAGATAAGTCCCTATTGAGAGAGGGATTATATTGCTTAATATATAGCGATTCCAAAATCTTGGGGACATAGGGTCTAAAATAAATCCCAAGATTTTAAAATATTGGAAGACCAGGCAATGGCTTCGCCACTTCCCTCTACGGGGTAGCTTGCGCTTCGCTACTAAGATTAAAATTTAAAATCTAAAAAAAAAGCAGCAATGGTTAAATTTTTATAAATTTTCTGAACTTAGTCATCGGTCAAATGGTAAACATTTTACTTTAAAATTAGTTTTTTGCAATAACATCGTAACTCTTCGGCCGATTCTAACGAAATTTGAAACCCTTAAGTTGTTTTACAATTTATATTCGAATGATATAATTTACAAGGTCTTCCCAGGATAGTCCGGGAATTATTAAAAAAAAATAAACAAACTATGGTTCGGATTGACCCATTTTTTGAAAGTTTTGTAGGTCGTAAGGTCATATGGTGATAATTCAGAATAATTGAGAGAACACGACTTAGGTCTCTTGACCTTGTTTATACAAAGGACATTACCTGTTCTTAGGCTCTTGCAAAGATGCGCAGAAACTCTGGCCTTAAAGGAGCGCAACGTGCTACCTATATATGGAGAGATGGGCACGATTTCGATCTTCAAGATTAGATCGTTATCTTGAAAATCAAGATTGTATCGGATCGTGATCTTGAAGATAAGTTTTATTATGGTGATCTAGATCTTAATATAAAATCGCTTTATTTCTTGTGATCTTGATCTTAATCACTTTTAATTTCAGATTCTTACGAGGGGCAGTCAATAGGTTTTGCAATTCGGATATGAGGAAAAGTGTTTTATTATTTTTCAATATAACTACCCTCGACTTCAAGGAACTTGCGCCACTTGTCCTTGAGGCTTCGAATTCCCGACAACCAGAAATCTCCCGACTGCTGTTCAATCCACTCCTGGACGGCGAGCTGGAAATCTTCATCGTCCCCAAACCAGCGTCCACGCAGCGCAGCCTTGAGCTGGCAGAATAAAAAGTAGTCACTGGGGGCCAGATCCGGACTGTAGGGGGGATGGTTGAGCTCCTCGAATCCGCACTCGCACAGGGCAGCTTGTGCAACTCTAGCCTTTTGGACTTTGACGACGTTGAAGTCACTCATGGGGCGTAAGGTTTCTAGGGACCCGACCCGCAGAGACCTTGGTCATGGCCAAATTGTCGTGGATGATGTTTATAACACTTCCATGTGATATTTCAAGTTCTCGCTCGATTTCTTCGACCTTCACCCGTCGATTTTCGAGGATCATCCTCTCCACACGGGCCACATTGTCCTCGTTGTTCACGTCTGACGGGCGTCCTGGACGGGGGTCATCTTCAAGGGACTCACGACCATGGCGGAACTCCCTATTCCTGCGAGCAATGGTTTCATAGGAAGGGGTGGTGTCGGTGTACAATGCAACCATGCCTTCATGGATCTCCTTTGCATTCTTGCCTTCCTTGGTCAAAAATTTGATCACTGCGCGGTGCTCAACCTTCCCCATTGTTGAAAAATTTGTGACTGACGATCTGCAATCAGCTACTGCTTCTTAAAAAGACGAGGCAGGAGCGTGCGGCTGCAGGTCCTGACTTGTCATAACTTGTCCTAACACCCCCACAAACAGCCATCCCCATTCCTCTGTTTTGCCCTACCGATTCGCAAAACTTATTGACCACCCCTCGTAAATATGCGCTACGTGAATGTCATTTGTTTTTTGTCCAATCTGGTGGCAACTTTGTTCAACACCGAATGCTGTTTATGTTTTCTGAAACGAATGTGCATAAGGTTCCTATTTAAACGAGGGGTCATGTGACCATGTCACATGACCCGAACCTGGAGATTTTTCTCTCAGCAAAGTGGTAAAGATTATACAGTAAACCCTCGATTTAACGAACTGTATGGGGCAGGGGGAGGGGTCGTTCGTTAAAGCCGAACGTTGGTTAAACCCGATGGGCGTTAAAAGCAGTGGAAATAACGAACCAAGTTCGTTATGGATATGTAATACGTATGTAATTACTAATAAAGTTAAGTGGACTACACAACATAGTATTGATACGAACCTTGCACTGTAGGAGACATGTGACACACCAACACTCACTCAGGCTGGTCGTAGCGCTTGCCTCTTAAACCCGATGGAGTTCGGCCAGGAAATTCGGTTCTTTATATCTGAGGTTCGTTATATTAAGGTTCGTTATATCGAGGGTTTACTATATATATAAATATATGCAAATTTCGTTGAAGACCATGGTATATTTCGCCTTGATCAATTTCCTTCGGCAACTTTCTATTCTTCTTACAGGCTCTTTTAGTCCATATTGTAGATGGAAGATAACTTGTCCTATATTCATATCTCTTTTCAATAAATGCCTTTGGTTAAAAAAAACAAACTTAAATTGCTGAGCTTTCGATCTATTCGATCATCTTCGGAGCGTCTTTAGGTATTCTTTCCTCCTTTACCGATGAAGTATGCTGGAGTCAGAATAAGGTTGAATGAAAAGAATTTAAATTTATTAAAAAGAACAGAGTTTACAGAATTGAGTATTTTACATATATAATTACATAGAAGCAAAATAATTTAGATTAATAGTGGTGAAAATACACAAAAAAGGAGAGTAGAGAAGGGAAAGTTGCCATCGGGAAGTAAGAAGAACGAAACTCCAGGAACTGTGGAGGTCATCGATCCTTTTTATTCTATTTACATAGTTATTATTATTATTTATTTTGTTATATCTTATTTCTTATTTATACATTTAAAATTATAATTTTTGAGTGATTTAATTATTATTACTTTATTTTATTTCACAATTTTAACGTTTAACACATTCTATTTATATTATTTCACATTACTAACGATATTTTATACACTTTATATTATCTTTTATTTTATATTTTGCCATATTCTATTTATATTATTTCACATTGGGAATTCATTTTCACTTCAATTTATTCACTTTATTTATTTCACTTTACTTATTCACTTTATTTTAATACCTATATTTCTTACACTATTATTTCTACATAATTTACGTTCATTTATTAGTCTATTTATGTTTTCAATTATTTTATTTATTCCTACATTTTCTAATATTTCACAATTTTAACGTTTAACACATTCTATTTATATTATTTCACATTAGTATTTTCACTTTCACTTTAATTTATTCCCATCGTTTGATTCACTTATCATATCTTCACTTTTCGTTTATTATTCACTTTTTTATCATTCACTTATTTGCCTATTTGCGAGGTCTTTTGTCCGTTCTTAATTACCTTGAAAACATTCAGGTTCAGTGAATGGATGCACGAGTCCGGTATGTAGAATGTGCCTTCCTCCAGTAGTCCTGATATTTCCTTTGGCGAGTAGGGTCCCTCGTGGGTCCATTTGAATTTGCCCATTCTTATACTTTCCGTGAGTTCTTCGATGTTTCCTTTCGGCGGTCTGTTTACTGGCAATCCGAAAACCTTGAGGGACACTTCTTCTGCGTTAAAGAAGTACCCCATCCACAGTATTTCCTTCTTTTCTGTGAGGAGAACTCCTGGGTACTTTAGGATTTCTTCGTCCTCGTCCTCTTCTTCTGTTGTTTGGTTTTCTTTTTCTTCGTCTTCTTCGGTTTTCTTTTCTTCTTTTTTCTCTGTTTTTTCTGCTTTGGGGACCTCTTCGGGTTTTCATTTTTTGCACTTTCTTCTCCTGTCGATTCCTCTTTTTCTGTCGTTTCCTTTTTCTTTTCTTCTTGCTGCTCTTTGGTGAATTGTATTTTTAGTATTTCCTTGGAGGCAGGGTTCGGCGGGAACCATAGCTTCTTTTTTACTCCATTCATTTGCAGAAGCTGATTTAGCTCGTCTGCAAACGTGCCGGGGCGAGCCAGGTTTGCCAGGTGGGCGAACATTATCATAGGCCATTATTTCAGTCCCTTTCTTTGGCATGACCAGTTTTGTCGCGGTTTCGGTGGTGTTCCTTGGTGTGGCTGCATCGAGGTAAGACTTTGCCCTTGCCTCCTTTTCCCTTTTCTGCATCTCTTTCTTTTCCTGAATCGTTTTTTTCCGGGTGGGGCATTTCATGGCCATGGATTTGTGTTCGCCACCGCAGTTGATGGATTTCGTTTTTTCGGCTCTGCATTCTTTTCAACCGTGTCCGAATCCGGCGCAGTTGGAACACACCATCTCCTTCTCGGGGCATTCTTTGGTTTGGTGCTGCTCAACCGTGTAACATTTAAAGCAGCTCTCGATGAAGATATATTCCTCAGTTTCAATTTGTTCGGGGGCTACCCTAAGGTAGAACCCTAACAATTTATCATTCTTTGACCGACGCGCAATATCAATATTCGAGAATACGACCTTAACTATATTGTTGGCCTTGCTGAATTTTTCTATTTTTGTTATATTGACCCATTTTTGTTTATCGGACAGCTCGGACTTGATTTCCTCACAGAAGTTATCCGTGAAGAAGGGGTTAAGCCGTCGTAGGAGGATGGTTCGTTGAACGAGGATCTCGTAGGGAATGATCACCTCCAGTCCAATTTTTTGAAGGTGTTATTTTGCCTCTTCTGAAACCAGCTTTTCCACATCCTGCATGTTATTTCAAATGTTCGCGTAACCTGAAGGCGTTTCGATGAGTCGAAGAATAGAGACGTTGAGCTTTCCTAAAATTGTATTCATGACCGTCGACCGATCCGGTTTGGTTGCCCCCCGTAAGGTACGGAGGGGGACCCGTCTAGTTTCTTGAGGGGCCGGCCCCATGGGGCCCCTTGATTAGTTCTCCTTTTCTTCTTCTTGAGCTCGACTTTTCCTCGATTAAGATTGATTGCTTGCTCTCGCGAACGTATTGGGTTGAGGAATAAGCTCTAGCAGTTTTATCAAATTTATTCACTACCATTAACAATTTTAGAAAAATTTCATTTTTAATTGATAACAATATGCAATTTAATCATTAATGTACTCTCCGTTGTTATTTACGACTTCTTTCCAACGTTCAACTAGTTTTTCGATGCCTCTGCAATAAAAATCTCTGGATTTTGACTCGAACTATTCGTCTAACCACCTTCTTAATTCCACATCAGTATGAACGAAACGCTGGCAAATTGTTGGATAACGATTGGAACAGATGGAAACTTCTGGAGCCAATTCTGGCGAATATGGAGGATGCGGCAAGATTTCCCAACTAAGCGTTTGGATGGCATCTTTTGTCATATTGGCAATGTGAGGACGAGCATTGTCGTGTTGCAGAAGGACTCCATAACGTCGATAAGGTCGCTTTTCACCAATAGCTTCGGCGAGTCAATGCATATGTTAAACGTAGAGTTCTGCATTGACAATCTCGTTGTTCGCAAGGAACTCATAGAGAATGATGCCTTCTCAATCCCACCACACACACAGCATCGTCTTTTGTGGATGAAGTCCTTGCTTTAATCGCGGAAGTGGTTTTTTATTGGTGCTAAGCCATTGTTTTCGATGGTTCATGTTGACATAAACACAGCACTTTTCGTCGCCAGTGATGATGCGGTGAAGAAATCTGTCCTTATATCCACGAGTAGCCTCGGGACGAGCAAGCAAACCTGCGGCAATCGTGGAGCGTTGAAGATTGTTGCTTTCGCTCAAAGCGTGTGGAACCCATGCACCGAGTTTTTGAACTTTCCCCATCGAATGAAGGTGATTCACTACAGTTTTCTGATCACACGCCCATTGTACAGCCAATTCTCTAGTCGATTGACGAGGATTTTCATGAAGAAGGTCGTTCAATCGATCTTCATCCAACTTAATGCGGCGACCAGAACGTTCTTCGTCATTAAGATTGAAATGACCGTTTTTGAAACGCGAAAAACACCATTGAGCTGTCCTTTCTGATAAAGCATTTTCTCCATACACAGTACAAATATCTCGACGAGCTTTGGCTGCGTTCGCATTGTTCCCATCTTGATTGAAAATGAATAACAACAAGTGTCGAAAATGCGCCTTTCTTTCAACTTGACATTCCTTTTTGAGGGTACAGAACAAAAATTAAATTAACACAACTTTTAAATAAACCGCAATGACTTATTACTCAACTTCAAGAAGTAGCCTAAGCAAAAGCCTAATAGTTTACGCTGTTAAAAGACGTAGCCTAACTTTTGCACATTTTGCTCTCATTATTTATTATTGTTTCTTAATATGTACACAAATCACGTCAACAAAACTTAAATCAACACAACATTAAAAAAACGCAAGAACTTATTCCTCAACCTAATAAATTAACTTGTCTGGCGGGAGACGTTCTCAGAACCTCCCCTAAACTTTTCATCCTTTGCCACGACCAGACATGATGAATTCGCACTATCAAAAGGTAAATTACTCTACCCCCTCCCCCCCAAAAAAACCACTCTGGTTTTTAGGGGATATTTATTCATCCTCGCTTAAGCGTAACGTCAAGGGAAACGAGCCAATCAGGTTAGTGGAATTTTTAATGCAACTTTAATGTTCGATTCCAGCTCGTAGCCTGGCTGTTGAAGACCGGCTTTTCTTCGTTTATTCACTCACGGGGAATCGATTGGACTAGCTCTCGTCATATTCATCTCACTACCTCGAATAATGAAGCAAAGAAAACGGAAAGGCGATAAAACTTCTAGGGTTGATATCAATTTGAAGGATCGCCCTGACATTTGAGGCAGACTCGACAGCCGCCTGACAGCAATCCCACATAAGACCCCTTCCCCTTCAATAAATGAGCCACAACTAAACGTAAAAATCCAGTAATGCCGGCGCTGCTACAAGACCGGTCACGAGACAAACACCTGCCGAGTGGACCAGGTCTGCTCCAAATGCAGCGTAATGGGTCACCATTACTCCAGATGCACTTCCCAAACCATAAAATGCCTAAATTGTAGTGGTGACCATATCGTTGTCAACCTAAAGTGTCCCCACCTCTCGAAGGTACGGGCAGACGCTGTCTCAGCAATACGGCGTCCAAGCATTAACAACACTCATTATGCTCCCTCCCCCTACCCCCCCCCCTCCGTTCACAATATCCCTCGCCGCCGCAACGGTGGCATTCTCAGCGCTAACATCTTCCCAAGTACCCCCCTTCCCAATCCCACCCTCATCACTACGCCGGTATACCATCCTACAATAACACAACCAAACACACACGAGACAACGACACCTCACACCACCAGCCACTGGTCACACCTGGCCGCTGTGCTTCCCATACTGGCAAAAGACTTATCATGGGAGGACCCCCGAATATATGCCAAATACCTCAAGGAGATGTTTGCCTCAAACGGGCTGGAGGTAATCTTCTCTGAACTACTAATCGCTATGCTCCAAGAAGATAACACAATAAAACAAACACTCCCACCCACACCAACAGTCATATACACATCTCACTAATCACTCACAGATCTCACCACCACTCGCCCTCCTCTCCTACACAACCCCCCCCCCACTGTCTTAACTCCGCCTTCAATCCCGATCACCTCTGCTCATCCCACCCCACCCCGTTTTATCTCCCACTTTTTGCCTCGGCCGACCCCATCTCCGTTCAACCTTCCCATGCCCCTACCACTTCGGCCTGTTCCACTCACGAGATCCTACCCACTACTTCTGTCCCTTCCTCCTCCGCATCCTCTACTATCCCCATACACTCTGACTCCTCCACCGTCGATCCCCCTCCGCCTACCCACACTCCTACTATTTCTAAGCCCTCCTGGCCTGCAAAAAAACATATCAAACCCTACACCTCCTTCCACTCCTACTGAAACACCTTCCTCTCACAAACAACCTGCTCCCAAGAATCACTACTTCAAACCTACTCCCTCTACCTCTTCGGCCAAACCCCCCTCCACCAATGCTCAACCTATGAAAAAACAAAGAGAAACATATCCCAAATCTACAACTAGTCCCATCGCCACACCTACAACTGTCCTCTTCTCCTCCAACACATTCACCACCCCAACCTCTACCCCCACTTATTCCGCTGCCTCATTCATCGGCACCCTCTTTCCACCCATGCCACGAGTACCACTGAAACACAACGCCCCTATCCCGGCCCTCTCTCTACAAGAGCAAGCAAAGAAAAGGGCAGACGCGCACTGCCTGCTGCGCCATAGACCATAATTCTAAGTGTGGTGCAGATAAACGTACACAGTTGGCACGGCATTCGTCATGCAGTAGCCAACTGGGTAATAAACACACCAAGACAAGACATAATACTGCTAAACTACACCAGTCTACACCCACCAAACAACAGACTCTGAATTTCAGGCTACCACACACACCTGACACCTCGAGCGCCACAGCTTGGCTCAGCCATCCTGGCCAAGCGGTCTATATTACACTGCCGCATAAACACACGATATGACTTTTTCCTAGCCTGTAATATACAAACGAGTTCTGGCCCCATTATTGTGGCCACTCATTACAGACCTCCACGATTACAACTAAACATAGACGCCCCACTCCAGCAACTTCCTAACTACAACCTACGACTATTCTTTGTGGGAGACCTGAACGCACACCATCTCACACTACTATCCAACACCACAAACGATACAGGAAGGTACCTGGTCGGTGCCTTGCAGCGATATCGATGCGAGCACATCGGCCCGGCTTTCCCCACATTCTTTGCTACCCGCGGGGGCACCCTGTTTCCTGATGTGGTCCTACGCAACGACCATGCTACACGCTTCTACACCCACATTGCACCAGGCCCCCAAGTTCTATCCGATCACATCTCAGTATGCGTGATGATATCGTCATCACCCATACTCATACCCGCATCCCCGATTTCGACTACAAAAAAACGAAATGAGCGGAGTACAGAAGAGACATAGAAGACAACACAACCTTAACATAAACAACACTAACTCTAGCAACATAGACTTACACTGGACTACACTAATGGACACAATAAAAACTGTACGGGAGAGATACACACCACAAAAAACATACACACCCATTAAACATTTCACACTCTCCATACGCCCTCATCATCAACAAACAAACCCACACTGACACTAACGACATCTTAGATGCCTTCAGGTCGCATCGGGACACAGTCCATACACACAACCCTCTAAGGCCACACGCTCAAGAGCACTTCCAAGAAGTACGGGAGTGGTGCAGACTCCACTACGAGGAGCTTGCACCCGCTGCTCTTGTGCAACTGGAGGCGCTCAACAACACAACCATACTCACCACTCCAATCACCGTCGAGGAAACCAAACACTACATTAAATCAACACCGAAACACGCCCTCGGCCCCTCCAGCCTTCCAACCCCCCCAATACACCACCTCCCCGAAACAATCTACCTCTTCAACGCTTCACTAGCCTTTGGTCACTTCCCACATGCATTTAAAACTTCACATAACATCCTACTCCACAAGAGAACAAAGACCCTTCTCACCTAAACAACTACAAACCTATTGCTCTACTAGAGCACTTAGGAAAAACACTCGAGCGTATGATAAACAGCCGCCTGCGTAGCTTCCTCGAAGATACGGGCTGGTTCTCCCCTCACCAATATGGCTTCAAGAGGGGTGATACCACTCAGACGGTTGTGATCATCGTTAACGATATCATCCAAAGATCACGCCAGACATGAGAAAAGGCACTTTCTATCTGTAAGGATGTGGAGAAGGCCTTCGACAAACTGTGGCACGAGGTACTCCGTTGGAAACTCGCTAACAACACAGAGCTTCCTCTCTGCACTAGAAGATATATCTCCCATTATCTCACAGACCGGAGGTTCCTTATCAAGTACAACATCACGCCCATTCACGCCACGCGCAGGAGTGCCTCAGGGCAGGGTCCTTGCGCCAACACTTTACGGCGTGTACACGAACGACACTCCACGACCACCAAACGACTACAGACGCAAATACACACTATTCTGCGCCGACGACGAGACAATACTCGTCTGCGGACGTGGACCTGACTTGATCGCACGTGACGCACAACGGATACTGGACAAATCCTCAGAAGACACAGAGGACACTCTTCGACGCAAGCGATCACTACATGCACAACCTAGAAATATATTATCACAAACCAGACATTGACCACCCAACCCAAGGAGACTCACGTACACACCCAACACGAAAATCCTAGGGGCTACTTTCGACAAGCGCCTAAGATTCCACACACGCCAGACCATTAAACAGCCAATGGTTAAAAACACAAACAAGAAGCTGCGCAGACTTTACCCTGCCAGCAAAAAACTCCAATTACACTGATACAAGACCCTTGTTAGACCTTTATTAACCTACGCACCAATTACACATCTAGCAGCGTGTCACACAAGACAGATGGAAGCGCAGCGTATCCAGAGCTCTGCTCTGAAGCGCGCCTGTCGCTTCCCGATGTACACTAGAATGGCCACTCAACACCAAAAAAAAACAGGCTTGCTCCGTTAAACGGCTCCACTTACACACGACTCACCAGATAGCTGGGGAAACTCGAAAGGGACCCCATATACACACACATACACAGGCACAATGTTGCGAGGGCACCGAGATACCCCGCAGCAAGAGACTACCACGCACCCATACCCAAACAACATGACAGGACATAAACCAATGGTAGTAGAATGAAGTCAGTCATACCCGACAGCTATCTATTCGATCGACATATCAATCGCGGAACACACAGAGACACCAACGGTCACACTAACATCACGCAGCGGAAATCCAAAGTACTTTCGCGCCAAAAAATGGCCGCCGGCCTGCCATCCTATCGGCCCTAGTCACGTGCCCCTTGAGACACATGCATACACAACACTCCGCACCGGTGTATAGCCACCGGGCTTTTTACCTCCTCCTATCCCCTCTTGAGTTAATTTCCGAACCGTTCCTCTTCGACTAAAAATATCTCCTGCTGCTACACAGGAGTCCCTCATCCTCTGCTTTCTATACAAAGATTCAATTAGTCTATTAAGATGGCTTCTAAGATGTTCAGCTTAGCTTTATTTCCCTCTTTTCTTTTAATTGTGGTGTTTTCAACTAGAATATCTCTAGTTAGGTTGATGTTATGTGCGTTCTCCATATGATTTTTAGGTCTTCCGCTTTGTATATGCATGGTTAAACAGCTCGAAAGGGTGGTGGTTGCCATGCCAATAAAGCTTGCAGTCTTCATTGGGGCAGATAAACTCGTAAACTATATTGGTTGACTTTAGATTCGAGGAGTTTTGGCAGCTGTTTTTTTTTCTCATAAGGAGATTGTTAGCTTTAGTCGTTTTATAGTATATAATAAGTTGAATTTGTCCATTTGATGTCACGGTTAACAATTTCCTTGACATTCTTTTCGTTTATTTTGTAGGCCGATGACATCTGATTTCTGTAATACAGTCTGATGTTTTTTACTTCTTCCTGATTCTTTTTCGTTTTAGGTAAACATGTAGATTATCGGCTCGGCCTGAAAAAATTTTTTTGTGTAAATATTATCGTTCACCCGTGTTTGAATTTTCGTGCGCGTTATCGTTCACCCGTGTTTGAATATTCATGCGCGTTTGAGTTTTGTTCGAATGCTAGGTGCCGCCATTTTTTTTTTTTTTTGAAATCTCGAAATTAAACCCACCGAAAATGCTGTTAACGTAGGCCATTTTAGTTACCAAATTGCCCGAAAATAACCAAACGAAACACTTTGTTTCCCGTATTTAAATGCTGTGGTTATACTTCCGAAATAGCGAAGAGGAAAGCCTATTTATTTTGCGCGTCTGCACCCTATTCGAAATCTAGCTGACTTGAATCACATTTTATTTTCGATCATCTAAATTCGAAGTTAGGGTTCCCATCTAATGCTTGGCCACAAATGTCGCATTCACTTTTAATTCGCACTAAATTATACACATCCAAAAAGGTGTTTAATTTATCTTTATCATAAACTAGGGTTAATAATTCCGCAATAGCCGACGGACAAAATTCACGATTCGATGATTATATTCAAACTGCGTAAAAGGGGAATATTTGACACCCAAACTGCTAAAAAACAAGTAGTTCCTTGAAATGATCTAGCCAATTACATTTAAATGTATAAAAGAAGGTAACAAAAATAGTAAAATGGGGAAAAATATATTGAAAAATAAAAATGGCTCCGAATGAGGATAATAAAAAGCTATTTAGTAGGAAAGAAAAATTTATATCAAGCATTTCTGACGTCATACCCCCCCCACCCCTATTATAATTCGCAAAACGATTACAGACGCTGACATGATGTAGTTAAAGCATTCACCTCTGTAAACGGCAGAACATTATAACAATTAGGATTATATACTGGGGGGCTGTGCCCCCCAGACCCCCAAAATTTAATGAAACTCAGGATCATCGTAGTGTGCCCCCCCCTTGTGCTTACCCCTACACGAGCCGTCCCCATAAAAATGAAATCGAGCATTTCTGACGTCATACCCCCCACCCCCTATTATAATTTGCAAAACGATTAAAGACGGTGACATGATGTAGTTAAAGCATTCACCTCTGTAAACGTCCGGACATTATAACAATTAGGATTATATACTGGGGGGCTGTGCCCCCCCAGACCCCCCCCAATTTAATGAAACTCACGATCATCTTTTAGTGTGGTCTCCCCCTTGTGCTTACCCCTACACGAGCCGTCCCCTTAAATGTACTCCAAAAACTTGAAACATTTTAGAACACGGACGAAAAAATTACGGTTTATCGGCCGGGATCGGCCGGGCCGATAATCTACATATTTACCTCGTTTTATCCGTATCTTTGAATTACATACTTAAAAATGATTAGAGTTTTTTTAAATCATGCTGTTCGGGAAACCGTTGTTCTATGTAAGGGGGGTTCTTGGAGGTCATCCCTAATTATGGGGAACCTTGAAGGTACTCGTGAGGACAACCCAAGAGACTTGAAAGGGGGACGCTGGTTGCCAATAAAATAATGGCGATAGATTACCGAGTTATCGCGTAATCTTTTAGCAAGGACTCTGGTTGACACAGATTACCCAGTTGGTTTGCGTTGCCCTTCCTTATTTCCCACGAGAGTGATTTGTCGATTGCTATGGGGTGCCCTAAGCCGAGGGGCAGTCTTATTCTAGCGACGGTCAAATAGCCCGGAGGATGGGGATAGACCACATCAGGGTAGAACACTGGTATTTCCGGAGTTATGTAATCGCGAGGAATTGCGTTTAACAAGGAGAATGTGTAATGGCTGTTTTCCCGATTAATAAGGCCTTGAATTAGGAAGATTGAGGAACGTCAGGATATTGAAGTCACCAAAGCAAAAATAGAATTATTATTGAACTAGATCTTATTGCACTTTACAAAAGTTCTTTAATTAAATTTTAAGTTCTAAGTTATGACATAAATTAAGTTCGAGGTCAAGTGCGGGCAAGGTCTAAATGAGGCAGGACAAATAGAGCCTTTAAGAGTTACACCTTAATGTCTGAGTTATGTGCACGACTATATACAAAGATGAATTACACGAATCCGAGAGATCGGACTGAACGACATATAATGCGATATATTGATATATAAAACAGTAATCTAAATTCTCATCCTTTTTGTTCTGGCTTCACACAGTTATATATTCAATTTAAGCCACGCCCTACAAGTTCCTCGTCCAACTAAGCCACACCTCCCTCTGATGTGCTGGCATGTTGATTTGCCGGTATTAACATAACTCGATTTTTGATTGGTTACTGCCGAACATATTGATAAGGAAGGCACTCCGACTATTGGGTAAAATTCTCTGTGGGCGGTGGCATGTTTACATAGAGACAGCTTCCTGACCTGGCTTTTATTTGTTTAACTGTGATAGCTATCCGGTTTATTCTGGATTCTGCCTTGATTATAATGTTTGCCTAAGATTGCCTGGACCAACTCTAACAGAGATAACTGTGTTCCGTTTACTACCGTGTGACATTCTCGTAAACGGCGCTAACTTTACTTTTCTCTCTGTGTGTACTTTATGTGTGTAGTGACTCTCACGTGTGTCCTATTTTGGACGTACACGCCGGTCGCTACAGTTCACGAGTGTTTGTGTTACGCGCGAGATCTCTTGATGGAAAGGTTCCCACGTAGAGCAGCCTTAGAATGCTCGGCGGATGTATGAGCCGATTACACTTTTTGTACGATTCAGGACATTCATTATCTGCGTTGAGGCATTTTCCCATGTCTGTTGATTGAAAAACAACTCCAAATGTAGGAAATTCTCAATACAGATGTATGAATCAACTGTTAGAAACAGTGAGGCTCTGCTATTGGCCTACGTAAGATTTATCAATAGTGAGGAATTTGTTGAGGAGCTTCTGTTTTGTGAATCAATGGAAAGTACCACTCCCGTAATTGATATATAGTGCATGTAAGCTTAAAAAATATTTAGATAAACACCAAATATCAATGGACAACATTACATCATGTACAGCAGATGGTTCTCCAGTTATGATGGGCAAGAAAATTGGCGGCTGTTTAAAATTAAGCAAGGATGACAATTCAGAAATGCTGCTTGTGCATTGTGTTATTCACCGACAAAATTTACTGGCTAAAACAATGTCACCTGCTATACATGACATCATAAAATCAGTAGTAAAGTCAGTCAACCACATAAAAACCAATGCTAAATGTGAACGTCTCTTCAACCAATTTTAATGATTATATGAATGTATATCATGTAAGATTGTTGCTTCACACTGAGGTAAGGTCGTTATCTAAGGGTAATTACTTGAAAAGATTCATGGAATTGTTCGATATTCTTAGCGATTATTTACCTGACAAACTTGAAATGAATCTCCTTGTAAGTATTGATGGTAAAGCATATCTCAGCTATTTAGTAGATATTTTTGAAAAAATGAATTTATCAAATATGTAAACAACTGTGGGTGTTGAACCAAGTATAACATTCAAATGGAAATTTGAACATGTCACACATTGAACCTTTAAATGAGAAGATAAGACTTCCCGGGTGTAGGTTGGATTTAAGAAAATATTTTTTCACAAATAGAGTGGTAGACTTCTGGAACAAGTTGCCGCGGAGGGTGGTAGGTGGTCCAAGTCTAAATGTATTTGGGATTGGGTTGGATGAGTTTATGGGAAGGGAAGGTTGTGATGGTTCCTAAGTTTTGTATATATTAATATTGTTTGTATATATCTATAGCTGCATGATTTGGTTCTTGACAAGCCTTGATTGGTGGTACCCTTGTTTCTGGATGCAATCCTCTGGATGTAGTTTTCCTGGGAGTTTGGGTGCCTTAAAGGGAAGGCCGTTTGACTCGGATGACCTGTGATGAGCCCTTGTGGCTTTTGTCATCTGTTGTATTGTATTGTGGGGGACTTTGATTTTGTCTTCCCCTGGTGATGGTGCTTTTTGTGGGTGGGTTTTGACGGAGGCGGATGACCTTTGATAGGCCCTTGTGGCTTTTGTCATCCGTGTAATTATGTTATGTTATGTATCATTCTCTTTTGTAAATAGGAAGATGGACTTCCTGGTATGTATTATTCTCTTTTGTAAATGGGAAGATGGATTTACCGATATAAGAACATAAGAAAAGAAGGAGACTGCAAAAGACCATTCATGGCCTACACTTGGCAGCTCCTGTTCCAGTCAACACACAAAAGATTTCTTACCAGAGAAAGGTCATCAACATTGTCACCCTTTACAGGAGTTCGTCAGATCTAATCTACAATATACATAAAATGCATCCAGAGGATTATGTCCATTCATGCAACCGCAAAATATAATCTCCCCACTCCTTAGAAAAAATTATACATAAAAAAAAGTCAGTCCCATCTAGCAGCTTCATCCATATATTTATCTAATCTATTCTTAAAACTACCCAGAGCGGAGGCTTCTATCACATGTCTAGTGAGCCTATTCCATTCATCTACCACACGATTTGTAAACCAAATTCCTCCCAATCTCCTTCCTAAACCTATACTTATCAAGCTTAAACCCATTGCTACGTGTCCTGTCATGTTCACTAAGTATAAGAACCTTACCCAGATCCCCTTTATTATATCCTTTTACCCATTTGAAGACTTCAATCAATTTCCCTCTGACTCTTCTCCTTTCCAATGTATGTAGATTTAGTTTTCTGATCCTTTCACCATAAGGTAAGTTCCTTAGCCCACCAATCATCTTTGTCATCCTTCTCTGCACAGACTCAAGCAAATCAATATCCTTCCTATAATATGGTGACCAAAATTGTACTGCATAGTCTAGATGAGGCCTAACTAGCGCCAGATACAGTTTTAGAATGACTTCAGCACTCTTATTGCTTACACTCCTAATGAATCCCAATATCCTATTAGCTTTATTCTTAGCATTTAGGCATTGCTTTCTAGGACGAAGGTCTGAACTTACCAAAATACCCAAGTCCCTCTCACAATCGGTCCTCCCTAAAATTCTCCCATTTAATTTATAACTATTCAATGGATTATTTCTACCTATACTAAGTACACTACATTTGTCTATGTTAAACTTCATTTGCCATTTCTCGGCCCAATTGGACAGAATGGTCAATTCCTCCTGCATTACAACAGTATCAGAATCAGCCCTAATGGCCCTACCTAGCTTAGTATCATCAGCATATTTACTCAGGTCACTACTTATACCTATGTCAAGATCATTAATATAAATTAAGAATATCAAGGGACCCAAAACAGATCCTTGCGGAACTCCACTGCTAACACCCCCCCACTCAGATTTAACTCCATCTATACTAACTGTTTGCTCTCTGTCACCAAGCCATGACTGAATCCACCTAAATATACTGCCATCGATCCTGTGTGCTTTAACTTTGCTCAGAAGCCGTAAGTGTGGCACTCGATCAAAAGCCTTACTAACGTCCAAGCATAAAATATCATAGTTTTCATCATTATCTGCTGCTTCATACACCTTACTATAAAAAGACAGCAAATTAATCAGACAGGATTTACCCTTACTAAAGCCATGCTGTGATTCTTTTATCAACTTATGCTTATCCAAGTGATCTCTAATATTCCTTGCTATAATAGATTCCATCATTTTCCCTACCACTGATGTCAAACTTACTGGTCTGTAATTAGACATATTTGTTTTATCCCCTTTCTTAAATATAGGTATCACATTGGCTTTCTTCCATGCCACTGGCACAATGCCACTCTCCAATGATTTTCTAAAGATGCATGCTAGGGGCTCACTTAACACATCCTTACATTCTTTCAAAATTCTAGGAAAGACCTCATCAGGACCGGGTGCTTTACTACTTTTGATTTTATCAATTTCCTTTGTCACTATCTCCTTTGTGATCAAGATATCCTTTAATTTCTCTTCATCATTACCCCGAAAGATCATTGACACCTAGGGTATATTTAGAGTATCCTCCTGTGTAAATACTGAGAGAAAAAAGTCATTTAGCATTCCAGCCATTGAGTCTCTATCACTCACTAATTCTCCATTGGAATCTATAAGTGGGCCTATTTTATCTCTAACCTTAGTTTTGTATAATTGATAAAAACTTTTAGGATCTTCCTTTGCCCTATTTGCCACTTTAATTTCATAATTTCTCCTTGTTACTCTAAATAACTTTTTAACATCTCTTGCTAGTTCATTATATCTCTGCCTTAAGTGATCCTCTCCATTTTTTATTTTCCTATAAATGCCCTTTTTAATGCCAATATAATGCTTAATTTTATCTGTCATCCATTTTGGGTCATTATTTTTAGTCCTAATCTCCTTATATGGATTGTTAATCATCTGACCTGTAATTAATTGCTCAATTATTCTTTCATACTCCTCTTCAATTGTAATCTCTTCCTCTTGGTGATTATTGTCTCCACTAACTGATATCATTGAATCTATTCCTGATTTGATTTCATTGCCTGGTTTCTGTACAACAGCCTCCAGGTAAGTCCTTAGCCCATTATTATTTGCTCTTCTAAAGTCAGGAATTTTAACATTGTTCATGCTACTATCAATACCATTCCATTTCATCTTGATTCTAATTTCACAATGGTCACTATTACCCAAATTTCCTCCAATCTCAGTATCCTTAATAACTTCTTTCCTATTTGTCAGAACTAAATCCAGTATATTATTACCTCTAGTGGGTTCGGTAATAATCTGCCTCAGAAAATTATCTTGGACAACATTCAAAAATTCCTCAGCCTCCTGATCACCCACAAGAGCTTCCCAGTCTATATTTCTGTAATTAAAATCTCCCATTATACACAGAAGCTTACTTCTACATGCCCGTTCTATCTCCTGCCAAAGAAGATTTGAAGCTTCCTTACTAAGATTTGGTGGTCTGTATAATAATCCTATGACAAGCTTGTTTTTACCTTCCTTTACATTTAGCCATAATGACTCTGTGTTATCATCTAATTTAATTGTACTGTTTACACAACACTGGAGATTATCTTTAATATAAATAATAACCCCTCCTCCTCTCTTCCTATTCCTATCTGTATGGAACATGTTAAAGCCCTCAATCTCAACCTCAGGTTTAAAGTGATTACCTGCCAAATCAAGCCATGACTCTGTTATTGCAATTTTATCAAAATTCTCTTCACTCGCTAACGTTCTTAAGAGATCTATCTTATTCCTTATACTCCGACCATTTGTGTAGTATATTTTAAAGTTTTTTTTATTATTCCCAGCTTCATTGCATCGTACTTTTTTATTCCTAGTTATCTGCTCATTCACTTGTGCATTAGTCCCCCTATAACGCATCAGTATGCCCTCCCCCCTAGCTATTCCTCTATCTATGCATCCCTTCCATTTCCTACACCTGCCCGACTAAGATGGAGCCCATCCATCGCATACAACCTCCTATTCCCATAAAACCCACCCCAGACATCTACAAACACCAATCCTAACTCCTCACACAGTCCTTTCACAAATTCATTCAAACCAATTGCACGCGACAACCATTCTACCCCCACATCCAATCTCGGAAGCACACCAGAAACAACACCTTTTACCCTGCTTTTACTCATCCTTTCAACTAACGTTTTATACTGCTCACGTAACTCACATGTACCCACCTTCTTTACATCATTCACTCCCACATGTGTAATCACAACTGCATCCCTCTCACACCCAGAAACCAGCCTATCATACCTCTCACAAACATCACTTACACCAGCACCCGGCAGACAAACTCTCATTCCCTTCCACTTGCTATCACTCAACTTCCTATCTAAATACCTAATCTGAGAGTCACCCATCACTAGCACCTCAGTCATTCTCCTATTCTGTCTTGGCCTAACATTACCCTCCCTCCTGCTCTCAGTCACACTACCACCCATCCTGCTTTCATCCACAATCACACCAGGCAAATCACTTTCACACTCTTCCTTTCTCAGGACATTGAATCTGTTAGTCAACCTAACAGGTTCTATGTCCTTCCTTTTCAAACACCTAATCTGTTCTAACTTATCTATCCTATCCATTTTCACCCACCATTCATCATCACTCACAACTTCCACACTGTTCCCAGTCCTAGCCCTATCTTCCACCCTCTTAGCACTATTCTCACCCTTCAACCGCACACTTGCATCTCTTCTCACCTCAAACACCAAATCATTCAACCTCTTACATTCCCCACTCAACCTCCTAACCTCCCCTTCCAGAAAACTCACATGGCATTCAGTTACATTCACTCTCCTTTCAACTCCACATGCATCACACACCACATACACACTACTTGAGTATTTCTACTTCGATTTTGTCCCAGGTCTTTCTCCCTTGCCTCTGGAGTTCCATATTTAATAGCTTCAGCCCTGCTCTTGCGTGCAGTTCTGTTTGCCGAATATGGTCCATCCTGTGCGTTCCAGCTATTAGCAGAGCTGCTTTGTTCTGCACTCTCTGCATTTGCCTGAAAGAGATAGAACTCACGGCCTGCATGACTACTGCCGGGTACACCAATGTTGAGCATACCAGAGCAGTATACAGCTTTTTGAGGTTATTTGAGCAGAGGCTTTTAAACCTATATAATTTTCCAAGCTCTCTCATGGCTAGGGAGATTCTGTTTTTAATGTGTGCCTTATACCCGGTTGAAGTGACCTAAGATTTTACCATGACTTTACTATGATGTCAATTTTCCCACAGTTTACTGGTAGAATTTGGAACTTTCAGCAGTTGGTTTTAATCTTCCACTTTCTTTCGTATCGATTGATACTTTCGATTTCGGTAGCTGTCTCCCTTGCTTGAACTTCAGCATTCTTATAAGTATTGGGCATGATTTGAGTGATTCATCTGCAAACTTCAGATAGAGTCGGTTGACGGATTTTAGATGGTGTTGACGTATCTGATTAGCTCCGCATAACTAATATTTCATTAACTAAATCTTTCTATATATATTTGTAGTAATTAAGGTTTGCTGCAATTATTTATAATTGGGAGCTTATACAGGCCTACTGATTTCCGGTAGGTCTTTTGAAATGGAGGATGACCCTGATGGGTCATCCACCACCAAACCTTGATTAATAACCCCAATCCACTTGTTTATGATGAGACAAGCAATCCAAATTTTCTTACTAATTCAAATACATCCTCTACCGACCCCCTCAAAATTAGTAATCATCAAAATAATGCAAACGATACACATATTTACAACTTTCTCTTAATTGCTTTGCTTAAAATACTTGGGACAGAAGGAATTCGAAGAAGCATTAGTTGAAGCAAAACAAATTCAACAAGAAGCTATACACTCTCAATCTGCTGATACAACGCTTAATAATAAAACCCAACTAATATTAGGGGAAAAAGGAAATAAAAATCAGGAAATACACACTGAAGCTGATAATCAGGGCAAAACTGTCAGGCAAGAGACAAGTATTCCAAAACCTAAAGAAAATAACTAAACATCACTATATCTCATAAAAATGTAGCTCCAGATAAAAGTAGACAAAAACCTCCCATTGTTGAAACAAATGATGCAGTTAATCTCAAAGGTAAAAATAAAACCCCCCAAATTCTGAACCTGAAAAAAATAAAAGAAACGGCAAAACTAATAATCCAAACCTAATCAAATCAAATAAAAGATCCGTTTGTAGTGCACCTGAACCTATAAATAAAAAAGCCAAGTAAAATGGATAATAAAACAAACAAGATAAAAATTTTGCAATGGAATTGCCAGAGCTTATTTTCTCATCTATCGGAATTCAAAGTTTACTTATATGCTAACAAACCCCACTTGTGTTGTATATGCGAAACACGATTGGCATCAAATCATATGTTAATTTTATTAACTATGCAATTTTTAGAAGGGGTGGAGGTATAATGATCTTAATTCGCAAAGACATTAACTATAAAATAATAAATCTAAATGACTATATTAACAAAGCCCTTGAAGCTCAGGCTATCAGAATTTATTTAAAAAATAATAATGCTGTAGATATACTTAATTTATATAATCCCCATGCAAACAATTTTATTGAACAAGAACTAGAATTCTATACATCTCAACTAGGTAATAAATTAATTATTTGTGGTGATCTAAATCAAAGACACTCCACCCCGTGCATGGGATAATCATCTCAAGCATGAACCTCTGCAACAAGCAACCGCTTTCAATAATTATATTGCCCAATCAGATCTAACTATAGCAACTCCTCTAGGTCTTAAAACAAGATATGACCTAAGAAATAACTTACTCAACTATTGACCTTACTTTAGTATCAGCAATTCTTTCGGATAAAACTGAAATAAACTTGGGTAGAGATCTCAGCTCAGATCATATCCCAATCCTTATCCATTTATCTAAACTAATAACTGTATCTAACATAGGAAAAAGACCAGATTGGAAGATAAAAAATAACAAATGGTCAGAATGGATAACTAATTTTACTCCAATTCAAGCTGACATATCTCAAAATCCACTTGAAGAATTAGATGAAATAATAGAAAATATAATAGAAGCCAGCAAATTAACTTTCAAACTTAGTATTAAATCTAAAAGCACTAAATATAACAAACCATGGTGGACAGAAGAATGCAGCAAACAGGTGGCTCTGAGGCGGAAGGCTAAACGTACTAATGAAAGAAACTTCACTCCACAGAACACCATAGCCTTTAATAGACAAAAAGCTATAGCACAAAGGACAATTACAACAGCCAAAAAAATATCTTTACAAAAATTTATATCTAATATAAACTTTAGAACCCCAATTCAAGATATCTGGTTCTTTTTTAAAAAGTTCAGAGGCACTTATAGAGAACAAACATTTCCTCTTATTCAAAATGGTAATCCAGTGCTAGGGGAAAAAGAAAAGGCAAATATTTTGGGACAAAATTTTGAAGATATCCTTAAAGATGGAGATCCAGTTATTTTAAATGAACAACAAAATAAACTGATCAGTGATGCTACAAAAGACTTATCAGAAGATTTTAACAAGAAATTCACTTGGGAAGAATACATTGATAGCTTAATCAGCATCTCAGAAAAAGGAGGTAAAGCCATGGGATCTGACTTAACATAACATAATTTCACGGATGACAAAAGCCACAAGGGCCTATCAAAGGTCATCCGCATCCGTCAAAACCCACCCACAAAAAGCACCATCACCAGGGGAAGACAAAATCAAAGTCCCCCACAATATAATATAACACATGACAAAAGCCACAAGGGCTCATCATAGGTCATCCAAGTCAAACGGCCTCTTTTTTAAGGCACCCAAACTCCCAGGAAAACTACATCCAGAGGATTGCGTCCACAAACAAGGGTATCACCAATCAAGGCTTATCAAGAACTAAATCATGCAGATATAGATATATACAAACAATATTAATATATACAAAACTTAGGAACCATCACAACCTTCCCTCCCCATAAACTCATCCAACCTACTCTTAAATACATTTAAATTTGGACTACCTACTACCCTCCACAGCAATTTGTTCCAGAAGTCTACCACTCTATTGGTGAAAAAATATTTTCTTAGATCCAACCTACACCCTTGCTTTTTGATTTTCAAGGGGTGACCTCTAGTCCGATTTCCACCATCTAACTCAAAAAACTTGCTAACATCCAATTTATCTATCCCAGAAAATTTTTTAAACAGCTCAATCATATCCCCTCTCACACACCTCCTTTCGAACGAGAACATATTTAATACCCTCAGTCTATCTATATATTCAAGGTGCCTCAGGGAAGGAATAATCTTTGTTGCCCTCCGTTGCACTGACTCGAGAAGGTTAATATCATGTCTAAAATGTGGGGACCATGCCTATATACAGTACTCTAGATGTGGCCTAACATAAGAGTTATAGAGTTTAAGAATAACCTCCTTACTTTTGTAACTGACATTTCTCTTAATGAAACCCAGCACTCTATTTGCCCTATTTCTTGCTTCAATACACTGCTTAGAAAACCTTAATGACTTATCTATTACTACTCCTAGATCTTTCTCATCCGCTAATGAGCTCAGCCAATGCCCATCCATTTCATAGTTAAATTCTCTATTATCTTTTCCCATGTTAATAACTTTGCACTTATCAAGGTTGAAAGTCATTTGCCACTTATGTGCCCAGGATAACAATTTATTTAAATCCCCCTGCACTTTAAAATTATCATCAATATCTCTAACTACAGCTGCTAATTTGGTATCAACCGCAAAAATTGACACTTTATTATTAACTGCCTCCCCAAGATCGTTTATATAGATGACAAATAATAATGGACCGAGAACTGATCCCTGAGGAATCCCACTGATAACATCCCTCCACTCTGACTTTACACCATTTAGCACTACCCTTTGCTTCCTGTCTTTCAGCCACTCAGCTATCCAATTTAAAACACCCCCACATATCCCAATCATTTTTAATTTATGAACTAGTCTCCTATGTGGTACCTTATCAAATGCTTTACTAAAATCTAAGTAAATTATATCTACATTCTCTCCCTTATCTACTTGATCTGTTACAAACTCAAGAAAGTCTAGTAAATTAGTCAAACATGATCTACCTGATCTTAAACCCATGCTGAGCATCACTGATTAACCCCTCCCTCTCTAGATGTTGGCAAATCCCTTTTTTAACTATTTTCTCAAGAATTTTACAGACTACAGGAGTTAGGCTAACCGGTCTAAAGTTATTTGGATCCTCTTTACTACCCTTCTTGAAAATACAACTTCTCCAGAGCAATGGAGATACTTTCTACCCCTTCTTTAAGTATCCTAGAATGAATATTATCAGGGCCCGGAGGCCTTGGTAGCATCTAACTCACCTATTAGTCCTTTATCTTCCTCCAATCCACACTAATGGTAGTAAACACCTCTTTCCCTGACCCATGAGTACTATACATAAGACTATTTAGTTTCTCCTTTGTAAATACTGATGCAAAATGATTATTTAGTACCTCAACTATTTCCTCATCAGTTTCTCTCACCACCCCTTCATATTTGATAGGTCCTATTTTAACTCTGCCAGACTTGTTATTAATTTTATAGTAACTAAAGAACTTTCTAGGATCTTTGTTGCTATCATGAGCTAATTTAATTTCTGACACCCTTTTGTTCTTCTTTATAATCTTATTTAACTCATTCCTAGCCATTCTATAATCACTTAAATTTTGAATATTATTTTCTACCTGTAATTTTTTATATGCCCTTTTCTTCTCTGAAATTCTTCTAACTATCTCCTGATTCCACCATAATGGTTTCCTACTTTTGTTCCTAATGGCCTTCATTGGGATACATTGCTCTTGGACTACATTTATTATATGCTTGAAAGTATCCCACATTCATAAGCATTTTTACCTCTGAATTCTATATCCCAGTCTACAAAATTCAGCAAGCTTCGGAGTTTTACATAATCTCCCTTATGAAAATTTGTAACTTTTACAGCATTCTCGGTTATTTTACCCTTCTTAATTCCCAATGCTTTCCCAACAGTCAATTCTTGAACTAAATGATCACTGTTAGAAAGTACTAAATCTAATATATTGTCCCCCCTCGTTGGCTCATTAACAAATTGATTCAAAAAATTATCCTCAAAGCATTCTATGTACCTGCCACTTGTTCTATCCCTACCTATCATATTTTTCCAGTCCACAGAGTTTAAGTTGAAGTCCCCAATAATAACTGCATCTGTTTCACATTCCTTACTTATTTTCCTTATCACTAGTTCATCTATATCATCAGTCTGCCCAGGTGGTCTGTAAAAAGCTCCCAAATGCACCATTCTATTTTTACTGAACCTAATATCTATCCAAAGTGACTCGACTCCATTCTGCTTTAAAAAGAAAATCTTAAAAATATTTAATAGCTGCTGGTCACTAAGTAAATTCCCATCCACATGGAAAGAAACATTATTGATACCCATAAAAAAACCTGAATCAAGATCCTGCAAATCCAGGATCATATAGACTAATTTCCTTACTCTCTATTTTGGGAAAATGCTTTGAGAAAATGATTTACAATAGACTTTATTGGTTTCTTGAAAAAAATAACATAATAAAATCCTTCCAATGTGGTTTCCGTAAGAAACACAGTTCAATTGATCAACTAGTGAAATTATAAAATTTTATTAGGATAAATGTAAAACAAAAAAAGCATGTTATAGCACTATTCCTCGATATCAAAAAAGCATTTGATTTGGTCCCACATCTGGTCCTATGTACAAACTCGCAAAATCTGGTGTAACAGGAAGACTATTAACTATTCTAGTCAATTATCTTAAAAATTGCTCATTTAAAATCTCCATTGGAGAATTCTTATCAGACAGCTTTAAATTTGATAGAGGAATACCACAAGTTTCAATATTGTCACCTATTCTATACACTATTTTCAACAATAACATGCCTCAATTAATAAACTGCAATATATCCTGTTTTGCAGATGATCAGGCAATATACACCAGTGGGAACACACTACAGGAAGCTGAAGAAAATCTTCCAAGAGCCGTTAATAAAATAAAAGATTTTTGTGACACATGGGGAACTACAATTAACATTAATAAAACTAAACTAATGTATTTTACAAATCAAAGAATACTTAGAACACCATTTATATCAATAAATAACCAAAGAATAAAAGATGTTAAAGAAAATAAATTTCTAGGTCTCTTTTTTGATGCACCTTACTTGACCTGGAAATGTCATATAAATTACCTTGTATTAAATTGCCAAAAATGCCTGAATATATTGAAATCTTTCAGTAAATTATCATACGGAGCTAACCGAAAGTCATTACTTATATTTTTCAAGGCATATATTATCAGCAAGATACAATATGGATGTGAAGTTTATGATTCTGCCTGTCAATCTGTAAAAAAAGAAACTAGATGTTATTGTTGATGCAGGAATTAGAATTAGCATTAGAGCAATGAGGTCTTCTCCCATTGCCTCTCTTTATGGTGAAATTTGTATGCTACCACTTCAGTATCAGAGAGATTTTGTTAGCATGAAGGTGAAGTACTTTTTAAAAATACTCTCATCACCAAATAACCATATTTTGAAAGAAAACTTCAATATTCACAAAAAAGCTGTCACAGAAGTTATGTGGACTACCCAAAACAAACCGCCTTATTACTATAGAGCTATCAATATATGTAATAAACTTGGCATAGACCACTTCATATATAGGGAATCCTATATCAGTAATATACCACCTTGGGAAAACATAAAATTACCGATAACTTACCCAAAATCAATGTCAAATATTAGCAAAACACTAATAGAAGATTACATCAACAACAATTTTACCGGAATCCAAAAAATATTTACCAATGGATCTAAAGTACTCCTAAATGATAAATACTATGTTCAGCTGCTATCTTTATTCAAGACTCTGGTCAGTGTTACTCTTGGAAATTGGATGGAGATGATACCGTACTTTTCACTGAATATTTGCCATTAAAAAGGCACTTAATCATTGCAAAAACTACTCTGCCACATCTGCTGTTATACTTACTGACTCACAATCTAGCCTCTATATATTAGAAGACCGCAGGACAAGCCAAACATACTCAAACCTAGTCAATGAAATAATATCATTGTGGTATTTCCTTCAGAGCAACAATCATAAAATATATTTCCAATGGATACCCTCTCACATAGGGATAGTGGGAAATGAAAAAGCAGACCTATTAGCTAAAGCCTCCCACACTTTTAATAACATTGAAACCACTCCATTCTTTAAAAGCGAAATTGTAAACTTATTAAGAGAAAAGATACAAAAAGAATACTCCTCTATTTGGGAAAGATCTGTAATTTCTACTCAATTTGGTGAAATAAAAAACAAATTCAATCATTGGCCATGGTCATTTGATAAACATAGGAGACTTGAAACTGCACTTGTCAGACTGAGATTAGGACATGTAGGCTTAATTTGCTACCTAAACAAAATTAAGTTAAAAAACTCACCAAATTGTGATCACCTGAGACAGTAAAACATTTTCTATTAGAATGTCCTGCTTATAATATAAAAAGACAAAAAATGATAGGCAATCTAAGCTTACTGAATATAAAAAAATATAACTCTCAAAACCCTTTTGGGAGGAGGGGGTTTCAGCCCACATACCCAAGAAAAGATAAAAAAAATACTTCTTAAATTTCTTGCTTCTAGTAGAAAATTATCAAAATTATAAAACTTGAACTGCTTAAAAATAATGAATATATTACTATTATAGGTACCTAGGATACATCAACTTGATTATCACAATAACTATAAATAACTCAATATCCATAAACTAAGTCTTCTTGATCAGTCACTATTTTACCTTAATTACCCGATTAACAAATTTAACTTGTCTATAAATACCTACGTAAATGTTACCTTTGACCAAATCCAGTCAAGAACATATTCTGGTTCAAATATTAAGGATACTAACAAGGTTCCACTTCTTTTCTGAAGCCCTATGGAGAGGAGCCCCATAGGTGAAGATTGGTGTGGGTTTCTATTCTATTAACTACAACTATCACTTTCAATTATCTCAGGAACCAGATGTAGCTCAAAATTAATAAATATCTTTAAATTTATTTATACAAGTATTCACCCTTTAAAAGAGAAATCAATAAGATTTAAAATATTTAAATAAATTAATAAGATAAAAAAAAGGAAAGAAAAGAGAGAATCAATAGCTCACCTAATTATAATATAAACTCATAATTATACCAATTATACAGTGCAGCAAACTGTGTAGTGTTTTAACTCTCTTAGACCTCACTATCATAACACACCTCCATTTAAAAAACGCAAATTAATGAAGAACAAAAAATACTGGTTGGTGGGAATACATCCTCCATCCAAGAGGAGTGTACCCCTCCACAAATAAAAAAAAACAAAGGTTCTCTTTTGAACTATGAGTGATGTGATTCCATGTGGACCATAGTTTAAAGATGAACTGAACTTGTTCTGCAAGAAAAATACCACAGTTTTTAACAATATAAAAGTATTTGAAAGTAGGTACAGTCTAGATCTGTGAAATGTAAACAAGTTAGGTCTAAAGCATGTTTTAATTGAGTCTTTCAAGAGAATGACGTTGCCCACCATGGACGAGTACATGGCGTCTGGCTTCATGCCCCTCCCAGCCCCCACTACTGCCTCCAAAAGAGGACCCTCCTCACCCCTACGGCCTAATGGGAAAGCTCAAAGGACCAACGATGATCCCCCACAACAGGCAAAAGAACCAAGGATGATCTTCCTCCTCCGAGTCAAAAACGGCGCTCAAGTTTTCGCCAACCCCTCCTGTGTGCCCTCCGCCCTGCATGATTTTCCCCTAGACAAGTATGTAATCCAAGGCAAAACTCGCTATCTCGGCAATGGCTCGTCCCTAGTTGTAGCAGTGTAGGAACACACACTAAATAAAGTGCCACTCCTGCTACAACCCGCCTTCACCCTTGGGGAATGGGAAGTAACCTGTTGCCAAGCAGAGAGGGGGGGGGCACCTCCCACCACCAATACGCCAAGGTCAGACCCCTCTCCGAAGATACGAGCCTGGAGAAAATCAAAGGAACCTTTAGGACTTGACGGAGACCAGATCATAGATCTGGAGTGGATCCACCCCTGCCACCTCCCCCACTACACAACTAGTAAATGGCTCCACCTCAAGGTGAATGGCACAATCCCAACAAAAGTGTATATAGGCAATATGATCTATACAATGCAGAGCTACCTCCTCCCCATCCTCCGGTGCCCTGTGTGCCAGCGCATTGGCCACTTGGTCAACACCTGCCACTCCTCCATACGCTGCTCCCGCTGCAGCGGCCCTCACCCTCACAAAGATGTCAACACTGGCAGCTCTTGCATAAAACCCTACAACTGCTTCCAGTGTGGTGGCCCCCACAGCCCCAGATCAGCAAACTGCCCCCATAACAAGCGGGCCCATGACCTATATGTACGGCTGACAGAGGAAAAACAAGTCCTACCTCAGATCAATAAGCAACTCCGTGCCCTACCTTTCCCTAAGCCCTCCCAAACACGCCCCCCTCCCCCTCTAGGGCCCCAGCACCCTCCAACCCTCGCTCACCTACGCGAATGTTGTCACCCATAACAGCTTCACAACTCTACAGGACCCAGAGGAGGAGGAGACTCCCTCCCAAGAGGCAGCACCACCTCCTATCCCTCCTGTCCACCCTGATCCTCCACATCCGGGCCATCATCGCCGCCGCTCCTCCATTTCCTCTGCCCCAAATGCTCCACCCAAGGATCGCTCTCCACCAACACACCAGGAGGAACCCAACACCAATGTAGCCACAGCAGAGGTCCACCACCCTCCTCCTTCCATGCTTATCACCAATAACCACCCCACCCCTCATCACAACCCCAGCCATCCCCCCCCACCTAAGGAACAAGTGATCAGGCAGATTCTCTCCATCATCATGAATGCATATACCTTCCACCAACAAGGCAAATCAATAATTTAAATAATCTCCTCTCTGTGGCTAACCTTCTCCAATGTCCTCACCACACTCCTCGCATAATGGCTCTCACTTTCTTGCTGTGGAATGCCAGGTCCATCTTAAGGAAAACTCCGGAATTCAAGCACTACCTAACCTCCTCCTCTCCCTCTATAATTGGCCTCACAGAAACCTGGCTCTCACCCCACCTCTCCTTCCACATGCCCGGCTATACAATTCTCCGGAAAGACAAGCAACTAGGATGTGGAGGAGGCGTCCTCCTGGCACTCCGAGACACGTATGTCTTCTTCCCTCTCAATCTCCCACACTGGCCCCAATGCCATCTTGAAATCACTGCTGTCAGGGTTGCCACAGACCGGGATTGGCTCTCCCTGGCTGTGTGCTACAATGCTGATGGAGCTGCCACCTATCAGGAGCTATGCCATTATCTCTCCCACCTCCCACCCCCTGTCATCCTCATGGGTGACTTCAATGCCCACCACAGGTGCTGGGAACCTGCTCTTCCGATACACCTCACCAACACCTCAGGAAGAGCATTATTCCAACTCATCCTCTCCTCACCTCAGTTATCGTTCCTCTCCCCCCCTGGACTGCCCACGTTATCACGGCCATACAGTTGACTCATCAGTCCTCGACCTGGGAGATCCATCACTGCGGCCATTCACTCTATCCACCAGACTGTATATGGGTAGTGACCACCTTCCTCTCCTGGCTTCTGTCACCAACGCCACTTCCACAACCAACCCAGGCTGCCTACCACACTGGAGACTCTTCCCCAATGGGCTGGGATGCCTATCAAACTGCACTAGCAGACCCTCCCGACACCTCCTCCCAAGTACTCGATGAAGCTGCAGCACATATCTCCATGACCCTCAAAGCAACTGGCAGGTCAGCCTTCAAGCTCTCCAGACAACACAAACCCACCTGTCCGGGCAAGTCATGGTGGAGTGAGGAATGCGAACAAGCTGTTAAAGCTTGCAGATGGGCATGGAACCGTCGGTGGAAATGCCCCACTCCACAACTAGGGGCTGAGTGCCGAAAGCTCAATGCTGCTTGCACCCAAACAATCCTCAGGGCCCAACGAAATTCCTGGAGTTCCCACTGTGCCTCCATCTCCACAACATCATCCACAAAACGCACATGGGACTTCCTACACTCCATGGAAGGTCACAAGGTCCGCACCCCACTCCCCTTGAGTGCTGGCACCATGCCCATCAACACCAATTTTCATAAAGCCTCCACCCTTGCTGCCTACTATGCATCCAAAGTCAGCCACCACCCACCCCCACAGCTCCCCCCAACCTCAGCAGATTTTCTCGTAGCCTCCCTCTCTTCTGCTGGCATCCCCAAACTCACCCAGACATTCACCCCAGGTGAGCTACACTGTTTATCCTTCCCACAGGCAAGACACCTGGCCCTGACATCATACTGTATTAGTTCTTCACCCATGCACCTTCCCAGCTACAGCAGACCTTCCTCTCTGTATACAACACCAGCTGGCAAACTGGCACGTTCCTATCATGCTGGAGGTCTTCCATCCTACTCCCCATACCGAAGCCTGGAAAAGACCTCACACAACCTGCAAGTTATTGCCCTATAGCACTCCCTCTCCTGCATCGGGAAGCTTCTCAAATGGCTGGTTGCCACTCGTCTCTCCTGGTGGCTGGAGAGCAAAAATTTAGTCCCCCCGGAGCAGTGTGGCTTCTGTCCACATTGCAGCACCTTGGACATTCTGGGGCAGATGGAATTCCACATCTGCGACACCTACTGGAGGAGAGAGGTAATGACCATCCTGTTCATCGACCTGGAGGGGGCTTTCGACTCCGCACCCCATGAGGGCATCCTATACAAGTTGGCTAGGATGGGCATCACTGGTCTGCCCCTCGCAGACCTTCCATGTTGCCGTCGGCTCTTCACCCTCTCTGCAGTCTCCCATGCACAGAGGTGTCCTGCAGAGCTCCATCCTCAGCCCCCTTCTGTTCAACATCTTCCACTCTGACCTACAGATCCCAGGCCACTCTTGCCTCCTAATCTATGCTGATGATATCTCGATTATCAGCAGAGCAGCCACTCAAGATCTGGCTGAGCTACACCTCCAGGAAGCAGCCAATGCACTCTCTGCCTGGATGACTGCTTGGGGCCTTTCAATCAGCGCCCCCAAAAGCGCAGCTATGTGTTTCACCCTCAAGAGGGTCACAACCCCACCCAGCATCACCATCAGTGGACACCTGTTCCCCCCACATCGAACACCTACGGATCTCCTGCAACAAGTGTCTCAACATCATGAAAGGGTGGCAGGAGTCCAATGGGGGGCCAGCCATGACCTTCTCCACTATTACCAGGTAGCCATCCGATCCAAACTATCTTACGGGAACAGCCTCTATGGCTCTGCAGCCCCCCACAGTGCTCTGCAAACTGGACATCATCTAGCACTCGGCCATGAGTGCAATGAGGTCCTTCCCCATCTCAGCCCTCCATGCAGAATGTGGCCTCCTTCCCCTACACCTCCAGAGATGAGAGGCCTTGTGCCACCAGTACCATCACATCCAGACCTTACCACCTCCCCACCCCCTTGCAGCCATCTACTCCACATCTGGAGTAGACCCACAGGCCCCAACCGGGCTTCCAGGTGCACGGCAGCCTTTACTTGTCCGAGCACTGCTCGCTTACAGCATGCTATGCCTGCCCCGACTCCTGCCAGCAAAAATATATTCCCATCTCCCCAGTGCCCCCCTGGATGGACCTCAGCTCCTGTTTGCTCTCACCATACCCAACCTCCCTCCCAAGCACTCAGTTGGCCCTATGGCTGCAGCTCTGTTCGCCCACCTGCAACACACCCGCTCTCCATCCCCCTCCTTCCACTGCAGCGGCCATTTACATCTACCACTCCACCATCTGCCAAACCTGGCCGCTGCCTCCAGAGATAGACTGCGGAGCTATTTGCAATCTGGCAGGCCCTGAGCCACCTCAGCACAAACAATGCCCCAACCAGAACAGTCATTTTCACAGATTCCCTGTCATCTCTGCAACTCCTACTCTCTCGACGCCCACGATTATCCACCGCCCTCATTCACACCCTGCAGAACCTAGTACTGTCCCTCAGATCGACCTGATGGGCGATCACCCTCCAGTGGGTGCCATCCCACTCAAACATCAGAGTGAATGATATAGCAGATTCTGCTGCCAAGATGGGCCTGACTCAGGAGGACATAACTCCCCTTCTGCTGCCAAAACCACACTCTCCGCTGCCTGCCATTCAGCCTCAACACCTCCATGGGCAGCTACCGCACAGACTCCTCACCACAACCCTGGATTAGACAACAGTCACAGATCCTGGATGTCGCCCCCACCCGGTTATGGCTGGGCCACACATCTCTCAACCCTCACCTCCACTGGATGAACCTCTTTCCTGACCCATTCTGTCCTTGGTGCCGGAACATAGAGGAAACAATGGAACACTTCCGCTGCCCCCGCTACTACTCCCACCACCAAGCCCTGGCACATAGAGTCCGTGCCCTGAACGTCCCCACCTTTGACGCACCCACACTACTGGCTGCTGCCCCCCTGTCCCTCCTCACATCCGATCCACCGTCCCTCCTCACATCCGTTCCACCGTCATCTGCCTCACTGCAAATTCCTGAGGAAGTCCCAACAACTCCTGCGACTATAAAGCGGGACTCGAGAAACAGGGCACATACCCCACAAGGCATCAAAGCCCTCAAAAACAACAACTTTAAATCCTGTGCGGGAAGATTCTAATTCAAGGTCGGGATTAGACAAAGGTGTACCAATTCTCCTAGCTTGTTCAGCTTCTTCATTGAAGAACTTTTGGGGAGAGTAAAGAGGGAAGGTCAAGGAGTTATGGTTGGAGATTACATATTCACAACCATGGGATTTGCAGACGACATAGTTCTGGTTAGTGAAACAGCAGAGGGTTTGCAGAGACTTTTGAATGTGGTGTACCAGTATGGGGAAGAATGAAGAGTAAAATGTGAATATGCACGTTTGAACGAAACAGAAAAGCAACTTGGTCCTATTAGATTTTGGGGTAAACATGTAGATCAGTGGCGCGAATGATGAGACGTAAACTATTTCATCTGTGTTCCAATAGATTTCACATTTTTGGAGTAAATTCAAGGGGACTGCTCATGATGGATTTAAACACCAGGGGAAGACCCCCTACGATGGTCCTGAGTTTCATTAGTTGAAGGGGGGGGGGACTGGGGGGCATAGCCTGTAGTATATACTCATAATTGTTTATAGTTAATGGGTAAATATGTAGATTGGCGGCTCAGCCCCAAAAGTGGATTTTTGTGTGTTTATATTTCGTTCACGCCTGCCTGAACTGCCTGAATATTCCTGCGTGTTTGAGTCCTATTCAAAATATAGCTGACCCCATTTTTTTTGTAAAAAAAATTGCCCGAAACTAAACAAATGAAAAACACTATTTACTTACTTTATTGCGGTGGGTATACTTCTGAAATAGCAATGAGGAATCTGCCCCTATGCAAGGTCCTCCCAAAACGGCTGTGGCCTCCGAGGCAGTACAAGGAGGGGAGGGATCTCCTCCAACTGGTGCCACCAGAACCTTCTCCATTTCGGAGAAGGACCTGACTGAGGCCGGTCCATCTGGCCTAGGGGCTTCTGCCAGCGGAGGTGAGAAGCAGGTTCATTCCCCTCCCTCCTCTCCAAAAAAGAAAAAGACTAAGAAGACTCGGGGCTCCTCTCCATCCGCGGGGACGGATGGGTCTGCTGCCACTTTGGCAAGCGACCAAGCCAAGATCGGCACATCCGGCCCCTCTGCCCCCCCAGGTGCAGAGTCCCGAATATGACAAAGACCAAAAGTACGCAGGGTGGAGGCTCGATAACATCGGGGCCATTGATTCAGAGGTTACCTGGCGTTTTCGAGCCTGCTGGCTTCAAATGCTTCCTCGTCAATCGCTACACTAATGGAACCATGTTGGCCAAGGGCAACATGATCCATCAGAGGAGAGGATTAGCTAGTGTAATTGGTAGAGAGCCGAAGGTGACCCGTTTCTTGGACTGGAGCCTTCTGGCGAATCCCGCCGAGGCGACAAGATAAGTGCTCTTCGGACACTTCATGGCACCCCGGTGAGTGTGACGCCGCACTCTACCATGAACTTTGTGAAAGGAGTAGTTTATGCGAGGGAACTCCTTGACTACTCCATAGAGGACATCACCTTAGAGTTGGCCGACCATTGGGCGGTCAAGGTCGAACATGTCATGAGAAAACAGGGAGGGGCCTCGAGACCCACCCCTACACTCTTCGTCACGTTCGACTGTGACAAGCTCCCTGAGTCGGTGCGTGCCGGTTGGTACCGCTACCACGTGAAGGCATTCGTGCCACTGCCTGGCGGTGCTATTACTGTCACCGCTTCGGTCATACAAATTGTTCTTGTAGACGTGCAAAGTCAAGGTCACCCGAAGTCTGTGTAAATTGCTCCAAGGCCGCACACGATAAGTCTAAATCATGTGTGGCCAAGTGTGTCAATTGCGGAGAGTCGCACCCTGCTTCGAAGCAATGTGGTGCATATCTCCTTGAGAAAGAAATCCTGGCCGTTCAAGCCCAGGATCGACTCATTCCGCGAGGCTAAGGACTTGGTCCTGGCATGCCCGGCTCTGCCTGGGACGTCATATGCCTCAATAGTTAGAAAGCCACCCTCTGCTCCTGACCCATCTAGGCAAATGAGCACGGTTGTTTCCGCGCCCATTCGGAGCACTTTTGCGGGCTCTACTCAACCTGGGCGCTTCCCTGGTAAAGCTGGTGGCAAAAAGGGTTCACACCCAGCCCCCGCTAAAACCAGCGCTCCCCCCTCTTTTCCCAGCGTGACCGTTTACCGAGTCGTTAGACTTACAGGAGGCAACACCCCTGAAGTTGGTCGCTAGGCCATTTTCCGGGGTTCCTAAAGCTGTCCCCGTAAAGGACAGCAAAAAGGAGCTTCGACTCCTTCGCCCACGCCTGGTGGTGGAGCGAGTGGCTCGGAGACGGTGGCTCCTCGAAAAGAGGGCCCTCCCCCGCCTCCGAAGCCGCAACGCCCGCCTAAGGTTTCGAGGTGGGGGGAGGAAGAGACTCGCATGGCGAGCCCAACCTCCCCCAATAAGTCCTCGAAGGCGACAGCGCTTTGTCCGGCCAACAGCGCCCGGGGTTCTGCCTCGGGAAGCGTACGGCCATTCACGTGAGAGTCTTCTGTTCGAGGAAGGGCCCCACGTCCCCTCCGAGCTAGGCCTGGAGGGCATATTCCTTCAATGGAATTGCCGTGGACTCCGGGCCAACTGGGAGGAGCTGCGGAGGCTCGTCTCGTCCCGTTCACCGGCGAGTGCCCCCTGCCTGCCCTCCCGGGGGATAAGGGTTTTCCGACCCCACCACCACGGGATGGCCGGGCTGGGGAATGCGCGGTTTACACCCGGCATGATGTCTCCGTTCTTCCTTTCTCTTTAGATACCTCCTTTGAGGCAGTGGCTGTGCAACTGAACCTTGATAGGAGGTATACTATCATTTCAGCGTACATTCCACCGTCATCTGACTTCGACGTGGGGACTTCCTCCGCGTCGTGGCACGGTTGCCGAGGCCCTTTCTCTTGCTTGGAGATCTGAGCGGCAGGTATCCTCTCTGGGGAGATTACTCAATAAATCCCAGGGGACAAGTCCTTGCCGATCTGATCGAAGAGCTTGAGATGGGTGTCCTAAACGTGGATGAGTTTACACATCACTCTCCGAGAACCGCTTAGTTTTCTTGCTCCGACCTATCTTTGTGCTCTTCGGGATGCACAGCCTGATTTTGTTTGGGGGGTGGTCGATGACCTCCATGGTAGTGATCAATTTTCCATTCAAATATCATTTTCAGGGCAACTGCCGCCTGAGAGGCCACCTCGTTTGTGCTTGGCGCGGGCGCGGTGGCCTGCATTTCAGGAAATGACTGAATTCTCTATCTCACTTGAGTTTAGGCCGGTAGATGAGGCCGTTGAGTTCTTCTCTGGCAACCTCATCGTCGCGGGCCTGACTAATATTCTTAGGACGTCTGGCCGTTTTGCACGCCGACCACTCACATGGTGGTCGGCCGAGTGTGAGACGGCCCTCAAACAGAAGCGTTATGCCTACATGCGCTATTAGCGCCGCCCGAACGATTTCACTGTCGCTGAATTTCGTCGGGCTAGGGTTAGGTTCCGGTATATTTCAAAGCACGCCGGCCGCTCTTCTTGGTGGGCATACGTGTCTACACTTAACGGGAAGACCCCTCTAGCAGAGGTGTGGAAGTGAGTCAAAAGGATCCTGGGCAAGTGTTCGCAGGACCCCCTTCCCGTTCTCCAGGACAATGGGACCGCAATCTCGGACTCCGCGTCCGTGGCGGAATCCTTCGCGACCGCTTTCTCCGCATTCTCTAGCCGGGATGCTGCTCCGCCAGCATTCAATGCACGTCGTCAGGTCGCCGGCTGGACTTTACCTACAGAGGGGGAGAACCCTTTAACGACAGGTTTACTGTGAGTGAGTTGCGCTCCGCTCTTGCTTCGTGCGTGGACACTTCCCATGGCCTTTCTCTTAGATTTGTTCAACCGGATCTGGGTGGAGGGTCTTCTCCCAGATTCCTGTTGAATCGCTACTGTACTCGCCTTTCGCAATCTGGGGAGAGATCACTCTACTCCGACCGGTTTCCGCCCAATCTCTCTAACCTCTTGCGTGTGCAAGTTGATGGAGAAATTGGTAAATGTTAGATTAGCCTTTTTCCTGGACAGCGGAGGCCATCTGTCTTCTGCACAGTATGTCTTCCGCAAGTTCCACTCCACGTCGGATGCTCTGCTCCGACTGGAAAATGCCTTCTGCGAGGCTTTGCTTCGTAGACAGCACTATGCAACGGTGTTTTTCGATCTGGAGAAGGCCTATGATACCGCATGGCGATACGGTATCATGGAGACCCTCCATACGATGGGGGCGAGGGGACGCCTCCCAATGTTTATATTTGAATTTTTGAGAGATTGTCGATTCCGTGTACGGGTTGGGGGAGCCCTCTCCGGCCCAAAGGAGTAGGAAGAGGGTATCCTGCAGGGAAGTGTCAGTGTAATACTCTTTGCCCTGAGCATCAACGGCATCACCTCGGTGCTGCCGGAAGATGTTCTCGCTATGCTCTACGTGGATGACCTTTCGATCTCTTTTGGCACGGCCCAGATGCCAACTCTGGAGCGTCGTCTCCAACAGGCATTGAACCGCGTCTCTCGCTATGCCGAAGCGCACAGGTTTCAGTTTTCCTTGGCCAAGACTAAGGTGGTGCACTTCTGCCCCCATTCACGGCTCCACCCCGACCCAGACTTGTTCCTTAATGGGGTACGCTTGGAAGTGGTGGAATCACACCGTTTCCTTGGTCTTGTATTTGACCGACGCCTCACCTGAAACTTTCATATTTGCACCCTTAGGGTCTCTTGTACCCGCGCCATGGATATTCTCCGTTCCGTGACGTTCAGCGCCTGGGGCGCTGATAGGGCTACTGCCCTACTTTTTTATCGATCGTTTGTTCGTTTGAAGCTTGACTAGGGATGCGAGTTTTATGCATCCGCAGCCGAGCGTTTATTGCGGAAGGTGGACTCGATCCACCACACCGGCCTTCGCCTTGCGACCGGTGCCTTCCGCAGTTCCTCCATTGAGAGCCTGTTGGTCGATGCTGGGGAGATGCCACTCGCTCTGCGCCGCATGCAGTGCATCACTCGCCTCTACGCGCGAGCCCGGCGCCTCCCTCAGTCGCCAACAGCTCTCACTGCATCCGCAGCTGATCTCGACGGTGCCTATGCCGCCGAGAGACGCCAGTCATACCCTAAGCCCTTTGGGTTTAGGGCCAGGAAACTCCTTGAAAGCTAGGTATATAGCTCTCGGGCCGGTGGCGCCCCGGGTTCTGCCCAGGACGCCACCCTGGAGGGTACTACATTTGGCTATTTGTCGCCACACTTCTGCTCCCAAAGCTTGTACGGCGCGGGAATATTGCGTTCGACCTTTTTGGAGCACACCTCGTGTCACGCTGGAACCGTGCCAGTGTATACGGATGGCTCCAAGTCCCAAGAGGGGGTCGGCTTCCACGCCGTATCCCCTCTGTTTGAAGTCAGCGGAGCTCTACCAGGCGCTGCGTCTGTCTTCACGGCCGAGCTGGTGGCAATACACCACTCGGTACGGGAGATTACGCGACGTACCCGGTTCGGAGACCGGATTGTGATCTATAGCGACTCACAAGGCGCCCTGAGTGCTCTCGGGGCATTGGAATCTCCGCATCCCCTGGTTCGCGATATCCGTGACGCCACGATTTTGGCGAGCCGGGCAGATGTTGAGATTATCTTCTGCTGGGTTCCTGGACATGTAGGAATTGCGGGGAATGAGGGCGCCAAAGATTCCGCGAGGACTCTGCGACCGGACCAGCGTTTCGCTCTTCCTCACACCGACTACATGGCAGGAATACGGGCAGCTCTTCGGACTGCTTGGCAAAGAAGATGGGAGACGGTCGAAGGAAACTTAAAATTGCGTGCCATTGTGCCGCGACTGTTCCCATGGACCTATCCACCAATGCCGCGACGGCTTCAGGTCGCTTTCTGTCGTCTCCTAATCGGACATACTCGTGTGACGCATCGCTATTTGATGGATCGCTCGCCTGCGCCCTATTGCGACGACTGCGTCGTCCCCCAGACTGTTTGGCACATTCTTGTCGAATGTCCCAGTCTGGGTGATCTTCGCGCATGTTACCTGTCCCAGTACCGGGATGGGCGAGGTCGCTACCGCCTCTCCCTTGTACTCGGGATGAGTGTGTGCACTTTGACTGGTGGACTTGTTGACTTTTGGGGGGAGGCCAGCCTTCTCCCTATTATTTAACCAGGTTTTTTGTTTTGTTTTGTTTTGTCTTTTCTCGTATAGGTTGCTTACTACTTGTTTCCTTTTCCCTTTTTTTAATTTCTGTTGTTTGGGTTTGTTTTTTTTGTGTTATTGCATTAAATTTAAAAGTAGCCTAGTTCTAGGTGAAATTTCTCAATAAATCCCAGGGGACAAGTCCTTGCCGATCTGATCGAAGAGCTTGAGATGTATGTCCTAAACGTGGATGAGTTTACGCATTACTGCCCCAGAACTGCTTCATTTTCTTGCCTGGACCTACCTTTGTTCTCTTCGGATGCACAGCCTGATTTTGATTGGGGGGGGGGGCGATGACCTTAATGGTAGTGATCACTTTCCCATTCAAATATCATTTTCAGGGCAACTGCCGCCTGAGAGTCCACCTCGGTGGTGCTTGGCGCGGGCGCGCTGGCCTACATTTCAGGAAATCACTGAATTCTCTCAGTCGAGATGTTTAGGTCAGTAGATGAGGCCGTTGAGTTCATCTCCGGCAATCTCAACGCCGCGGGCCTGACTACTATTCCCAGAACGTCTGGCCGTTTTGCACGCCGACAACTCCCGTGGTGGTCGGCCGAGTGTGAGACGGCCCTCACACAGAAGTGTTATGCCTACAGGCGCTATAAGCGCCGCCCGAACGATTTCACTGTCGGTTAATTTCGTCGGGCTAGGGTTAGGTTCCGGTATATTTCGAAGCACGCTTGCCGCTCTTCTTGGCGGGCATACGTGTCTACACTTAACGGGAAAGACCCCTCTAGCAGAGGTGTGGAAGCGAGTCAAAAGGATCCTGGGCAAGTTCTCGCAGGACCCCCTTCCCGTTCTCCAGGACAATGGGACCGCAATCTCGGACTCCGCGTCCGTGGCGGAATCCTTCGCGACCGCTTTCTCCGCATTCTCTAGCCGGGAGGCTGCTCCACCAGGATTCAATGCTCGTCGTCAGGTTGTAGTAGGCCGCCCACTGGACTTTACCTACAGAGGGGGAGAACCCTTTAACGACAGGTTTACTGTGAGTGAGTTGCGTTCCGCTCTTGCTTCGTGCGCGGACACCGCCCATGTTCCGGACGATGTCCGTACGCCATGCTTGGACTGGACACCTGGGTGAGCGAGGCATTGCCTTTCTCTTAGATTTGTTCAACCGGATCTGGGTGGAGGGTCTCCTCCCCGATTCCTATCGAATCGCTACTCTGCTCGCCTTTCGCAAACCGGGGAGAGATCACTCTACTCTGGCTTGACCGACGCCTCACCTGAAACTTTCATATTTGCACCCTTAGGGTCTCTTGTACCCGCGCGATGGATATTCTACGCTCCGTGACGTTCAGCGCTTGGGGTGTTGATAGGGCTACTGCCTTACTTTTTTATCGATCCTTTGTTCGTTTGAAGTTGAGTTTTATGCATCCGCAGCCGAGCGTTTATGTGGGAAGGTGGATTCGATCCACCACATCGGCCTTCGCCTTGCGACGGTTGTCTTCCGCACTTCCCCCATTGGGAGCCCTCTAGTCAATGCTGGGGAGATGCCTATGAGTGACGCCACTCATACCCTAAGCCCTTTGGTTTTAGGGCTAGGAAACTCCTTCGAGAGCTAGGTATAGCTCTCGAAGGTTTTGTTGTTTGTTTTTTTTTGTTATTTTCTTTGTAGGTAATACGCTCCTGTGCCATGGGGAGGTGTGCCTCCCCCAGCACAGGAGTTTGTTTCCTAATTGTTGTCATTTTCCCTATTTATCGTTGTTTTGTTTTCATATTTTTTTTTTAAAGTAGCCTATAGATATGCTGTGTGATTATGGCGACTAATGCCCAAGTGGGCACTTGCCAGATAGCCTTCTTAAAAAAAAACAAACAAAAAAACCCCCACCTATGATGTTGCGAGACTTCAATTGGTCAGCTTAGTCATATAAATCTTTCCATTTCATCCCTAAACCTATATGAGAAATTTAATTGGTAAGTGCTTGATGAGCCTCATTATTCATAACATTACAAGCACCTCCCATAATGAGGTTTTGAAATTTTTATCTGTGGAAAATAACAGCTGAAGGCTTACAAGCATTAATAAAACCATCTATCTCCTAAATATTGACAAAGACCTCTCAATTAATGGCAATTGTTTACAGCTGATAGAATCCATATTTACAATTGCCAAAACCTGTTGTAAGTGTACCAGCAAAAAGATAATTACAAAATACTGAAAAATCTATGTAGCAGAGTTATAGCTGCCTACAAAATGACCTTCAGACTATTCTAGACCTTCCCTGCCTATCTAAGTAAGCCCTTCTAGGCTCTTATTATATAAAAGGGCTAAGGCAGTTGCTCGAGTACTATTCATGTTTTGAAAGATCTTCGAATCAATTTGTAAGTGGCGCACCAATTTGCCTTCCTGGCCACCATACTGACAGGATTCAGCACACCGTCCGCCCCCAGCTTAGCCTCTTCTCCTTTCTGACACCCTCTCTTCTTACCCTACTTCCTTAATTTCCATACAATTCTCCCACAACTTTCTCTGGTCACCTTATAATTTCACAGGGTAGATGCTGACCAACTTCCTCCCAGCCAACCATCCCTGACTGATCAGGACTGAGGGGGGGAGGGATGCGGCTTCACCCCTGAGCTCCGGTTTTGGATGGTGGGTTTTTAATAACCTGCTTCACCCCTACCTTCAGCTTCACATCCCCTTTCTTTTTCCTTTCACTATATCATTTTTTATGCCGTGCCTAAGGTGGAGCCGCCATGACAATGGGCTGGTAGATCATTAGTTGGGAGGAGTGGCCTCAAATGGCAGCAGCTAGTTCTGCCAGCGCCATATTCACTCCTTGCAGAGTGGGCTACTGTGTGGGTTGATGTGCGTTTGCATCCTGTGCTATAAAAGGGGTCACCATGCCCAATGATGATTTGAAAAAAAATAATACCCCCTCTCTACTTTTCCCTCAACCATCGTCAGAGCCACCTCAGGCAGCTCCATAGAAAAAATGGAGGTCCCGCCCCCTCTGTGCTTGCACAGGGGACCCTCCAAAATTCCTGTACTGTCCCTGAGAGAGGCCACTTCTCCTCCCCTTACCCTTCCGTTCATTTCCCTGTTTGTCCGGACATAGCTAGTTTAATGGTGCACCCATTATTTCTGATCCTTTGCACTTCCTGATTCGTGTTGCCAAGGTGTTTTGTAAGGCCACATAAATATATATATATATTGGGGGGGTGGTTAAAAATTGTAAATATTTTGGTGATTGGTTGAATTTGCAATTTTATTATTTATTGGGGTTGTGGTTAATTGCCATTATTCATTGGTTTTTAATAAATTTAGAAAATGCTCTCTCTCCTCAATACACTCCTTGAACCACCGAGTGGACCTTGTTGGGCTGGTGGGAAGAATTGGTGAGGGTGTCATAACCCAACCTCCACAATGTGTCACCCACTCACTATCATTCTCACTACTTCCAATACTACAATCCATCTTTTTGAACCCATTCACACATTTCCATTGGTCCATGGATAGTGGATACATATTTAAAGTTTTCTTCAGCTGGTTGCAGGAGATGATGCACTATGCTTGACTTAGAGACTTTTGTAATCTATAGTGACTTAAAGCCTGCTAAGGGCCTTTGAAGCATTGTAATCTCCACATCCCCTGGTTGGCAGTATCTGTGATCCCATGGCCGCTGTGAGTAAGGAGGCCATCAATTGTCTTCTGCTGGGTTCCTGGACATTTAGAGATTGCTCAGAATGAGCATGATGATGAGAGGGTGGGGGCAGGTTGTCTGCGCATTCTATGTAACTGTCTTTTGTATTTTGCTCTTCCCTACTCTGACTCCATGGCATCAATTATGTCAGTCTTTTGGGCTGTACCCTAATATTTTACATCAACTTATTCCCTCAATTGGGCACCTTTGGTATGCAGTTCCATCAGATATAGTGCGTCTTGAACATTACTGCAAAGACTGGTTGGTCCCCCAGACTGTAAATCACATTTTGGTTGAATGTCATAGTTTCAGCAAGATTTTTTCCTGGTACCAGTCCCGGTACTGTAAGAAGCAGAGTCACTACCATTTATCCCTGGTGCGGGGGTCTGGCGGATTGTGGTCTCATAGTATGTATTGTTACTGTCATTCCATGTTTTTGATTTTTAAATTAGCCCTAAGAGGCTTTTCTCTGTTTTTGGCAGCTATTCTTTACTAGCCATTGCCAGATGGGATTGTTACAATTAAAAAAAATATGGGTGTGTGTGTGTACATTTTTATTTTAATAATAGTAGTAGCCTGAAAATAGTTCCTTGTACATTTTTTAGAGTATAATTAAAATTATATTTCATTTATTTGTATCAGTTTTAGTTTTTCAATTTTCCTAAATATTCCATTGTAATTTTTTCTTCAGCTTCAATAAGGATTATTATATTTAATTCATATTCCTCACTCGCTTACTCAATTTGTCATGAAAGACATTGATCAAAAACTTCTGTATCTTTGGTATCAACAACATAAAAACTATGGTATGTATATATATTTCTTTTATAGGGAATAATCAGGCTAAAGTATCTTAATTTGTGGTTGCTTCCATGTTTGGATCTTATAATTAAAAAAATAAATCTGAATATTTTATCCTATAGGAGAAAAACTTGTTTCAAAAGTGCATAGACTTCCTATTCTCAGTCCTGCAATGAAAGACAAGAAGTTGATGCACTCCTTAAACTTGTTTCCTCATAAATTACTTCCTAGGATATTATGGTGGTAGCTTTTTTCCCATTTTGTCTCAGCTCTTATTAGTTTTTAAGTATTTTAGCTATATTTGGTACGGGGGAAAGTGCTGTATGACGCTTTTCCTGTATTGAGTTAACATTGTTCTTTGAAAGTAAATGAGTTGTAAGATTAGGGTTTGTGGTTGGGTGTGGGCTGGAGTGATAGGAGATAGGTTGGGTGGATGACTTCTGACATAATATACAACATGCATCTAATCTGGATGAAATGCCTGGCAGATTGCTAAATTTTTAAAATTAATTCCACCACACATGTATTTTCAATTGTGAACTACAGTACTGGCAGAACTATTCTGGATTTTAAAAAAAAAATAAAAATTTCTACAAAAATGCTAATGAAAATAATTTTATTTATTGAAAATAGATTTATTTTGACACATTGGCACACAGTTAAGTCTTCTAAATTCATTAGTAAGAAATTTAGCCTCCCTTAGCATCCATGAGTACTTTAACACGTCTTAGCATACCATTGATCAATGTTTTGCACACTTCCTGGATTTGCTTAGATTTGAACCAAACTTGAATGAGACTGCTGTTTGGTCGTAATTGGCTCTGTATGTATTTCATCTTTCAATACACACTATAAACTCTCAATCAGATTCATGTCCAGAGAATTTCCAGGCCATGGAAGCAGCTGAACTCCATTTTGTGCACACCATGCCTTCATGATTTGGCTGTATGACATGGGACCGAGTCTTGTTGTAATATCCAAGGTCTTTCGCCATATCATTCCTTTATTTTAGGTGGTAAATGACCTTTAAGAACTTCTATATACTTTTCTTGGTTCATAGTTTTCTCAACAATATACAAACGACTTGCTCCATGCACCGAAATGGCTCCCCACACCATGATCTTTATTGAAAATTTTACTGTTTTTCTCAAGACATTGTCATAAATTCTTTTCTAGGACTCCTTTGTAAACTCTGTTTGCAGTCATCTAGCTCTGCAATGGTTGATTCATCAGAGAAAACTACCTGCAAGAGTAGAAAATACAACATAAGCAGTTGAACAGTCATAGAAATGGAAAAGCCATTGAAGTAATAAATCATCAAATAAACTTAATAGTTTGAAAAGATTGGAGGCATTACAAAAATATGGCACTGTTAAAGTTAGTAGGTATTAATGCTTTTTTTTAATTACAGTTACCTGACTGGTTAGCTAGATGCGTCATTCTTACCTTTCCCCATTTTTCTGAAATCCACTCAAGGTGATTCTTTGCCCAGGAATAGTGTGCCTTCATCATTGTTTCTGTGAGTCAAGATTTCTTACTAGTTTCCAAAAGCCTGTCATTCACTATTCTTTGGACAAGGCTAACACCCTCTGCTGCTAGCTCAATAGAAATCTTAACTGCAAGATGTTCTTCTGTTTTTAAGAGCCTATTGTATTAATTTTCTATCCTTTCTTGGAGTTGTTTTTTTTTTTGTTTTCAACCACATTTCCCAACCCTTTTTTAGTTTAAATCTTGATGTTATCATTTGTTTTCTTAGTATCACTGTTTGAGCTGAAATACCTAGTTTTTTCGCTATTTCTTTGTTTTAATTTTTTTTTTTTCAATAAAACATTAATTTGTCCAATTTTTTTGAAGACCCAAATCACGCTGTTTACCCATTTTAGTTTAATTCACTTATAGCTAAAAAAACTACTTGAAACACAAATTCAAACTATCAAATTAACTAATAAATTATCTGAAAAACACAAAAAACATTGTTAACAATCGCAGGTTAATATAATAACAGAAAACATCCTATTTGCACTCTAAAGCCAAGATACCAACTGCCTCACACAACTAACTGGCTGTGTCTTAATTTAAATGATCCAATGCTGTGGTATTGCTTTAATGTTACCAATTATACTTACAAAGTAACCTAAGGCTCTTGAAAATAAAAGTTGAATAGTTACTTGGTGTTGGTGCATCAAATTTATCTATTTGCAATCAATGAAATTGGTTTCAGTAACCTTTTTGTAGTAGTCAAATTTTGGAAAAATCCATAATAATTCCACGAGCACTGTAGGTCCTTTACTTTTACTTCACTTTTTGGCCTCACCTCCTGAATAAGGAATATTACCGCATCATCTAGGTGGGTCCTTATATCCCTTAGTGAGGTGATGTGAAGTAGTTTGTGCTTGTGCAAGGTTAAGGCGGTCAAGAGGTCATTTGTGTCATGTGGGTCTAGGTTACATTATATGCAGTTTGGTGCTGGGTCAAGGGGGAGGGTAATGTTTATTCTGTGCTTGTATTTTTGGAGGATAGAGTGGCCTGATCTTAGTTCTGCAAGAAGTACTCTGTCATGTGTAGTAATTTCTCTGAGCTCTATTTGAGGAGGTAGTTCATTTAGGTATGGTTTTAGTTGAGTGGAAACACTGCTCTAATTACAGCAAAATTAAGCTACACCATGCGTGGTTAGCTGCTAGATGGAGTCCTGATTTGGATCTTCCTCATGGTACCTGAAGTATGCTGTAGATATCCTCAGTTCAGATCCTGCGTTAAACTGTAAGTCCTGACTGAGAAATAAGAGCCATTTGCATGAGTGAGGATTAGTGGGAAAAGCCCTCCCAATTTCTAGCATGCGTGTATGGCAGGAGGTTGTTTGTATTTGTGGATTTTTTATTTGATTGTGGTTTAGGGGGGTGGGGGTGACCTAGGGTTACTTTTTTTTAGTCTATAGTCTAAGTAGAAGTGGTTTTGTGAAGCAATGGTTTGGGAGGGATTGGCTTAGCCTTCTGCTGGTGTTGATTTACTACTCCAATTGTAGGATTTGGGTTATGCCATGTAGATGTGGTATGAGGATGGTTTTGTGCATTGTGATAAGTTTGACTAATTTGTTTTGTACTGTTTGGAGCTTGTCTGTATTGTTTTTCAATATTGTTGGGTGCTAATGCTGTATAATTGCTAGAAGTGCGAATGAATTATTTGCATAGTGTGATTAGTGATTCCTTTTGTTTGAGAGTAATATTTGTTTTTAGAGTATTGAGTTTGTAATTTTGTTGGCTTTTAGTTATGTGCGACAAAGGTCATGCGAGTATTGAGTCTAATTTCCTGGAAGATGGCTACTTTGTTTAAAGGTCGATCTTGTCTATTCAGTCTGATTTTAGGGGTGTTTTGTTGATTTGGAAAAGTCTGGCCCCGTAAGGGGTGCGGTGATTTGGCATCCTGGCCGCCGTGCTGACGGGACTCAGCACCCCGTCCGGCCCCAGCTTAGCCTCTCTTCCTTCCTTTAAAACACTTGTTTCCTCTCTTTTTATACAACCTCTCCCACAACTTTCTCTGGTCAGCCTCTAATTTCACAGGGTAGATGCTGACCTTCTTCTTGGCCAACCATCCTGGATCAGGGCTGAGGGGGGAGGGGCCAATGTTCCCTAACCCCTGAGCTCCGGTCTGGGGTGGTTGGTTTTTAACAACCTGCTTCATCCCCACCCATACCTTCCTCACATCCCTTTTCCTCTCCTCTTCACATTCTATCTGTTTTACGCTGTGTCTAAGGTGGAGCCGCCATGCCGATGGACTGCCAGGCCACCAGGCGGGAGGGGTGGTCCCAAATGGCGGCGCCTGGCTCTGCCGGGCGTGTAAGCACCTCTCGCAGTGCGGGCTACTGCGAGAGGTGATGTGCGATTGAATCCCATATAAAAAAGAGGGTACCATGCTCATGTATGTACAAAAAAAAAACAACCCTCAACTTCCCCTGAAACAGCGATGGAGCCGCCCTCAGGCAGCTCCAGCAAAAAAATGGAGGTCTGCCTCCCTGTGCTTGTGCAGGGGACCTTCCATATTTCTCTAACCGGAGAGGAGGCTTACTCCTCTCCTTCCCTAAGGGTGCAGGGGACTCCCCCTCACCCCCTTCTCTGGAGGTGCTTTTGGGCTCCTCCCTTTTTCCAGCGGCAGTCCCCTCTTTTCTTTCCAAGGGGACTGCCAAGAAAGCAGGAAAGCAGCCCTTAGCCAGCCGCTTCCCATCGAAGCGGTTCGGTAGGGCAAACCCCCCTTAGGGGGGAGAGGGAAGCCAGGCCCCTTCGGTCGCTTCACTCAAAGGACATGCTGGCAAGGATATTAAACCTTGCGGGGGTTAAGGCCTGTGCCTCCCCACAAAAGACTAGTGACAATACTGCCAACAGGACCTGCAATGTCTTGGGAGGGGATGGCCAACTGGAGGCCCCTCCTGTGACACACATGGTCCTTGAGGAGCCCCAGCCTCAGACGGTAGGGCCTTCCATGGGGGGGGATCCGGGCTCGGCGCCAAGCACCGAACCCAAATCCGCCCCTATGCAAGGTCCTCCTCAAACGGCTTAGGGCTCTGAGGCAGTACAAGGAGGAGAGGGATCTCCTCCGACAGGTGCCCCTACAACTACCAGGACCTTGTCCATTTCGGAGAGGGACCTGGCTGAGGCCGGTCCATCTGGCATGGGGACTTCTGCCGGTGTAGGTGAGAAGCGGGTTCATTCCCCGCCCTCCTCTCCTAAAAAGAAGAATAAGACAAGAAAGACAAAGAAGACTCGGGGCTCCTCTCCATCCGCGGGGGCTGCGGGGACGGATGGGTCTGCTGCCACTTTGGTAGGCGACCAAGCCAAGATCGGCACATCCGTGCCTCTACCCCCCCGTGTGCGGAGCCCCTGACTAAGACCAAGAGTGCACTGGGCGGAGCCTCTATGACATCGGGGCCCCTCATTCAGAGGTTAACTGGCATTTTCGAGCCCACTGGCTTCAAGTGCTTCCTCGTTATTCGCTCCACTGATGGCAGCATGTTGTCCAAGGGCAACATGATCCATCAGAGGAGAGGATTAGCTAGTGCAATTGGTAGAGAGCCGAAGGTGACCCGTTTCTCGGATGGGAGGCTTCTGGCGAATGCGGCGAATCCCGCCGAGGTGGCCAAGATAAGTGCTCTTCGGACACTTCATGGCACCCCGGTGAGTGTGACGCCGCACTCTACCATGAACTTTGTGAAAGGAGTAGTTTATGTGGGGAACTCGTGAATACTACATTGAGGACATCACCCTAGAGCTGGCCGATGTGGGGTGGTCAAGGTCAAACGTGTGATGAGAAAACAGGGAGGGGCTTTGAGACCCACCCCTACACTCTTCGTCACGTTCGACTGTGACAAGCTCCCTGAGTCGGTGCGTGCCAGTTGGTACCGCTACCACGTGAAGGCATTCGTGTGAAAATTGCTCCAAGGTCGCACACGATAAGTCCAAATCGTGTATGGCCAAGTGTGTCAATTGCAGAGAGTTGCACCCTGCTTCTTCGAAGTAATGTGGTGCATATCTCCTTGAGAAAGAAATCCTGGCCGTTCAGGCCCAGAATAGACTCTCATTCCGTGAGGCTAAGGACTTGGTCCTGGCACGCCCGGCTCTGCCTGGGACGTCATATGCCTCAATAGTTAGAAAGACACCCTTTGCTCCTGGCCCATCCAGGCCAACGAGCACGGTTGTGGCAAAAAGGGCTCATACCCAGCCCCGGCTTAAACCAGGGCTCCCCCCCTCTTCCTCCAGCGTGACCATTTCCCGCAAGGCGAAACGGCCACGCGCCTCCACCGAGTCGTTAGACTCACAGGAGGCAACACCCCTGAAGATGGTCGCTAGGCCATCTTCGGGGGTTCCCAAAGCTGTCCCTCGAAAGGAGGACAGCAACAAAGGAGCTTCGGCTCCTTCGTCCACGCCCCGAGGTGGAGCGAGTGGCTCGGAGACGGTTGTTCCTCGAAAAGAGGGGCCCCCGCCTCCGAAGCCGCATCGCCCGCCTAAGGTTTCGAGGCGGAGGGAGGAAAAGACTCACATGGCGAGCCCAACCTCCCCCAATAAGTCCTCGAAAGCGACAGCGCCTTCAGCGCTTTGTCCGGCCAACAGCGCCCGGAGTTCTGCCCCCGGGAAGCGTACGGCCATTCCCGTGAGGGTCTTCAGTTCGAGGAGGGCCCCCGCGTCTCCTCTGAGCTAGGCCTGGAGGGCATATTCCTTCAATGGAATTGCCGTGGACTCCGGGCTAACTGGGAGGAGCTGCGGAGGCTCGTCTCGTCCCGCTCCCCGTTAGCTATCTTTTTGAAGGAGACCATGCTAGACGCGTGCCCCCTGCCCGCCCTCCCGGGGTATAAGGGTCTTGCGACCCCACCACCGCGGGATGGCCAGGCTGGGGGATGCGCGGTTTACACCCGGCATGATGTCTCCGTTCTTCCTTTCTCTTTAGATACCTCCTTTCAGACAGTGGCTGTGCAGCTGCACCTGGATAGGAGGTATACTATCATTTCTGCGTACATTCCACCATCAGCTGACTTCGACGCGGGGGACTTCCGCCGCGTCGTGGCACGGTTGCCGAGGCCCTATCTCTTGCTTGGAGATCTGAACGGCAGGCATCCTCTCTGGGGAGATTACTCCATAAATTCCAGGGGACAAGTCCTTGCCGATCTGATCGAAGAGCTTGAGATGGGTGTCCTAAACGTGGATGAGTTTACGCATCACTGTCCGAGAAACGCTTCATTTTCTTGCTTTGACCTATCTTTGTGCTCTTCGGATGCACAGCCTGATTTTGATTGGGGGGTGGTCGATGACCTCCATGGTAGTGATCACTTTCCCATTCAAATATCATTTTCAGGGCAACTGCCTTCTGAGAGACCACCTCGGTGGTGCTTGGGGCGGGCGCGGTAACCTGCATTTCAGGAAATGACTGAATTCTCTATCTCAGTCGAGGAGTTTAGGTCGGTAGATGAGGCCGTTGAGTTCTTCTCCGGCAACCTCATCGCCGTGGGCCTGACTACTATTCCTAGAACGTCTGGTTTTGCACGCCGACCACTCCCATGGTGGTCGGCCGAGTGTGAGACGGCCCTCAAACAGAAGCGTTATGCCTATATGCGCTATAAGCGCCGCCCGAACGATTTCACTGTCGCTGAATTTCGTCGGGCTAGGTCTAGGTTCCGGTATATTTCGAAGCACGCCCGCTTCCCTTCTTGGCGGGTATACGTGTCTTCACTTAACGGGAAGACCCCTTTAGCTGAGGTGTGGAAGCGAGTCAAAGGGATTCCGGGCAAGTTCTCGCAGGACCTCCCTCCCGTTCTCCAGGAGAATGGGACCGCAATCTCGGACCCCGCGTCCGTGGCGGAATCCTTAGCGACCGCTTTTTCCGCATTCTCTAGCCGGGAGGTCGCGGAAGGCCGCCGGCTGGACTTTACCTCCAGAGACGGAGAACCCTTCAACGACAAGTTTACTGTGAGTGAGTTGCGTTCCGCTCTCGCTTCGTGTGCGGACACCGCCCAAGGTCCGGACGATGTCCCGTACGCCATGCTTCGACACCTGGGTGAGCGAGGCATTGCCTTTCTCTTAGATTTGTTCAACAGGATCTGGGTGGAAGGTCTTCTCCCAGACTCCTGGCGAATCGCTACTGTGCTCGCCTTTCGCAAACCGGGGAGAGATCACTCTACTCCGACCGGTTTCCGCCCAATCTCTCTAACCTCTTGCGTGTGCAAGTTGATGGAGAAATTGGTAAATGTTAGATTAGCCTTTTTCCTGGACAGCGGAGGCCATCTGTCTTCTGCACAGTGCGGCTTCCGCAAGTTCCACTCCACGTTGGATGCTCTGCTCCGACTGGAAAATGCCGTCTGCGAGGCTTTCCTTCGTTGACAGCACTACGCCACGGTGTTTTTCGATCTGGAGAAGGCCTATGATACCGCATGGCGATACGGTATCATGGAGACTCTCCACACGATGGGGGCGAGGGGACGCCTCCCAATGTTTATATCTGAATTTTTGCGAGATCGTCGATTCCGCGTACGGGTGGGGGGAGCCCTCTCCGGCCCAAAGGAGCAGGAAGAGGGTGTCCCGCAGGGAGGTGTCCTCAGTGTCACACTCTTTTCCTGAGCACCAACAGCATTACCTCGGTGCTGCCGGAAGATGTTCTCGCTACGCTCTACGTGGACGACCTTTCGATCTCTTTTGGCGCGGCCCAGATGCCAACTCTGGAGCGTGGACTCCAACAGGCATTGAACCGCGTCTATCGCTATGCCGAAGCGCACAGGTTTCGTTTTTCTTTGGCCAAGACTAAGGTGGTGCACTTCTGCCGCCATCCACGGCTTCACCCCGACCCAGATTTGTTTCTTAATGGGGTGCGCCTGGATGTGGTTGAGTCGCACCGTTTCCTTGGTCTTGTATTCGACCGACGCCTCACCTGGGAGGCTCATATTCGCAGCCTTAGGGTCTCTTGTACCCGCGCCATGGACATTCCCTGTTCCGTGACGTTCAGCGCTTGGGGCGCTGATAGGGCTACTGCCCTACTTTTTTATCGATCCTTTGTTTGTTCGAAGCTCGACTAGGGATGCGAGTTTTATTCATCCGCAGCCGAGCGTTTATTGCGGAAGGTGGATTCGATCCACCACACCGGCCTTCGCCTTGCGACCGGTGCCTTCCGCACTTCCCCCATTGAGAGCCTGTTGGTCGATGCTGGGGAGATGCCACTCGCCCTGCGCCGCGTGCAGTGCATCACTTGCCTGTACGCGCGAGCCGGCGCCTCTCTCAGTCGCCAACAGCTCTTACTGCATCCGCAGCTGATCTCGATGGTGCCTATGCCGCCGAGAGACGCCAGTCATACCCTAAGCCCTTTGGGTTTAGGGCCAGGAAACTCCTTCGAGAGGTAGATATAGCTCTCGGGCCGGTGGAGCCCCTGGTTCTGCCCAGGACGCCACCCTGGAGGGTACCACATTTGGCTATTTGTCGCCACGCCTCTGCTCCCAAAGCTTGTACTGCGCCGGGAGTATTGCGTTCGACCTTTTTGGAGCACACATCGTTTCACGCTGGAACCATGCCAGTGTATACGGATGGCTCCAAGTCCCAAGAGGGGGTCGGCTTCCACGCCGTATCCCCTCTGTTTGAAGTCAGCGGAGCTCTACCAGGCGCTGCGTCTGTCTTCACGGCCGAGCTGGTGGCAATACACCACTCGGTACGGGAGATTACGCGACGTGCCCGGTTCGGAGACCGGATTGTGATCTATAGCGACTCACAAAGCTCCCTGAGTGCTCTCGGGGCATTGGAATCTCCGCATTTCCTGGTTCGCGATATCTGTGACGCCACGGTTTTGGCGAGCCGGGCAGATTGTCGAGATTATCTTCTGCTGGGTTCCTGGACATGTAGGAATTGCGGGGAATGAGGGCGCCAAAGAGTCCGCGAGGACTCTGCGACCGGACCAGCGTTTCGCTCTTCCTCAAACCGACTACATGGCAGAAATACAGGCAGCTCTTCGGACTGCTTGGCAAAGAAGATGGGAGATGGTCGAAGGGAACTTAAAGTTGCGTGCCATTGCGCCGCGACTGTTCCCATGGACCTATCCTCCAATGCCGCGGCGGCTTCAGGTTGCTTTCTGTCGTCTCCGAATCGGGCTCACTCGTGTGTCGCATCGCTATTTGATGGAGCGCTCGCCTGCGCCCTATTGCAACGACTGTGTCGTCCCCGAGACTGCCCGGCACATTCTTGTCGAATGTTCCAGTCTGGGTGATCTTCGCGCACGTTACCTGTCCCGGTACCGGGATGGGCGGGGTTGCTACCGCCTGTCCCGGTACCGGGATGGGCCGGGTCTTTACCGCCTGTCCCTTGTACTCGGGACAGATTCGTGCACATTTACTTGTTGACTTTTTGGGGGAGGCCAGGCTTCTCCCCTTCATTTAAGGTTCTTTTTTTTGTTATTGTTTTGTTTGTAGGTTGCACTCTCCTGCACCGGGGTGAGGGAGACCTCCCCTCGCTGCTGGAGATTGCTTCCTAATTGTTAAGTTTTTCCAATTTATATCATTAAGTTTTCATATTTTTATTTTTAAAATAGTCTAGTTCTAGGCTGTCGTGTTTTTCGGCGACCTATGCCCAAGTGGGCAGTTGCCAAATGGGCTCTATAGAATTAAAAAAAAAAAATGGAAAAGTCTGGTGTGAATATTGAGTATACTGAGGGTTTTAGGTGGGAAAGGTTGTCATTCTGTTTTGTGTGAGCCATTATTACAGGGTGTTTATTTATTTTTGTAGTGTTCTGTTTGCTTTTTTGATATTGGGGTATTGGATGTTTTCACTAAATCATTTGCATAGATGTTTGTATATATAGTTGGGGATTGTGATTGTGTAAGTTCAAAACATTTAAAATTGATTCATTATTGGTAGAAAAAACGGTAACCACTGGCAGCTCTGATGTCATCCCAAATTTAGAATCCATCCAGTGACTTACCACACCCATGTTGGTTGATTTTTTTTGTAATCAGAAGCAGTGTTTCCACTCAGCTAGACTGTAACCCTTTGTTGGTAACAAGGTCAAGTGGTTAATGCAGGCTAATGGCAGCGCATGTCCATCCAGTCCAGGGGTGTGGCACTCTTCCTGTGTTGAAGGCTGATTAAAATAATTATAATTAGATATACTGCAAGTTGCACATTTCTTTATATAACTAACTCCTATGACTATGGATCAGCTTAAAATGATTTGGTCTACAAAATGGCAAAGAAGGGCACATGCGTTCAAGAGCATAGGTTCCTCACCCCTGTTCTAGTCCTTAGAGATCTTTTCTTTTTTCCTGTGCATCTTTTTATTTTTTCCTGATCTTTTAATTTTTTTATTTAGCTTGAGGTTTTATTATGTTGTATGGCTGCCAGAATGGTTCACTTTTTTCTTTTTTTTTTAGTCTTTTTTTTGGCCACTTGAGTGATGAGCTGTTAGCGGGCCAAAAAATTTAGACTAACCCCAATCGATCCAACCCGCTTCCTACACTAATCCAGACGTGAGAAATCGAAGGAGAATGAAACGGATTGCATGTACAGTCCTTTACTAACAAAAAATACAATATTTACAAAAATATGGGTAAATATGCACCTGCACCCAATGAGCCTATTTATATATATATATATATATATATATATATATATATATATATATATATATATATATATATATATATATATACTAAAACAATCCTATCTTGGAACCCAATCAATCAAAAAATATATATATTAATACTAAGAGTCAGCAAATACAAAAAGCGACAACCAAAACAAGAGACAACAAAAAGAATTTTCTTACGTAGTACAACAGAAATCTTTGTATTGAAAACTAGCACCTCCGAGCTTGGACTGAGATAACTGACCTGTTACAGTTGTGTGGCTATTTTAAGCCCTCTTTCCTTAACAACACTAGTAATATTTTGTTTGCTATATAAAGATATATGACACTAAGTCCTTTCCAGAATATGGGCTTTGTTTGTAATATAAGGATATATGAAACTAAGTCCTTTCCAGAATATGGCACCCGGAAAGAAAAAAACATCTTATAATAACATGCTAATCAATAAAAAACAAACAAACAAAAACCCTAAACCCATTCCCATTCACACACACATTCTTACAGAGGGAGGGAGAGGGTATTGAGAAAAGGGGTGGGAGAATGGCCCTTTTTACACACACTCACATTCGCTCCACCACACTCCTCCTTCCTTAAGCCATTCGACCATAGTCACTTACAATACACTCTCACTCCTTACTCACAGTACCTTTTATACTCAATCGCACCCTTCTGCCCCCATTCACACTCGTCTACTGTTTCCTGGCTACGCGTAGCAATCAGTCGGGGTTGTTCATCAGTCTTCCTGTCAGTCTCATCATCACTATTAATCATCTCGTCAACCATACTTTTAGCCCTCATTACCAGTTCTCCCATCTCATGACAGAATTCTTTCATACTCTTTCGTTCAGATCCTTCACTCTTCATACCCCCATTCATCAGCTCCTCACTCACAGCTCTCATCCAACTCAAGGTACACTCTTGCGAAACTGACAGGTCACTCATATCCCCTGTATTCCCAACAGGCATACCAGAAACCCCTTCGACTAGTTCCCACCAGAAACCTGAAAAATCAGCCACTTCATCATTCACTACATCAAACGCACCCCTAGCCTTACCATTCATAAAACCTGAAAAATCAGCCACACTAGATTCATTCAGCCCAAACACACTATCATTCATACTGTTCCCAAAACCAGAAAAATCAGGCACAGGCAGCTCACTCACTCGTCTACTTATACCAGCCAAATCACTCACCTGTTTACGCAAAAACTCAATCTTCCTTTCTAATCCCCCATACCAGAAAGACTCTGCTCAGACTTACTTTCATTCGTACTTGCATTCCTCCTTTCACTCGTCTTTGTACGCTTTCTACTCCTCGAGACTAAGACTAGCTCTTTCCCAGACAGATCCATACTATCACATTCAATCTCATCATCATGCACTTTACCTCCCTCTCTACACAGTCCATACACCGGATGGCTCACCAAGTAGTCAGGAGGTTCTCTCCATCTGCTTAACTGACTCTGATGAGCCTGCACTCTCTCAGTCATACCGTCATTCAAACTTTCCAAAACATACGTCACCCCATTTTCCCAAACTCTCACAACTCTATAAGGTCCATCAAACTTCTCACTTATCTTTGACACATTCAACCTACCCTTCACTTCTTTCACCTTCAATACTTTCGCACCCAATTCAAATGAACGAAACATTTCATGTGCCTCATGCCATACACTCTGCTCACTTTCACTCAAACGAAACCTATCTTTCACTCGCCTTTCAAAATTCATCACAAACTGACATGGGGACATTCCAGTTGCACTATGCACAGTTGAATTATACGCCCACAACACTCTCCCCAGACATACATCCCAGTCATTCACTGTCGTACTCATCATTCTCAACATCTCACACAAGGTTCTTCTTGTACGTTCAGCCAATCCATTTGAAGACGGTACATACGGAGTTGTTCTCACATGCTTCACACCATTCTCTCTCAACATTTGCTCAAACGATTCTCCTACAAATTCAGGCCCATTATCACTCAGACATCTTCTAGACTTCCATACACACATGGGAAAAAACAACTGCTCAACAACACGCACAACAGTCACACTCCTTTTATCTTTCACAGGCGCTGCATACACAAACTTACTTTTATTATCAACCATAACAACCATACCAACATTCCCAGCACTCGTACGCGGCAAAGACACACAATCAATCACTACCCATTCAAACGGTTCTTTCACATCAACTTTCAACATCGGTGGTTTCACTTGCACACCTTGCACCTTTCGCTTCTGACACCTTTCACACGTAGTTGCAACATCATTCACAACAGTTCTCAGAAACGGATGGAACACACGCTCCTTCATACACTCCCACAGCTTAAACTTGCCCATATGCCCATAATTATCATGCACAACCTTCACCAGACCAATCATACCAACCAAGGACATCACAAGTATATACATATCATCACCACCCTTCGCATGCCTCAAAAAATATACAACATCCATACAAACAACAAAATCCTTAGCATACCTTTTAAAATCACTTAAACACTCAGGCCATTCATTCAAATCAACACGCGTCATTACACACCTCTTCAACTCACTAACAAAAGGACACATCTCTTGCATCTCTAGAATAATCATCATCACTTAAAATCTCATTCTCATCATCCATGACCAACTCAATCATGCCACAAAATTTGACAACATTCTTCACACACTCATTCAACTTCATCACCTCACATTCACCTTTCATAAGACAATCCTTATCAGCATCCAAAGACAAATCATTCAATCTCATAAAGTCTACACCAAGCAGAAAACAACATTGCATTTGCTCATCTTTCAGAATTACAAAGTCATGCTTCACATTCACACCATTACCCAAACTCACTTTCAGACTAACCTGTTCCCATGCCACTATCATGCCATTCCCTAATCCACTTATCCATAACTTCACAGGTTTATGCTCGCAACATCTAAACTCTTCATACTTACTCAGAATACTCTCATTCACTAAAGACACTTGTGCTCCAGTATCAATCAAACCACAGAAAAACCTTTCACCAACTTTCACTCTCGCTTCCATCATATCAGGTCCACCATGTTTGCAATACACAGAAGGAACAAGCACACCAACATTAGCACTGACATCCACACCATCAACTCCCACATCATCACTCACCACATGCTCATCTTCATCCAGACAATCATTCTTCTCTCCCATATATGAACACTTTTCAATCACCCAATTGTAGTGCACACCGCTCAAACATTGCAGATGTACCACATTAGGATTCAAACCCTTCATCTTCTCATCCTTGTACACAATCAGCCTCTCACCACCAAAGTGCACATAAACAATCACTCCATACAAACGACTCATTACAATCAACACTTCCTGAAATGGCGGGACCCCTTGCATACACATCGCTCTCAATTCTTTCATGAAGTTCCGCACCTTTGCCATACCAATGCTTTCAGGCTTCCTACACACTTCATTCATTACCTCCTTCCTTAAGTCATCCACACTATCGGGCACTCTCACATCAACTCCATCACTCTTCAAATCTTGCAAACCATTCCATACACTCTCAAACAAGGAATCACCACCACCCTTACTCCTTCCCATTCATAATTCCTTTCGGCAAATACTCAGGATCACTCACTCCACACACATCTTCATCATTCGTACCAGGATACCTTGACATCAAATCAGCCACTCCATTCCGTTCACCAGGCACATACTCAATCACATAGTCAAAGTCACTCAAATCTTCCAAAGTCCTTGCAATCCTACTATCAGCCCACTTCATACGCTGCAGATACACAAGAGGTTGATGATCGGTTTTTATCACAAACCTCACACCATACAAAAATGGACGCAACACTTTCAAACAATACCTTATCGCAGCCAACTCTCGCTCCACAGTCGAATACTTTCATTCTGCAACATTCATAGCCTTGGATACATACCCAATTATTCGCCTGACATTCTCTCGATTCAAACGCTGCTCTTGCATCAGAAAACCTCCCATACAGTAGTTACTTGCATCTGTATACAATTCAAGCATTTTAGCATTCACACTATAATCTGGGTAAGCCAATTCAACATCTTCAGCCGCTGCCTCTTTCAGTCTCATACGCCTCATTCATCTTATCATTCCATCTGACAACCGTACTACCTTTCTTGCCCATCCACTCAGTCAGAGGCTTACTCACACCAGAACAATCACATATAAACTTTTGATGGAACTCAATCAAACCCCAAAACGACTTCAGTTGCTTCATAGTCACCGGTTTCGGAAACATTCGCACCTTCTCAACATACTTCGGCGACTTTCGTAACCCATTCTCACTCACCATATGCCCAAGGAATTCCACTTCTTTCGCAAACCATTCACGCTTCGCCACTTTCACCTTCACACCAACACTCTCCAACATTCTCAACACATCATTCACCAATCTCATATGCTCCTCAAAAGTCTCAGTCATAATCAAAATATCATTTATAAACGCAATCACATTCTTACTTGCAAAGTTACTTAACACAACATTCATTGCCTGCTGGAAGGCTCCGGGAGCATTAGCCGACCCAAAGCTGAGGTTCCGGAACTGGTAATGCCTCTTTGTGGAAGAGAAGGCAGTTACCGGCCAGCTCTCCTCAGCAATAGGCATCTGGTAATACCCCCGTACCAGATCCAGCTTCGTAAACCACTCCATCCCATGCATACTATACACACACACACATCGGAAACCTTTGTTTCACAGTCCTTTCATTCACCTTTCGATAATCCACACACAGACACAATCTTCCATCCGGCTTACATACAGGCACAATTGGACTATTCCATGCACTCTCGCTCTCTTCAATCACCCCCAATTGCTCTAATTCTACACACTGCTCCTCAATCTCATCAGCAACCGGACGTGGGAAATGCCTCGGCTGCTGATAGATTGTGGAGTCCTCCTTCAGGACAATCTTAAATTCCGGGAGCTTTGCAACCCCAAAATCCAGATCACCCTTACTGAGGGCTCCCTTTCATTCAAATATCATTCGATACACAT